>WEIU01008066.1:1404-12195 GCA_013389925.1 Aegithalos caudatus | reverse complement strand
TTGGAAAATACCTGTCTTCTAATGTGTTTATTAGAACAAGTATACATCAAAGACATGAAACATCACTGAAATTAGAAAAAAAAATCACAAAATATTACTTGTTTGAAAGATAAATTCACAGAAAATAACAACATAAGAATATAAATCAATCCAAAATCTTAAAAAAACACTGTCTCAAGTTGCTTTCAGAATTTTTTACTGTACATACTGCATTTGAAAATGTCACAATAATGTTTGAGAATATTCCTCTAATGAAAAATGCTTAATTCCTTCACTACAAATCTACTGAAATTAGGAATAGTTATATTGAGTAACTGTTGTAAAAGTGTCTTACTGATGTCAGTGTAGCAGTGAGAAAAGTTTAAATGGACAAAGTGGTCCTAATAATTTCTTAAGCAACTAAGTCCATATTTAGATTGAAAAAATGCTTGAAAACCCCCACTCAATTACCAAATAACCTTTTGAGATTCCTTCCTAGGAGTTTACATTTCTAATTACTGCTATGTTTAAATTACCTAAGTCTTGATAAGCCTAAGCAATTTAGCACCACACATATCAGGCATTTTGGAAAAGAATATTTCAATGAAGATATTTTTAGGTTTACTGAGTATTTCCAGGAAGCTTAACTTTGAAGACATATATGACAGGTTTTCTCTGATGGTCTCAAATACCCCAGGCAGAAAAAAATATTTTGTAGCCAGTAGTCAAGCATACAGAACATTGAAGAAGATACAAGAATGATATTCAAAAATGTCATTTTCTATTGAATATATCTCTCATCTCAGAGCTGTAAGCACATCCCCTGATTATAATCTGTCCTGATGCATAATTCTCTGTTTCCTTTCAAGAAGACTTTTTTTATTAAAGTATTCACTGAATAACAAAAAGATAGAAATAAAGTCTTGATAGTTTTGGAGCTGGATCAGTCAGTGGAGCCCTGGTTTCCAACTCCTGCTTCACCTCCAAAGAATCCAGCTTAATCTGTTGAGATGCAACCTCAGTTAATGTTGGTAATTGATCCAGGGTGCAACGAGTTATAGTTCTGACAAGCAAAGTTGATCTAATTTCCTCTCAGCTTTGCAATTTCCTCCCTTTTTCTATCCTATTTTCTCTTGGTTGTCACAATGACAAGGCAATTCCATGGGATGTTAAAGTCTGGAAATGCAATTGACTCAAATGGCTTCAACGTGAAACTAATGTAGCCTTTTGGTGCCATGGGATGTGGAAGGAAGTCATCTTCGTCTAGGCAATCTCTTCCCTAGCTGTTTAAGACCATTTAACTAATTTTCAAAACTTTACTTTTTCTTTCAATGGGAGGGCAGGAGTTAACTCAATTTTATCACACTTTTTGTATCATTATTATAATATTCTCGTACAAAAACCTTGTGAAACTGAAGGACTTTGACTGCATAAGAATTTAGCAATATATGTTCACATGTGGTAACAACTGCAGTATATTCTGCTGACAATTTCAAACAATTCATTGGGTGATGATTTGAATCTACCTTCCATGCACACTGAATTCATTGTTCTCAGGAAGGAATTATACCGTAAGAAAGTTCATTTTAGGGGGAATTGCATATGGCATACAGCAATGCTGTAAATCCTTTGAGAATGTCCCTATTGCTTCAATATACACATATTGCTTTATCTCATGTGAGATAGCTCCTTATTCTTCCCCACAGTAAAGTTCATGCAGCACAGTAATGATTTTGCTTATGAGCACATTTTGACAACCGGAGAGATAAATTCAACAGAATCAGTTTTTCAAATTGTGGTTAGCTCCTGAAAGAGTTATTAAAGCTTGCCTGCTCTAAATTTCACTCCAGTGATTTTCCTTTTCACTACAAGGTCATTTGGCCCAACAAACAATTTCTCTTGTCATATGTTCAAGTCAAACTCTAAAATTCATACCACAGTTACCAATGCTGTGGTTCATAGTCTGACTCCTTAAGATGTTTATCAGTGTTGTCTTTCACACGTCCTGAGGTGGTTTGGGTTGGATGAGAAAATTGTTGACTGTGAATGCCTCAATCTCTGAAAGAATGGAGAAATACACACAGCAAGACATGACTTATTTACACCTGGAAGAAAGACAATTCCCATTTTAGACCAAGACTGATGTCTTTCTTTACTTTATCTATACTGTCTTCAATGTAAACTCCATTAAAAATGTAGAGAACCTGCCATTCTTATATTAGTTATTAGAGTTTAAACCAAATTTACAAAAAAAGCCACCAAGCAAACAACCCACCAAACCAAACCAAACCAAACCAAACCAAACCAAACCAAACCAAACCAAACCAAACCAATTAAACCCACTAAGAGTTAAAAAAGAACCAAAACTAATTTGTATAGAAATATATGTGATCACTAATGCAACACATCCCTGCATAGTACCATTGTGAAACTGATTTATGTACTAGTGAAACAGATAATAAAATGAAATTCAAATTATTTTAATTTTATAATAATTTATTTTTTAAAGTTTTATGTCACAGTTAAATAATCTTCCTCACGTTAAAAATATAAACCTGACTTTTAGTTTAGTCCTCAGGTATTTTAAATAGGAATGCTACTTAAAACTAAAATTATAGGCATAATAATTTATGGGATCTAGCCAACTCCATACAGCCAAAGTACCACAGGACTGAGTGACTAGTAAGTAAACTAATGAACCTTCATAAAATTAGAACTGCAGGGAAAATTGTGTTAATTGGTACACAGATAACTGTTACAGTGAATAACTATCAATGAAAGCAGATAAATCCAGCAATTACATGTTCAACTTATTCTAATTTACATATGTAAATTTCCCTAGGTAACAGTCTCTTCAGCTACAATTTTTTTTATAATAACAACATGTCAAGTAGGTCTTATATCTGCAAAAGAAGATTTTGAGCCTGTTAACTTTTGAACATAAAAAGAATGAAAAAAAACCCTACTTCCATCCTTCTCTATTTTTCTCCTTCCCTCTTTCCAAATTTGACATTCAAAATTTGGAAATTAATTTGCTTCAAAATATTTTATTTAATTTATTTTAATATTTCCTCTGAATTTACAGTTTTAGGAGAAAAGGATATGCTAGCAACAGCAAACTGTATGATTCCTTTCAACAGTTGGATCCCCTGACTCCAAGCTGGAAGTGTGTCCAGGTGGCCAAGAAGTCCAGTGGCATCATAGTTTGTGTCAGAAATTATGTGGTCAGCAGGACTAGGGGGATGATTGTCCCCCTGTACTTGACATTGGTGAGGTCACACCTTGAATAATATGTTCAGTTTGGGGGTTCTCCTTACAAGAAAGACATTGAGGTGCTGGAGCGTGTCCAGGAAGGGCAATGAAGCTGGGGAAGGGTCTATAGAACAAGACTTGTGATTAACGTCTGAGGGAGCTGAAGTTGTTTAGCTGGAAGAAGTCTCAAGAGAGAACTTACAGCTCTGTCACCTACATTTTTACAACCTTCTAAGAGTTTCTAAAATCTGATTTTTCTGAGGTTCTTTTTGTATGTTCATATGTTGAAGTGGAGTCCTTTCAAGGACTCTGTAGGAAAACAATCTATGCTTACATTTCTTTCTCAAGGAGAGAATTTTGATGGACTTTTGTCCCCACCAGTGTGGATGGAGAGGTGGTAACTTATCCATCCAATCCAGGGGTAATCCCTGGAAAAGTATAAAACCCAAGTTGTAAATAAACTTGCTCTCTTTTTCCTGCCTTTGAGCTCACTGGGTTCTGTGCCTTCATTTCTGCATCATATCGTGACACAGTTCTCTACAACTACTTGAAAGGAAGTTTTAATGATATGGGGGTCAATTTCTTTTCCTGAGAAACAAATAATAGGATGAGGGGAAAGGGTATCAAAATTTCACTTGATGACATTAAGTTGTATATTGGGAAAAATTTCTTCCCTGTAAGGGTTGCCAAGCATTGGAAAGGGCTTCCCTGGAAAGTGGTGGGGCCACCATCCCTGAAGGTGATGCTTCCCATAAAAGACTTGCAGGCGTAGCACAGGGACATGGTTTAGTGGTGGATTATGCAGTTCTGGCTTAATGGTTGCACCTGATGAACTTCTAACCTTACTGATTCTATGATTCTGATTCAAGATTTCAGGGCAAGACAAAGAGAGAGATCTAGAAACTGATAGAAGGATCTATCATTCAATAGACAAATCAATCCCTCTCTTTGCATGCTGGGCATAAATGTTGGTCACCATGCTTAATTTCAGTGCATACTTCCTTTACAAAGAAAGTAATTAAAATTAATCACTATTCTGAGATTTCAAAAATAAATCAAAAATTACTAAAATTAATTCAATGAATTCTGTTCTTCTTGTTATTGAGACCTCACAGCAGGAAGAGGAAGAAGCGGAACGACAAATTTTAGTTTGTCCCTTCCTTGCATTTTGCTAATATTTTCCTCTAAGTGAACCTTTGTGAATTAGAGATAGAGTAGAAGTGTCTCTGCCTTTGCAGCCTTTTCTCCAAGGATAACATAAACATAATGAACAGGTCTCAAGGTTGCCCCCTGAACCCTGTACACTCCTCTCTTTATGAAGGGTACTTCTAAAGGCACTTTCTGTACTGTGTGTCAAAATAGACTGTTCAGGTCTGGTACTCTTGATTATGGGGGAGCATTCTAGAATTTATAGCTTTAATGTTTCTGAGATCAGAGAAAATACTTCATATTTTGCCAAAAGTAAAAACCTGAGCCTCAAGACCCATCTTCTGAAAGAACTTTCTTCTTTCTGTCAAGTATAGATGAAGTCTGAGCAGGAAAGACAAAAGATTTCCAGTCTGATATTCTGACTGAGCACTGGAGCATGGTTGGGAGTTTGAGCTCAAACTGGGGTTTACATAATGTGGGCTGTACTGAGCATAAAAACTTCCTTTTCAGTTCTGATGATCTATGACTTTAAGAAAATCACCTTCAAATCCAAGTGTCTCTAGAGAAATGAACTAAGTTATATCTCTTAGTTGAAGGAGCTTAGGTTAAACATAAGTGGTATTATTATCATAACATTACAGGCTGACCTGTAAAGGTGAAGGGAGAAAGTAGGTAGAATTTCTTGACTTTCTTGCTCTCTGCAACCCAGATAGTGGTCTAAAAACCCTTGACTTCTGAACTACTGACTTCAAGTATTATTAGCAAACCCTTGGCCTCTCATTAAACTGTAGCCTGAAGACTTCATATTGTTAAGTTAAAAAAAAGTGCTCAGCTCTGAGCTGGATCAGCCATGATATAAATATGAANAAAAAAAAAAAATATAAAACGGGGGGGAAAAAAAAAAAAAAAAAAAAAAAAAAAAAAAAAAAAAAAAAAAAGTGGGAAGGAGGAAAGATAGTGGAAGCTGCTGTTGCAGAGGACTAAGAAGGTGGCTGTTCCACAAGTCAAAGCAAGAACAGGAGTCAAGGATTGCTGCAGGACAGGTGGGACTACAGACAACACAGCTAGTATGTAGGTTCAGAGTCCATCCAGGAAAACCTGTCAGTAATCTACAGCAGCAGAAATAAGACTAGACTTGGGCTGACCTATGACACCACCCACGCTATCCTGGGTGTCCAAGCCTGGGCTGACCTGGAGATCCAGATCCAGGGTAGAAGGTGCATGGGTAAGGATCCTGTGAGGCTAGTCAAGGCAGGCGAGTTCTAAGGGTGTCCTAAGGTCCTTGAAAACTGAGAATGAAATTTTTATATGTGACTTGAAAGAAGGCACTTGTATTCTGTACTTGTGCAGAACTATTGGATGAAAAGTACAGAAGTGCCTGCACCAGGAGATGGAAGTCTGTGCAAGGACCTGGATGCATTACAGTGCAGGTCACTTTCTCCAGCTCCACTACTCTCACTACCTAGCTGGAAGAGAAAAACTGCATTAGTTGGGAAGTTCTGACACATATTACATCTAACTATGAAAGAGTGACTAGATAACTAAGGATTTCTACATTCTTGGCTTCCTCTGATACCTACAAGAAATAATATATTCCTCAATATTCTTATATGTGAATGAATATTATTCCAGGTTTGCATAATGGTTTCTATTTTATTGTCTCCTCGAACTTCATATAGGGTTTCAAAAATTCTGTAGCTTATACTCTGAACATGAAGTATTTGTTACTCTTTAGGGTCCTCCTACAAAAATGCATCTAGTCACCTGAATTCAGATAACTTGTGAAGTTTTTAAAAGTCAGGGTAATTGTGCTTACTAATTTTAAATATTATTTAAAATAGATTAATAGTAATCTATATAATTTAGAATAATAATATAATTAATAATATAATTAATTAGATCAATATTAATCTGAGTTTTTTTATTCTGAATCTTAAGTTGGTATTTTTATAAGAGGAACTGGCTTTGTCTCAAGATGCAAGCCTCATTTTTGATAACCTTGATACTTGATGCTATTTTTGTCATTCTTTCTTTGAATTTTAATTGATTTTTCCTTTTGGTCCTGGCCCCAGACATTTGCCTTTTTAAAGTCAGTAGTGCATTAATCCAAAAACCCAGTTTATATTAATACCTGAGGCATCTTCAGCCATGAATGTCAGAATTGGTCTCAGTAATCCAGACTATTTATAAGCCTGTTGGTAAAAGGATTTATATGCTCCCAGGTTTCCCCATTAAAACATGGATGGCAGGTTTTAATCAGGAAAATATATATATGTCATGTAATTGCAATCCCCTCAAGAGCTCCTTTGTATTTGCACAGTCTCACTACTAACATCACAATGGCTGAGGGTCTGCCTGTCACTATTTCCATTGTAAAAACCTGCACTACTCCCATCAGGGGCAATAACTCAGTCATAAAAAACCACATGGTGCTGAAACATAAATCACTACTAGAAGTAGATCCTGATTCTGTTGACTAGATTAACTGAACTGCCGTCAAAGAAGGGCAAAGAGTTTGGATGGAGAAAACAAGAGAAAGGACTAATCCAAAGCATAGTGTTATCTTCATCTGTTGAAAGGCACACACCTAGTCTCTTCCAGCTATTTGCAATGCCCTTAGCCTACTTGTAGAAGGGGGTTGGGATACTGAAATCCGTGGAGACTGGAAAAAAAAATCTATGTATTTGCATTTGTAGAAGACCTCTCAACAAGGTATTAAGTACTGATGTCTGAAAGTGATTGGAAATGAGAAAAATTGGTGGATTATTAAAAGAAATGTGCAATGTAGAAATAGATTTGAAAGGACCATTAAAGTGTTGTTGAGACATTGCAAGTGGATATATTTCAACCAATTATTCAAAAGACAAAGTAGTTGGGCAAAAGTACTATTAGCAAGAAATATAAACGTCTTGACAGTTTCATGTGCCTTGTACCTTTATTATTTAAATCATGAAGATTGAGATTTTAGCTGATAGTTTAAATGAATAGTCTTGAAAAAACATTCACTAATCAGACTAAAAATAATAATCGAAGACTTTGCCCATATCACTGAAAGCCGCTCAAGTGATCATTTGATTCTTTAAGGCTTTGGTGAATATTTTTGAATATTGCTCTACAGATGAAATTGCTGCTGCTTTTCTAGGGAGAGTACTTAAAACCCCTTAAGCTTAAACCTTATGAAATGGTGTCTAACACTGAGCCTAAAATATATTTCTCTGTAATGTATTGAACTGTTCTTGTTTGTGTTTTCCCTTAACACTGCCGAGATCCGAACACACCGTTCTCACATACTACTGTCCACTTTTCTAAGAAATATAAGTGGTTACTATAGCCCTACTTAAGACATGCACATCTTGAAAGCATGTGCCTTTGTTGACTAACCCACAGATGGATTGTATCTCAGCAACATATAGAATTATATGGAAATTATGTCAAAAAGTTAGGTGAGATGAGGTAGAAAAAAAGGAGCTCGATGGAAAGCATTCTACCTATCTCACTAATTAATGAATTAAAGTGCTATAATTGCATTTGTTTAAATTGTTCCTATAACTGTTCTTATAGTCAATGATAATTCCTGCCTCACCACCTGCAAGCACACATGGTCCCAACAATTAAGTATTTTTATTCCTTTTACTGGTTTTGTCCAGAGTATAAAAGCTTTGAATAAAACTAATGCCAAGAAAATAAGTAACCTCCTTTCTCTAGGCAACTGTATTTTCTGGGTCACTGGAAACTATCAAGAGTATATACAGAACAGGAGAACTATGCTAGGTGTTTCCTGTTCCTGGCAATCTTAACCCTTTAAATAATTTATATTCATCCATAAAGGTAGCTTTGAGAGAAAGATATGCTTTTAATTCCCCTGCATTCCTTCTAGTTAACAATCAGTTGGTGATGCCTATGCTTTCTTTGCCTGCTTTTATTTACACTATGGCCTCAGCCTTCAAATATTCAACATTACAAATTGATTTCACACTGTCATGTCACTCAGACACTGCAAAAAAAATGTAAAGCTGAAATTAAATCACTTACACTGCATATCCTGACTTTTTCTAGGTGTAAGTTTCAGTTTCAGAATGTTGCTTCAATGTAGCTTGTGGTGTGTTACTATGATGTATTCCAGATATTAAGTTTTAACATGCATAGCATGGTTTTTATGGCTGAGGGTTTTTGGACAAAATATGAGGCATTTTAAGGCACCTGCCTTGACATTTCAAGAAATATTCCCTGAAATGAAGTGAAAGATATCCATGATAAGCTACTAAAAAACTATAAGTCCCTATGCTGACCCTCTCTCTGCTAAATAAGCGATTTCCCAGTGTATTGGACTTGCCTGAGAAATACTAGTGATTATCCTTTCACTGGGATATTTCAATGCAAAATAAAATTCTTAGCAGTCTTATCCATATGTGGATAAGAAAAATTATATACATCAGTTTAAACATACCCTCCTTAGTTTCTGCTCCAAAGATATTAAACAACCATTTTACAAATTACAGTCTAAGTACTGAATTCTTTAGCTGCTTTAGAAAGTGATTTAAAGTTTGACATTACAACCATTTATATACTCCATATGGAATTTTAATTATAAAGAGAAATTTTTACTGAGTGAAGATAGGAGAACCACTGAAACTCCCCACTTGATTTCCTATTCCACCTTCCCACACTTTAGATTTCTGGCATTATGGACTCTGATAATCTTTGTTCAGCTGAAAGACCATAAATTTTCATTCTGTGTATTACAAGCAGTGACATATGAATGTCAAAGTTTCAGTTTATGTTGAAAAATCTGGATGTTTATCTTCTGAATCCATGGCAACTCAGAGTTTATTAAATTAAGGATAGGAAACACAATAGTTGAATAGTGAAATGTGTAAACTATGAACATTATTGATAGCTTCTGCACTGTGTCAATATTGAGATAGTACTTACTAAACCCCCACAATCTCCCTTGCAATGAGCTGAGTCAATTAAAAAGAATCTCAGATTGATGATTCACAGATTTGAAAGCCAGAAGGCAGTAGCATTTAAGGCCAGTGTTTAGTCTCTCCTCCTGCATAATGCCTGGGATTGTCCCATTTTTTTTCCTGCTTGTTACAAAAACTGTCTTGAATAGAAATATCCCAACTTGAGTTAAGAAATTTGGAGATTGATAGCTCCAATACAATATTTTGTATATTCATATAGTATATATTTAATGTATAATTTTTTTTCAAAACATAAATAGATTCAATTCCCAGCTTTTCTGGTCTGCAATGCTTTTGTCACCCCAGTTGATATATAACTATAAAATTTGGTTCCAGGTGTCTACATTTATACAGATACAGAATTTTTTCTGAAGGGCAGAACGAGTAATCAATTAGCATTTTATTATAGAATCATAGAATACTTTGGGTTAAGGGGACCTTTAAATCTCATCTAATCCAACCCCTTTTTGTAAAGCTAACAAAAATAGTATTTTTTATAATGAATATCTTTCTCATCTTAGGTGACTTTCTATGACCTTCTATAGATGTCATCATTCTTCCCAAGATGCTGACATTTGAGCTGGATGCAACAATTTAGGAGTTTTTGTACATAATGCCAAAGATTATCATTGTATGAATTGTCTGTTGTCAAGAATTTATGCATCAAGGATCAAACTGGCTTTTTGAGTCTGTATTCAATTTTCACTTTACAGAAATATTATTTTTGGATTTCTCTAGTGTTATAAATCCAAAGAGGATATCCTGATATATTTTAAGGAAAAGTTTAGACATCCAGTCTAAATAAAGAATCTCTTGTTCTTTACTATTCATTTTTTGTTATTAAGTTGTCCTCTTCAATAACTCAAGTAATTAAACTTCACACTATACTCAAAAAGCATATTACAACTATATGAACACATGTATTAGCAAAGAAAACAAATTAATTTATATACCAGACCATTTCTGGAGGAGCAAGCAGAGTAGACATATCAGTCTATTGCTTGCCAGTGTGCTGGCACTTAAGCTTCATTGTAAATCTTTATGTGACCTGAATCTTGACAAACACCTTCATGAACTTATTGGGTCAAAAAGCAGAAGACATTATAGGACAGAGGACACAGGAAATTCACCAGGTTCCAAATAAAGTGGGAAATTTCAGTCCCTGTTTGAGTTTTAATGGTAGAAGAATCGCCTGGAGGAAACTTGATATTTTATTTAATTTGCTCTGTGTTCCCTATAAAGCTCTGAATCTGTTCTTCAGCCTCACTTTTCACTTGCACCTTTCCCAGCACATACATCATTGAGAGATGTTTGCATTCTTAAGTGCTGTAATAGAGTCTTTGCAAATGGGAGAGCCAGAAAAATACTGACAGGCTAGAAAATTACTTTTTTTGTCTTCTTTTCTCCTCTTTCTCCTCCTTTTTTTTCTTAAGGACTAAGAGGT
>WEIU01008065.1:25915-40905 GCA_013389925.1 Aegithalos caudatus | reverse complement strand
TTTTTTTTTTCTTTTTCTTTTTTTTTAATTTTTTTTCTTCTTTTTTTTTTTTCCTTTTTTTTAATGTCACAGTTTGAATGGAGAAATTTAACATTACTTTTACCAAAACTGAGTTCTTTGATTTATATTTTTTTGGGTTTTCTTTGCCTTTTCTAAGTGTATGGCTCTTTTGTGTGGTCAGAATACACATGCTTGTTATTTTTCAGTCTTTCTGTAACAAATTTCAGTAAATCATATTGAAAGTGCATGGCTTTTGTAAGAATTCTTAAGGGACAATCTGTTTCTTCTCAAAAATTCTTCAAAGGAGTCACAGACATCACTGATACTTCACATTCTTCTCTCAGAAATTAGAGCATATTTTCCTAGTTGAGAGTGGCACCTTTTTTCGTGGATGTCCCTATTTCTGAGACAGGTAGAGTATCAGCTGCTTCTCATTTGTGCCTGATCTGTTCTGGAAGCTTCTAGAATTAGATACTTCTTTCGACATTTTTACTGTGTGACTTATTTAAGAGAGATTCCTACCATTTGCCTTCTTGAACAGTAATTTAGCTATAGTCAGGTTCAGTGTCCAAAAGCTTAAAAGGGGGTGGGAACTACTCTCTTACCTTGCCAAAAATAGATCTGAAATATTTGTGTATATTCTTTTTTTTTGTTAGCTCTTTCCTAACTGGTAAAGGATCTTTATATTAAAAATTATCTAAGAAATATTGCTAAAGAATATAAGACGGTTTTACACACACTTTTTCTTTCTGACATTTGATATCTTGCTAGAAGAAGCAAAAATGTATAGGCTGAAAGCTTGTGCTTGTGTTTCCAAATGTCTCCCTTGTTAGAGAATATAAACAAAAAAATTTTAAATCATGTCTGATATACCACCTATTGTCTGGTGTCATACATACATGCTTATATGTTTCCCAAAAATCACATCTAAGTTTCCTGGCACTTTCAAGTATAACATCTAGTTTAGCATTGCATAGGTGTGCTTAGTTTTATACACCTTTTATTTTTACAGAGAGTAAATTAAGTGCATCTATTCTGCTGAGATACTTCATTTTCTATGCACATTAGAACTGAGTGTGGCTTTCAAGGGAGACAACAGGGTGAAGGGGCCGTGATGACTCTGCCCTGTCCCTAGTTTGAGAATATGGCAAGTAGATGTGAGGAAATGGAAATTCATGATTGTATGCAGTCTGAGTCCTTTAATATAATAATTCAAAGCTTATTTTACAGTTTGACCCTGGCTGGGCGCCAGGTGCCTACCAAAGCCACTCTATCATCGCCTCCTCCACTGGACAGGGGAGGGAAAATACAATGAAAGCTCGTATGTTGAGATGAGGATAAGAAGAGTTTCCTCACTAATTACTGATGTGGCAAAACAGACTCAACTTGAAGGAATTAATTTAATGTATTAGCAGTCCAAATCATAGTAGGATAAGGAGAGGTGAAACATTTTAGGACACCTTCCACCTTCCATTCCCTCCTTCTCAGGCTTAACTTCTTCCCCGATTATCTATTTCCTTCCTGGAAGCAATGCAGGTAGATGAGGAATATGGGTTATGGTCAGTTCATCACCTGCTTCCTCCTCAGAGAAAGGAGTCCTTCCCCTCTTCCAGTCTGGGGTTCCTCCCATGAGAGACAGTTCTCCACAAACTGCTCCTGCATGGGTCCCTTTTTTCCCATGGGGTGCAGTTCTTCAGGAACAGGCTGTTCCAGTTTTGGTCCCCAGTGGGGGCCCCACTCTCCACAGGTCCTGCCAGGAGCCTGCTCCAGCACAGCCTTCCCATGGGGTCACAGTCTTCTCTTGAACATCCACCTGCTCTGGCATGGGTCTCCTCCATGGGATGCAGGTTGATCTCTGCTCCCCTGTGGATGTCCATGGGCTGCAGGGGCACAGCTGCATCACCGTGGGCTGCATGGGAATCTCAGCTTCAGTGCCTGGAGCACCTGCTCCCCCTCCTGCTTTTGTGACTTCAGTGTCTGCAGAGCTGTTCTTCACATATTCTCACTCCTTTCTGGTCACATCTGCACAGTTACTCTTCTGGGTTTTTTCCTTTATAGATATGTTATCACATAGCTCTTGGTACCATCACTGACTGGCTTGGCTGAAGCAGACTTGACAGTTCCATCCTGGAGCCAGCTGGACATGATGGACACTTCTGGCAGCTTCTGGGAGAAGCTGCCCTTGTAGCCCCCCCTACTACCCAAAGCCTGGCCACACAAACCCAATACACTTGCTTAACTGATAAGATCAAAGAAGATTAGGCTTCAACAGTATGGATACAATATTGTTCATTTCTGTAATCACTGAAGCCTAGCACAAATGAAATTACAATAACCTCTAAATGAAAGGCAGGTCTGCTTCATAAGGTTGCATAGTATTTCTGCATGACTCTTAACTGTTCAGAGTAATATAGAAAATTATTGCAAGTATCAGTTTACATGGTTAAGGAGCAACTATGCAGAACATTGCTGCTTTCTTGTCATTATCTAAGTACCAAAATGAAAATTGTTGATTTTGTCTAGGAATAAACCTATGCAGCTAAAAAGAATATTTATTTTCAGGTGAACAGATCCTTTTTAATGCTTAGTGCACTTTGATTTCCTTCACTTGTGAGTCTCAGGACTCATTTAAGTATTTATGTATTCATTATTAGAAAGCAGTATCTTAAGGACTATCTACTATAGGCTAATATGTTGGCAATAAGTTAAAAGAACACAGAAAGCAGGGGGTAGGAGTAGAAGAAACTTCATGTTCACAAGAAAAAGTTTGATAGTAATTTTCCTTCTGAATTATTCTTTAATAATTACACCAGGATAAGTGCATCACATATATCTACTGCTCTAATTACACCTGTAACAACTATAGACCGTAACAGAAGAATTACTCTGAAAATGGTCAACACTGAGGACATTTGCATTATCTAAAGTGTATACACAGAAGTAGTTTGATGTTGAATTGTTGTTATTATTGACTGGTTTACACTGCAATGGCAAAGCATGGCTTTTAGTTTTATTTTATTAATCTGGTTTTGGGACATGCTAAACAAAAGAAGCCTGGGTTTTGGAACCTCAACCTGTCAAACTGTCCTTTCCAAGAAATTTTCCATAGCAAAACTTCACATTTGAAATGTGTATGCTAGCTCCATTTTGATGACCTGATCCTACTAAATTCTTTTGGATTTTAGCATCTTCTGGATTTTAGTATCTTCTGGATTTTAGTATCTGTTTTTCTGGGATTCAGAAACTGTGTGGTATCTTGGACTTAAATGCACTAGATCAAACCCAGGCAGAGCTGACCTCTTCACAGCTCTGAGCTTCCTTTCTGATAAAGGCTATTCATCTCTTAAATATGACTTAGACACTTAGGTTTGGAGCTGGCTTACTTGTATGCTTGGCAACCAGGACAATTTCCAAAAACTAGATTATTGTTTGTGGTTCTCGTCTGAATAGCTAAGAATAATTAATTAAGAAGAAGCATTCCTTTAAAAGTGTTTTAAAAATAGAGAAAATGGTCGAGAAAATTGTGAGATTATTACACTGATTATTTGCTATTATTAAATTCCTAGGCATGCCTGTGAAAAATAACATAGCAGCTTTACGCCAGTCACCAGGGCAGAACGGCACTAGCTTCCATGGTTGCATCCGTAATCTATACATCAACAGTGAACTCCAGGACTTCAGAAATGTGCCACTGCAAGTGGGAATTCTGCCAGGTTGTGAGCCTTGTCATAAGAAAGTTTGTGTGCATGGCACATGCCATGCTACCAGCCAGTCAGGCTTCTCCTGTGAGTGTGAAGGAGGATGGACCGGACCACTCTGCGACCAACAAACCAACGACCCGTGCCTTGGAAATAAGTATGTCCTTCCTCAAGAAAAAGCAGTAGTATAACATGCATATAAGTCTCCTGTTAAGTGTATTTTTTTCATAAAAGTTCACACTTGCAAGAAGCAACATAACCTGAGCGTGTAAAAGTGGGAACAGCATCCAAGTTAGAGTATATATCCTTTCCATAAACCTAATGAGGGAAAGACCCCAGTTTAGGGGGAGGAGATTCACAGATCTCGCTGAAGTTCTGCCTAAAGCCTGGGAGGTGCTATTACAAATTTCTGTATGGGCTTATTTTGTAATGAGATGCAACTGTGGGTATGACCCTTGCCACAAAAATAATTTTGAAGAAGTTGCAAATAGAAAAAAACCCTATTTGCTTATTTCCAGTTGTACAGAATGAGGTAATAAAACTATTATTATTATTGTTGGTAATAATAATATTCTCTACTATGTATTTGAAAAATTATACAATGGACATATTTAATATTTTATGCTTTCAGAGTACCCCAGGTTTTAGCAGGAAAACAGATTTCAATCTTTATGGTGAACTGTTCCAGTCTGAGTGTGTTAATTCTATTTACTGATTTGAGCAGGAAATTTTATTTTAGGTATTTATATGTGTCTAGAGAGAGGTTCTTATATATAAATGTATGGAGATAGAAGAAGATACATATAATTGTGTATATTGTAGTATTGATATGTGTGCACATTTATCTTTCAAATTTACTGTAGAGACAGACTCAGTTTGGGTTCATGGACTCCCAGCACAAGAAGATCAGAGACTTCAGAAGTTCAAAGTTATTCTGTATTTACTGGTCTTGGGCAACAAGACCTCATTCTGTCTGCCCTTACCACTGTCCTTATCACAGCTTGGAAAACATCTCTTTTTTTTTTTTTTTCCTTTTTTTTTTTTTTTTTTTTTTTTTTTTTTTTTTTTTTTTTTTTTTTTTTTTTTTAAAAAAGGCCTTTTTATTTTTTTTTTTTTGGTAAAACAGGCCTGTTCAGATCTTTTGGCTGCTGTTGTTTTTCAGCACAGCATTTGCCTATGTAATTTTTGACTTTTAAGGACCGGTGGCCTAAGTTTTCTAAGAGACTCTAATAATATGATTTTCAACTCCCATATAAAATGATGTTTAAATCATCTTTTCACATAGTTTGTGGAGAGTCTGACCCTTTAAAGTTTTATACTGCAGTTACCATGCTTTGCAGTGCAGTTTTCTTTATATTGGTTATAGACTCTTTCAGTACCTTTAAGTTTTGTACTCTTCTCAGAGCTAGAGCAGTCAGGTTTTGAATGATATCATTAAAGCATTTCATTTTTATTGGTCTTTTTCTTAGGCTGTCCTCTTTCATAGTAACTTTAAGGAAAAATACAGCAGGTTAAAAAATGCAAATGTGACTTCATACTTAAATACTTCAGGATTAAAAAATAACATCAAATTGCACCCACAAGTTCTACTATCAGAAAAGCCAGAAATTTCTTTAAACTGTCCTTGAAATATTAGATTCTTCATTGGTTCTTATAACTGTACACCTCAGCATCCACACTGAGTTCATTTTTGCAGCAAATAATGAAGTTATTGTTATCAGATGTGGGCAGTATCAAAGAAAGGACAACAAGTGAGCACAGCGTTAATATTTTGTTTGCTCTTTAAATTATTGCATTTGTTTCAGGTGTATACAGTGCTGTGAGCTTTTAAGAGATAAAGTCAAACAATATTTTTTTTTTATTTTGAGTGGAGGAGGGCTTTGTTGTTCTTTTCTTCCTGGGGGTTTTAATTCCGTATTTTTTGATTCATCTCTAAATTGTCTATTGAATAGATGCATTTTATCCAATACAGTTTGATATTGTGCTTTATCTGATCAACACAATTGTCACTGAGATATCTGTTTCAATAATATAGGTGATCTTTTAGAGATCCCTGCACATTATGAAAAGGCTTAAGTCACATTTACTTTACCTACATCTAGGTGCTTGAATTCAAAATATTGTGACCAAAGTTTGGTTTCTAGTCAGTAAAGGAATAAGCACATTTCAAAGAATAAATAAGACCTCAAGTTGTCTAATCATCCTCTAGATAAGCTCATTTCTCTCCTGTGTCTGGAGCTTATGGCAATTATACATCCAACTTGAGTGCCTGACACAGGTACCTAAAATTAGATGAGATGAAACTGTGCCCAAGAGTTTGCACTTAGCTTGATGTTCCTTTCAGTACAGTCTGAAGATGAAATTTAGAGCTTCAAAGAGCAGGTGGAAACAAAAGTAGGAGAGTTGGCATTAGCTAAAATTTAATCATCTTCTAAGTCAAAGCAAAACTTTACCAAAGATCTTGACACAGATTGCTTTGATATCTAAAGCCTGTATAGACTATGACAGGATGTCAGTGCCACCTGAGTAACTTTGTAGATCAGATGTCCTAAAAGTGGATGTTTTATAAATGGTGAAAGATCAAATGCTGAACATAATGAAATCTAAACAAAAAGCTATCTGCCTTGTGATACTCTCTAAGCCTTCCATTTTGAATTGCTTAATAACTGTCTTGGAATATCAGACTTCAACCACAGGAACAATTTTTAATTTTTGTAGAGAACATGGTCGCTTCAAAATAGACTAAGAGAGAAGTTGGGGGTGCTCAACCAAAGAATTTTATATTTGCAGGTTTTAATCCCAAACTGGTTATGTTATCTTAAAATTTTCAAAATTAGATGTTGCTCTTAATAGATTTATTTTAAGACAACATGCAATTATAGATGAGCATTTGCTATCTTCAAATTGAAACAAATTATTTTGGTTTAGATCAAATAGGATTTTACTTTTTTTTTAAATCTCAATATTTTTCATTTATTTCTGTGGCTGTCATATCACACTAATGAGATTATGAGTTCTAGAGTCATACATTATAGAGAGGAAAACATTAGAGAGCAGAAACATCAGGAAGGGCGGCTTGTATGTCAGGATTGCATTCCTCCCCACAGAGGAGTTTTCACTGTGATCTCCCTAAGAAACAGTATGTAGATAGAAAATTTTTCTATGGAAACAACAGTTAAAGACAATGACATTATTTTTGGAAGGATGTTATTGATTCTGTGTTGCCAAATGAGGAAAGGGGAGTGATTTTATTCCAAGTCATTGGTGATGGTTTTAGAAGATGAAATCCCCTAATGTTCAGCATAAAGCCAAGAACAGGTAATTAAGCATCCTCCTTCTGGGAAACACCACCTCTCTTTCAAAGAGAAGACCAGCTGTGTGTTCCCTTACTACTGTACATCAAAACTTAGCAGGTGCAGATTAACTCACAATCTTCTTTGTCTTAACAAGATTCGAGCCTGCCACAAATGTTTATCAAAGCTCAACTGGGAAATTAGTTGCTTTAATCACTTTGGGTGAGACTTGATAATGCACAGCCTCATCTAGAGTGAGGTTTGGTATGAATTCTGGGTGAGTGCTGAAGTGCAGGCCTGCCTCAGACGTTACAATACCCATTGCAGTTGGCAATACAGACTAACGTATTTGAAAGGAAGGCACAAAGTTGTTCAGCTTGAGATTACTATTCTTTGAGTCAGAATAGTTTCTCTTAGGAAGTGCCTGACCTGTCTTTGTGCTGGGAGCCCCATATTTCATGAGTGACAATATGGAGTTTCTTTTAAATGATACACCAGAATTTCAGGTGAGTTTCTTTTTTCTTTGGCTTGATTTTGCTGTGTTCTTCTCAAAAGCATGCTTAAAATTTAGACAGACAGGAAATTTTATTTTTTAGTAACTGTGGCCTGTAAAATTTTTCCATAACACATCTACAGTGGCTATTTTCTGGTTAGGAGTGCTATACTGCAGCTTGTTTTGTGTAAACCTGCATACCAATTATAAACCACTTCACTGCATCTCACTGAAAAAGTCCATTAGAAACAAAAGCAATTTATTCTGAGTACAGTCCAAAGTATTTGTAGTTAATGTTGCTTAGCCTGAACTTTGATGAATAATTTATTTTTATTCTCTTGGGCTTGTTTCCCCTGTAGATGTGTGCATGGTACCTGCTTGCCCATCAATGCATTTTCATACAGTTGTAAATGCCTGCAGGGACATGGGGGAGTCCTCTGTGATGAAGAGGAAATGCTGCTTAACCCCTGCCAATCCATCAGGTGTAAACATGGCAAATGTCGGCTTTCAGGACTTGGGAAACCATATTGCGAATGCAGCAGCGGATACACGGGGGACAGTTGTGATAAAGGTAAAAAAAAATCACAATTATCATTGTGGTCTTAGAAAATAGGCTTTTTTAGTAAAACATGAACAGCCAAGCACATGAACAGCCAAAAACATGACCAATTTTTTTTTTCCACTACACACACATTTGTTGCTTTTTTTTCTGTCATATGAATTTATCTTGATGAGAGAAAAATCAAGCCTTTCCCATGAATTTGTTTACATTTTGAGGATTTTTTCATCAAATGTTTTGCTGTGAAAACATTTTTTTTTTATTTTTTGCCTTAATTCAGAAACACATTTTTACGATATTTAACTATTACCTTTTACCTGCTGTATCTTTCTGTATTTATTGTTTCTCTACCTTCTGCAACTGAGAAGCCAAATCCAATGATTCTGCTCCTAGTTTTATCACAAACTCTACTTTTGACCTCTCAGCTTCAACTGATTTATCACAGCGAATTATGCAGGTGAGATGGATGAAAACAGGATGACTTTTCCCCCTACCTTTTTTCTTTTTTCCCTTGTCTATCAAAGCTCTCCCTCTCTCTCCTTTCCCCTTACCCCAGATGGCATTTATTTTGTATTGTACATAGATGTGAATAGAAGAATATGGTTGTAGAACTTCTAACAGATGTCTCATTTTTAGCTGCCTTTATACCTTAGTAATTTATGAAGTTAGCAGAATGTAACTTATATTAAATAAGAGTTTGAATAACATTAAACTCCTGATCTAATAAATTAAATTGCATGCTCTCTGAAACATTTCCCTATGGTAAACAGAACCAGCTGCAAGCAATGTAGCAACAGAAGATGTGTATTTTTATAAAGGAGGAAAAGATTTAAGCTTCCAATTTTCTTGTCATTGTAATAGCTTCGTATTTATAGTTTACATATACATAGTATAAGCTTTACCGAAAATAGGAGGTATAGGCAATGGAACCCAGCATTAATCAAATTCCGTTCGGTAAAACCACTACTTTCCAATATACAGTCTCAGTCAAACTTTAAAATATCAATCCCAACCTCAAATAGTAACACAGCATCTTCCTGCGTGACACATCCGTTAACCTGTGCCTCAAAATTGCGTCTCTTATTTCAAATGTCGTTTCCCGCAGAAATCTCCTGTCGAGGGGAACGAGTCCGAGATTACTACCAAAAGCAGCAAGGGTACGCTGCGTGCCAGACGACCAAGAAGGTATCGAGACTAGAATGTAAGGGCGGGTGCTCAGGCGGGCAGTGCTGCGGGCCCCTGCGGAGCAAGCGGCGGAAATACTCCTTCGAGTGCACGGACGGGTCGTCGTTTGTGGACGAGGTCGAAAAAGTGGTGAAGTGTGGCTGTACAAATTGTCCCTCCTAAGTGTCCCTGTCACACTTGTCTTTTGAAAATGTTGTATACTTATTGACCGTGTCGGACTAATTAATGCTTCATAGTGGAAATATTTGAAATATATTGTAAAATACAGAACAGACTTATTTTTATTATGAGAATAAAGACTTTTTNGGAGCTTTGAAGAAAAAAAACAAACAAAAAAAAAAGACCTGGTAACATTGCAGCAGAGATGGGAAATTTTAACTGCTTTTAACATGGATTCTTCTTTGTAACATGCTGAAGATACACTGACACTTTACACATGTGACTTTCAACTTAACAGCTCAGAGATGAAATACTGACCAGAACACGAGGCCTGTTTTTTTCACTTTCGTATCAATCTATTTTATTGTCTTGGCAGACAATACCAATCATTTACCTATGGATGAGGAAGCTTTATGAGCAAAAAGAATCAGATTATACAGAAATAACAATTGTTTGAAACTCATTTTGCCTTTTGGAATTATTAAGCATCTTGAGAAGATGAGGTCTCATTTAAGGAATGGGAAATGGGAGATACAAGAATATACTATAATCCTGAAATCTCCTGATGATGTGTACTTGTATGTCGGCATGTTAGCAAAAGAAGCATTAAAAAGTGTTTATCTTCCCTTTTACAGTATTAATTTTTTGTAATATAAATGTTCCGGGGATGATAAAATAGATTATTGATGGATAAATTAGTAATAATATGGATTTCTGTTTCTATGAGTTCTAAACAACTCTATACAGTATTGGGTTTCATTGAGAAATATTTATTGTATCAAAGTACATTGTACTTAACCCTTTTAGGCCATCCCTTTTACTGTTTTTCAATGCTTTAATATATATTAATTTATATTTGTCCCAGTATTTTTGTAATTTTTTAAAGGACTTAAAGATCAGGATTTTTTTTGCAATAGAACTAACGTAGCATGTCGTCTCGGGGTAAATGTTTTCGGTCTGTTTTTTCCTTTCCATTCCCTTTTACTTTTCCTTAGAATCTGACCACTTGGTGTCACTGAATAGAAAGTGGTGACAATTTGCAGTTTCACATATAGCAGATATTCGGGACACCTTCCATGAACATGTAATATATTACAGAAAATGTCTTTACACTAGATGGAAATTGTAGAGAAGTTAATTTTCCCTATATACAGTACTTACAGGAAATAAGATGGCGTGTAGAAAATGACATTAGAAGATAGATCCTTATAAATTAATATTCCCATGGAGCTCTTTACCTTTTTTATAAAAAAGAAAAAAGGCTGTCCTATCAAAAACTGTGATTTTCCCCAAATAATAAAACTACTTTGCTGCCCTAATGTTCCCCATGTTAACATGTTGCTGCTAAATTATAATGTAGAACTGGTAATCAATAGTGGGTTGTGTTCTTCTTTCAGTAAAACCCAGGGTACCCTGTAAAAATGCAGATGTTTTTTCAATTTTATTTTATTATTTTTTTTACAAAAAAGTTAGATGTACATGTGTAATGCAGTGTGCTTTGTCATATTTGGACTGATATCAGTAATGCTACTGATGTTTGTAAATTAAACAGATATTTACTTCATTAACAGCTTTTATTTGTATTCTTCTGAGAATTTTAAATTGTCTAGCAGCCTTTAATTAAATCTGTTGCAGAGAATATTTGGTAAAAAACAGAATAAAACCCAACCCTAAATATAGTGTATTCCTTGCTGAAAATTGGAAGAAGGAATTGACTTGGGATTATTACACCTAGAGGCAGTGACATCTGAAAATGTCTGTGCATTATGAACTCAGATGAACTTACACCAAAACAAAGAAAAAGACTTATAAATAAAGTACATTGCAGGAAAAGGCAAATTGAGTCAATCCCAGTACCTTAGTGGTTATAAAAATGGCAGTTTGACAGTTGTTCTAGCAAGTAATTTGATTCTTTAGAGGGACTCATTTTCACTAATCTTTGACTAAGTATTTTCAATTTAAGCAATTGAATGGGATGATACTTAACCAGGTTTATCTTCTCTAATATATATTTTTACAAATAATTCACTGTTTATTTTACCTAGTCTACTTTAGAATTTGTCTAAATGTCCAATGAAACAGCCTTTGGTATAAGGATTTCTTTGCAGTTTCTGTGACTGCTAAAAAAATGTGCTGTAAATAGGGGTAGCTTTGAGGAGAAAGATACATTTTTGCCTAACAGTCCTTAAACAGTATTCTTGCATATGGAAAGATCTCTTGGAGCTCAAAGTCCCTGTATCTGGAGCTGGATTGCTTTCTGTCATATTGACAGAGAAAAATGAACTTTGCAAAGGAATTGAAGCAATACTGGCAGCTACTGGTGATCTTGAGGTCATCAAGTGAGACACCTTTTGCAGTTTCCAAGTAGAACCAAAAAAGCCCATTAGAATTAAAAAATGAGAGAAAGCAAGAAAGAAGGAGAGAAAGAAAAAAGAAAAGAAAAGAAAAGAAAAGAAAAGAAAAGAAAAGAAAAGAAAAGAAAAGAAAAGAAAAGAAAAGAAAAGAAAAGAAAAGAAAAGAAAAGAAAAGAAAAGAAAAGAAAAGAAAAGAAGAAAAGGAAAAGAAAAAGAAAAGATACCCCAAAAGGAAACCCAGGTTTGTCACCTGCCCCTCTGAAGGACAAGGCACCTACATCAAGTGGTGATTCATCTCTCCTCTTTCTCACCACCTCAAGCATCCTCCAGCATCACAAAGTGCCACTGGGCAAGGCAAGAGATAACTTCCTCAATGCAACCTTTCTAATACCTAAACCAAGTTTCCTGTAATACTGCTATAATAGGCTGCCTTGTACCTGTATTCCCCAAAAGGGAAATGGGGGTCTGAGAGAACTGTCGCTTTATGTATCACTACCATAGTGGAGAATTTAGTTCACTGCAGAACACTCCAAACACAGGTTTTCATTCAAAAACATAAGTCACTCAGCTCTTAACACAGAGCTTAGGGATTAGGTTTTTTTCCTTGTGTCTGCTACCTCCTCTAAGAATCACTCTCATACTGTCTTCTTTTAATGCATTGAATAAAATCCATAAAATGCATTGGAACTGAAGGATATGACTTAGTATAGTGGCCAAGTTCTCACTTCAGTTTAGCAATGCATACAATTAGAATTCTTCTTTCATTAGAAACTATGAAAAATAAAACTTAGAGATTCCATCATTTTCTGCCAGTGTTCTTAAAAGCTCTAAAAAAGAGAAAACTCATGCATACTGCTTATTTGTACTGGTTCATGCACAGCTCTTACTGTCATCTCAAAGAGGACAAAATTTTGAAAGAGCATGAAAAAAGATCATTCTTGAATAAAGCTAACAAAAGACATTGCTCTTTTACTTACACTGGAAGTCAATTCAGAACAGCTACACCGCATGGAACCAGATTTTGCAGTCTGTGTTAACTTTTCTGGGGCAAATGGATATTTGAGGGATAAAAACACTGTTTTAAGCAAACCAGTGTTAGGCTATGAACAGGCTTTGAGAGATACAGCTCATTTTATAAGATCTATTGTCGTAACAATTTTTTCTTCAGGATACTTTTTATTGCTATAGGAGGACACCATGAGCCTTAGTATTATAAGAATTGTTGTAATATGAGGATATTCTGTGTAGGTGACACAAGATAACACTCATATGATGTTATGAAGGCATCTGCTTGGAAAGAGGAGCATGCAGAGGTTTTGGAAATGACAAGTCCGGCAGACCTGATAATCCACAGTGTACTTGCAGGGATGGAAGCAAGGCACTGGAGTAAGTGGATTGTCACTATGTTAGTTTTGATGAGAGGATGACTAAGATGTGGTGACTAAGGTGGTGAGTAAGATGTGAGAGAGAGAGTGATATGTTACGGAAAGGAGCTCACTGTTAAGAACAAAATGCCCAGAAGTTTTGGAAAACTGTCAAGTCTTGGAGGCTGTTTGTATTGAATCTCTATTTTGGGAGCTTTGTCTGTTGCTGCTTGAAACTTACGTTTCAAAAACCCCTTTACAGTTCTGACAAACACACACTTGATATTCCTGTCTTGAGTTAACCCTATTATTTGACAAAGAGTGTACCTTTTCAAAGCAATTCAAAATCTCATCTTTTGGTTCCTTTCTTCTCCTTTCAAAGCATTATTCCTGCAGTAGCTCATTAGGCATGCAAGTGTCTGTGCTTCAGCTATCCCACTTTACAGTGGAAAGCCTGGCACATAATTTCAGTTCCCATGAAGTGCAGTTCACCATCTGAGCCACTCAGGATTCTTGGTTTTTAGAAGTATCTATAGACAGAGCTGGTATTTCCAATCTATTTAAGATTCCTGGAGTAAAAATCAGAAAATCATTGGTAGTTGTGACTGTGTAGGGGCTGTCAGGAGTACAGTCAAACTGAAGTGTTTGCCTGCATGCCTGGAGAGCCTGCACTTTCACTGTGTTCTCCATGTCTTGTGTAACTGGGAGAGTGAGAAGTCATGCTCATCCTTTCTAAAATATTTTAGAATAGAGGGATTTAGTGTCTTTCTGTAAATAAATTATCTAGGCTGGAAATCATAGGCCTCTTTGGCCCTCAGCCAGGTTAAACTGTGTATGTATACCTTAACATCAGCCATCATCTTGGACACCAACAGATCATGATGTTAAAAGAAATGAATAAATCTTGCTCTCAGTTTAATAAAACACAGATGGGCAAAGCAAGCTAAACAGAGAGTTAACGGCTCTATTCACTAGTCTCCTGGGCTCCATGTGATTAAATCAGAGTTGGAGGGTAGTTCCTGCTGCTGCTGTTCTGGCCAGTGTCCGTAGGGGTGATGGCCAGCAAGGAAGAAGTACTCTGTCAGAGCTGCATGTCATTTGTCAAACTGAGAAAAAACAGTCATCTCACTGAACAGCAAGACTTCTGGCTATCCACAGTCACAGCAAATATGCTCCAGCTCTACAGCATGCTGCAGGAATTTTGCTCAGCCATGGGAACAGGCTCTAAAACTGCCTCCCAGATCCACAACTTTATTTCAGAATGCTGATCTTAGTACTGTTTTCTGGTCTTTACAACTCCATCCTTTTATTTCATTCCAGTTAGAGGTAAACTCCTCTAGTTTTGCACATCCAGCCTCAGTACTCTCAATCACTGCCCAATACTACATACAGGAAATTGAGACTTGTTTTTTTTTTCCTGTTTTAGGTATTCATTAACATTTGTAGTGGGATCAGAAGACTTGCCTTAGAGAAGAAGGTTATACATCCAGATACAGAGATAAAACATTTTAATGGCCTTTATAATTCAGAAGATGTTAAACTAGCTCCTCTGAAACAGTCTGACAGCCGTAGAGCGTTATAAACTTACTTATTTTAGGGATTTGTAGATTTACACCAGGGGAATTTTTATCTGGTTTTGTCTGCTGCTACTTTTACTTTTTTTTTTAAATTCCTTTTAGGATACTTTCCATATCACAAGAGACAAGTAAAGATAGGATTAATGTGCCTGGGTTGCTTATTCTGACATTAAAGTTTCTTAAAATTATCCAGTAGCCTTTCTTCAGGACATTTTTCTTCCTTCACATAGTTTTTAACATTCTAGGCTTCAATCTGTTGTCTCTATGAAACTTTGTCAACTTTGTTTACTTTCCAGAATAGATTTAAT
>WEIU01008065.1:14424-25310 GCA_013389925.1 Aegithalos caudatus | reverse complement strand
CAGTCTTCCCAAATGACACTTCCTCCTTCCCATTTGCAGAGAGTCACAGCAATCATCTTCCTGCGTGTTCCTTCCTTAAGATAACCTGAGGCATCTAGTCAAGGTAAAATACCATGCTGGTGATGGAGAGAACACTCTCCAAATAAAACATTTGAACATTTCAAAATCAAGTATTATTTATTAAACTGTTATGTCAAAATGCTAGTACCAATCAGTAGGAACTGTGGCTGTCAAAACATTTAAGTAATAAAACTCCCAGTCTGTTCATGACACAGAAAATGATGCCTCTTCTTTTTCATTCTGAAAAGCAACATGTAACCAGGTTAATTGAAAGGAAATGGAAAGAGACCTAGAACTCACTGAAAATCTGCTCAGCAATCACATGCAAACACTACAAATAAAAAATATGCCCAAGTTTGTCTGTTTTGTTTGGGTTTTTCACTAAGAGACCAAAGACTAAGCATTCCAATAGGTAAGGCATGCATGCTTGGGAAATGCTAAAAAGGAAACATCTCTGGCTATATCAAACTTTAGGCAGTGAATTCACAAGGAAATTAACTGCTGCAGTTGTTTGTGTGTAACAAATACAAACGTATTTGTTTCAAACTTTTGTAGAAAGGACCCTTATGGCTCAGAAAATAGTGACCAGCTACACAAATCATCCTACTTCATGCAGACATGAAAGGACAGTTTGGGAATGAGTTCTTTTAGCAGAAGTGATCACAGTTCATTTGAATTTCATATGGTAATTAACAGGCTTGTAAAATGCAGGAAAGCAACCATATTAGATGAGACAGAGGAAAATATTAAAGATTTAATCTAGGGCCAGATTCACTGTAGATTCAAGTAGCTTCCTGCTGTTACAGTGATACAAAGCAGCTGTAAACCCAGCTTAGCTGGCCTGGAGCCACTGGAGGTCTTATCTACTAAAAGAAAAGGAGTTTTCAGTGCACCAAATACCAAATCTGGGCATGGAACTGTGGTCTGTCCTGCAGCCTATTGGCTAAAGGAGCAATCACTTGTGAAACTTTGGGAAAACCTTTGCAGCCCTCTTGCTCAGCTCTGCCCTGCTTCCCCCCCATTTAACTGATGCTGAGGATCTGTGGGAAAAGACATTGCTCTTCAGTGCTGCTCTCCAAGCTCTAGGGTAACAAGGAGAATTGGCAATTCCTCTTCAGAAACAGCACACAAAAATGAAAGACAGGAGGTCTATAACACAAAAAAAAAAAAAAAAAAAAAAAAAAANNAAAAAAAAAAAAAAAAAAAAAAAAAAAAAAAAAATTGAGTATTATTGTAGTAAAAGTGCTTCTAGTGAAGTCATTTCTTGAAGTAATTTCTTTAATATTCTCTCTTAAAGACTCACTTAATTGTGGCTCTATAAGAAAGCATTATGGAAAACAGATTTTTCTTGTAAAATCTTTAGTGTGTGTGTGTATGTATATGCACGGATATATAAGGGTAGAAAGTGCATATTTTTTTGTTTGTTTTTCAGGATAGGAACTTATTCAGCCTTTTTGGTTCCCCTGAGCAGCTCTGAACAACAGCAGGTATGATTAAGAATTCAAGGTGGCTGGCAGTGAGATGGTTTGACCTAATCTGTCTTGACTTCGCACTCTATGCATTTAAATGCAGCAAGCCTGTGTGGAACACACTGTAGTTCACTGGGATACAGCATATCTAATTTAGTCACATGCATGCACTGAAATAGCTGCGTGCACAAGGAGATCACTTCTTTTTTTTCAGTTTTTAGCCAAATTAGGAGATCAAAGCCATGTAAAACCTTTTGTAATGTAACTTGAACCCACATGTAATGAAACCAGATAGTTTTTCCTTTCTGATGTAAAGTCTTTCCTGTTTTCAGGCATTACTATAAACCGACATCTTGGTCCAGTCTGTAACTTGGTCCAGCTTGGATTAGCTTTGCAAATGGTTTGATGAATCTGGGATGATTTATAGCTGGAGGTAGAAACAAAACAAACAACCTAAAATTTGGCCTGCTTTACACTCAAAATCAAGTGTAACCTCCTACTGACTCTTTTTGGATTTTTGTGTCTTTTCAAATCCCAGAAGGAAAGCACCCCACTGTATCCTGGATCCAGCACAAAAAAGATATTGCAGTGATAAATGTAAAAGTAAGCTTCACAAATATTATTCTCTTTTCTGGTAAATTTCCATTTAGACTTAGATGAGGGATTCATCCAGAAGCAGATTGAGGAAAATATTTCCTCCTTAGTACCAAGAGCTGAATGTACTACTCATCTTTGTTCAGAAGACAAGAAGTACATCTATCAAAGAGCACTTTATCCATGCTATCCACAAACTTGTTCATTCACTTTTAATTCCGCTTAAAAGGAAGAAGACAAATACCAGCAGGGATCTGTTTAGCTAAAGGAAGTGTGACATTCAGAAAAATCAATAGGGATTTGCAAAGAGAGAGTGGCTTAAACTTAGCAGTGAAAAGAATGTGAGTTATAGAAGCTCTAAGGGTTCGTATTTCCTATCTGCTTCTAAGTTTAGTGAGTCCAAATTCAAGATATGTCTTCAGGGAATAAGGTGATATCTGTGAAGAATATCCTACGCCTTTATTTCAAAACATGGATTCTTTCAAAAATATTTCTTTACTGGATGGTATTTTTGTCCAGAAATTGTCCTGGCTCTTGGTATCCCTACCTGTTACCACTGCACCTACACCAGGTGACACTTGTATCTGGACCAGGCCATCTTTGCTTTCGGCATCAGCAAGCAGGAGGGGAACAATCCAGTCCCACAAGATACAGCTGTGCAAAATATGCCTTAAGCAAAATCTGAATGAGCAGATGCTTTGCTCCCGTGGACTGGTGTGGGTAACACTCTGTCCCACTTAAGGGAGAAGCTCAAATGAAAAGCTGATTGAAGTTTGTGTATTCCAGTATTTGGCCAGAAGGAATGGAATATTTATTTTGACACACCTTGGTTCCCATATAACTAGAAAATAAAAGTATAAAATAAAAGTATAAACAGTCATTAATCTCTAAAAACATAACACTGAAGGTATCTCTGATTCTTGATAAAAAACACTTTATGAATACAAATAAGATCACAGAAGTGTGGCCCTATACAAGTCTAAACTCACAATTCTTTCCATTATCAAAATTTTATTGATGAGCTTAGAGGATTTCAGTCTGTATCACATTACAATACATTCAACATTTAAAATATCTTTTTTTTTTTTTTTTAATTTAAAGATATCCTAAGCAAGAGATCTGTGCTTATGTTACAACAGGTCATGTTTCCTACTCTCAGTAGTGGTCAGTTTCAAAGGACAGATGGACACTTGAGGCTCAGCAACATTGCCATGAAATCTATCCACGCCTTGTGTAAGGTCAATCATGCACAAACCCATTTAACCAATCTTTAAAATACACATGAATCTTTTAATTAATTCTAGATCAAAATGCTGTTTTTCATCTATTTGAGGCACAAAAATGTATATATAATAGATTCAGAAAAATTCCACATAATTATCCTGGTTGGATGTGAAATTTCCTTCAATCTTTGATCTATAATGTAGTAATGTGTCAGCTCGACCAGAGTAGTTTTATGTGCAGGAAATAAGACAAGCTGAGTAGCTTCATGGTTAATTGATTAAAAGGTTCTAAAGAAGGTGCAAGATCAAAGAGCAACTTAATGGTTTTATGTTACTCCAGAGAACTGTTGGTCCACTTGTCTGACAAGACTGACCTTGGGCAATGAAGTAACAGGCAATTAAAAAAAAATTGCGAAACTAAAACACAGATCATATTTATCTAGTTCAGCATCCTTATTTCTGTTAGCAAGTATTAGGTGGCACACTCCAGTGCTCTTAAGACAGCTTCATTTTGTTAGCCTTTTATGCTATGTGGTCTAAATATTGAGTACACAACAAAAACAATGATAAAAAGAAAACAAAACAAACAAACCCACCCCAAAACCCCCCCAAAAAAAAAAAAAAAACCCCAAAAAAAAACCAAAAAAAAAAAAACAGACAAACAGAAAAAAACCCTGGAAAACCAAAATCATGGAATGCTATGCCATTTATTAAAAATCTATGAAAACGAATGTCAAACTATAGCTGAAGGACAATTCCTTGTAGAATCCTTCGTCTGTGGAATCACTGAGCTCCCTCAGTGTCTTCACTGGCACTGGGAATTGATGACATCTCATAGCTTACAAGATTGGCTTATTTTGAGAAGTACATTAGAGAGTTGCTCTGAAGTAATATAATTGCTTCAAATAAAGGAGATTTTTAAAAATAATGCATTGACTCTTAAAGAAGAATTTAAGAGAGCCATTCTCTAGATGACACTTTAAAACACTACTTTCTGGTTAGTCTGTCATCACTAGGCCATTCAAAACTCTCATGAGAACAGTTTGTTTTATGTCTCCTGAATACAAGCACTATGCTTACTTTGAGGTAAAAGACAAATGCTGAGATTTTCAGGGAAATGATGGCAAGAACTGTACAGAAAACTTTTCTTCAAGCTGCACCATAACCAGAATCCAAATTTTTATGAGTTCTGTTAGTGTGGTATTTTCTAGCCACAACCAGATAATATTTTGCTTTTTTGAACAATTAGGACAATCAGTTAAGACACTAACATTAATAAGAGTGGAGGTAGGCTCAATCTGGCATTCCATTCTATTTCAATCTGCGGTGCTTGAACTTCTGGAAAACAGTAGTGCTTGCAAGCCAGATGCAGCCTCCCATTCATGCATAGATGGTTTCATAAGTCAAAGACAAAGTTACACTAAAAATAAATCACATTTTTCTCTTCTGTATTGATCTTGCTCTCCCCAAAACCAAGATACTCTTACATGGTTTTCTATGCATTTTTTAATGTTTCTGTGGATAGTCTTGTCCCTCCCCAGCAAATTCTCACCTTATTACTGTGAAGCAAGGCCCTATCCCTAGGCAGCATTACTACCACTGTTTCCACCCTAGCAAAAAAAGAGAACTCATTCTCCAGGTATTTGTCTTTCCTTCAATATCATCAGGAGACCTTGGCCATGTGGCTAGAGGTATCACAAGATGCCCACCACTCAGGGCAAAATTATGAAGGCATCATAGAATCTGAAAACAACTTCCATTGAAGGAAAGCTATTCTGTTAAAATACACCTAGGAAAGGACTTGGATAGTCTGAACTATTGCAAAGAGAGAGAGTCACAGGAAATGTCACGAGACACAGCATCTTTTGGAGACTCCTCTCATCTCTGGATTATAAATTAGCACATCTGACCAGTGTGTTAATGACACTGTTCTATGCTCTACCATTAATGTCTTCTATTTACAGAACATGACTTTTCAGGTCAAGGATGTAGAAGTTCCCTGTTGTTCTATTTACTTAAAACAAACAAACCAACCCCTACTACTGCTCCCTGGCCTGCCTCACTTCACAAAGAAGAATATCCCACTTGAGCTGACCAGCTGAGAGCTCTGCTAAGTGCCTGATAAGCTGCCTATCCTGGGTCATCACTGAGTGGGAATTTCAGAGCTGTGTAATGGGATTAGCTTTCCCACACCATTCCCAGAGACCCCATTGTTGAAAGAGGAATAGTTTTATTCATGGGAACAAGTCAAACACAAACCCTTGGCAAGTCAAAATAAGAAAAAAATAAACAAACAAATGGAGTTTTGGCAGAATCTGGAATTTGTCCTATTTGAAATTTCTTTTTAAACTGATGAAGAAGTTGACTGATCTGGAATGGGCCACTAGGTGTACAATAGAGCTAAAGAGTAACTCATTAAAGACTCCTCTTTTGTTTTGATAAAAGATCTTTCATTACCTCCTAGCCCTTTCCTTCACAAAGATCCTAAAAAAACCCAATCCCAACCCAGCAACACATCTTTGGCATGAGAGGGAAAAATACTAACTGCTGAACTTTCTGTGGAGGAGTCTTGAATTAGTCATTTTGTAGTTTTGCAAGTACAAAATGCAGGAAATTTTTGTGATTTAGGGACATAATAATTTTCAATGTGAAAATTCCCTTTATTGGAGTATAAACAGTGCCTTGAGGGCACATAACAGCATTGAATTGGGCCTGGCATACTCAGTTTTATTGTATTCTGCTGTGCAGAATCAATTCCTTCAGTAAAATTGTCATATAACATTTTTCAGCCTGCTCAAGTTCAGTTTTGTTATTGTAAATTAGTTTGTAGCTGAGTGGTATATCAAAAAACATATACTTAATACTGTCTTGAACCTTTTCTTTTATAATCTAAAACTCTTTTTTCTCTTTTTTTTTTTTTTTTTCTTTGCTCTAGTCACTTTTGTGGCTCATATATCCAGTATAAGCATTTTTCACAATTCTTTTCTAAATCTCAATTTCATTTCCCGTATGATTAACAGTACTCCAAAGAGAGCCATTGGGAATTGTACTTCCTGCTTTGTTTTTCTAAATCTTCTGTGGATCGGATGTGTTTCCAATGTTTTGTTACCAGAAGATTGTCACTGTGTCACTGAAGATTTGTTGTCACCTCTGCTTTTTTGGTGCTTTTATTTCTCACCTGTAGCCACATTTTTAGTTAAAATGGCTGTGTAAAAATACATGTGCGTTTGGACCTTACACCTCTTCAGCATGGTGAGCCTCTTACAGTTTTGCTAGTGATTATAGTCTCTTCACATTCTTGGTTTATGCACCGACCAAGCAGCTGGGAAAATAGGGCATCACATGGAGTCTTACAGCTTCACAAACTGCGAGGCCGGGTGAACATTGCTGGAGCAGAGGTACCACTGTAGGGATTAGCAAAAAGGTTATGCTGTGAAGACACACCAGCTCAGCTGGAATTAATTTGGGAAAGCCTCATACAATATAGTGTGATTTTAAGCCTGAAATATCTCAGGATCTTGCAAAAACAAGAATTTTCTCTTATTAAAATAACCATTGAACTTGCAGATTGCTCAGAGGATTTCTTGTACCTACAGCCCTCACACCAGGAACTGAAGAAATGCGGTGCTGAGCTGCAGTTAATAAGCCCAGTCAGAGCTTGATGAGAGCTAATGAACTCCTGCAGCTTCTTGCTGACTGTGTGGCACCATGCAGCTTTCTTGCCATCCTTTTTTTAATCATTTCAGGTCCAGGGGTGCGGTGCTGGGTAGCTGCTGGCATGAGTCCATAGGCCTTATTAACACCAGAGCTCCTGCTCAGGGCACTGCAGGCACACAGTGCCTCTGGACGCATATTGGCTCTAGAAGCACCACAACATTTGTAGTTGCTCTGTACCCAATTTCACAGCCTCCCAAGCACAGCTGATGCTCAAAACCCATCTCCCAGGATTTGCTCTACTAAGTGGTCAGGAGCAGCCATAAGAGACCTAAAGGTCATAACTGCCTCAGTGTTAAAATCACCAAAGGACTTTGCCCACTGTGACAAACTCTATAAAGAAGCTACTGCTCATCTATGACCACCAAACACACCCCATTTTGAACATATCTCAGCGAACTCCTGGATTTTTGGGCACCAAAATGAGCTACCTGACTGGAACTTGAGATGAGATAAAGGTGGTACTATTGTCAAATTAGCTCAAATTAGGAAGAGGTAAATAAGATGGGGCAGCACTGATAATGAACAAAAAGAATCCACAAAGAAAGCAAACTCAGAAACTGTGCTGAAATCAGCTCTGACTGACTCCAGCAGGGAGAGGACATGGCCCACTGAGTCAAAAGAAGAGGAAGACTGAGCATGAGATTAATTAGCATTGGAAACAAGGGAATAATTTAACCAATAGAATAAGAGAATTGTGTACCCAGTGAGAATTGATTCCTTTGTTTTCTAAAATGTATAATTTGGGAGAAGTTTTGAGTGACCTCATCATCCCCACAATAAGAAGAACAGAAGACCAATGGGACACTGGATCCATGGGTGGCAATGTCTTTCTACTTAATCCCACCACTTCTTTCTATTTCCTTCTCTCTCTGTACCTCACATTTACTGTTAACTAAAATCCATACTATTGACTTCAGCCTATGTGTAGTTTGCACCTTAATTGGGGTAGAGGCATCTCTCTAATAATCATAATAATCAGATCTTAACAGCAGAACCCCAGAAAATTGTATTTTACCTGTAAAACTGAAGGAGATAGTAATATAAACATTTTTTTAAAGCATGCATATCAAAACTAGAATATGTAGATATGTTTGGGCCTGTCAGATTCAGACAAAGAGATTTTTCTTATCAATAAAATATCTAGTGCTTGCTTGTCAAAACAGTGGACTAATCTTTTTTCATTTTCCTTGTGACAAGGTCCAGTGTCTGAGAGTATTAAGAAATGAAATATTACTGGCTGACATGTTTTTGTAAGTGAAAGACCAGTTAAACCACAAAAAGTAAAGAGTAGGTTTAAATGGTCATTGCCTCTTCAATTTAAGAACAAGCTATTAAATAAATTCCTGACTACTAGTCACTATCTAAAGCCAACACATTAAAACAATTGAGTGCAAAATAACACTTTAGTGAAGGATGGTATAAAATATTATTATTTGAGTCAAAGAAATAATGTAAGTCATGAATAGCCTCTCATGCAACAATCATTGCTCCTGATGGATAATTGGTATTCAGCAAAAACCACAGAGCATTAAAATATTTATTCAAACTAGAATGTGTATTTTCAGAAAAAACAAACAAACAAACAAACAAAACAAATCAACCAAACAAACAAACAAAAAGCCTCCAGTTGGTGACCTAATCTTCTCACACAATTCTCTGCTTTTCTTGGGTAATGTACAGAATATCTGTCCTAACAGATGCCGTCCTTTTGGGACTGCACAAGGACACCAGTGTATTTACCAATATTTGTCCCTCATTGATTGTTTTGCTTTCCATAATTATAACACTACTCTTTGCTGAAGTCATCTTTAGAACACTGTACTAGATTGAAAGATTGAATTCCACAGTAGAAGTGCTCATGGGATTGTTTTGGAACTGCATTCATGGCATATATGCTAAATAAAATGGATGGATACACAGAATGGAATAAAACTGCAGGACTGAGTCTGCATTGCTCTCAAGAACATGTTACATCAATATATTCAATGGGGCACTGCACTTCCTAGATTGGGGTGGTAATGAACATGGTGACATTTCAGTTTTATGGTTGGAAATTTACACAACCAGTGCCCTGGTGTGAGCATTTGAGAGGTCAGCCTAGAACAAGGAACAGATTGAAGTGGCCTGGCTAAAACTTGCACCTATTTTCAGAGTAGGAAATAAAGAAGTAAATAAGTAAAGGAAATAGTAATGAAGGAGGATAACAGGAGAAAACACTGTGGGGTCTTCTATGTGCAGTAAAATATATAGTACATGTATAGTGTGAATCAGCTGACAGTTATAAAGCATACTCTGGCCCACTGCAGACTGAAGTACTTGGCATTACTGTTTAGAAAAATTGCCACAATTAAACTGAAATTTTGCAGAATGTCTAGAAAAGTTAAAACCTAAAGAAGGCTGGGGCTTTAGGAATAAAGAGATAGTATTGAGATTCTGAGAAGTGACATTGCATTTTTCATTATCTGGTAAAAAAAAAAAACTAAAATATGTAGGATGGTATAAACTTGGACTGCTCATGATGCAACCTTGAAAAATCCAGAGCAGAAGAACATTTGACAAGAAATAAAATTCGTTGGTAACAAATACTCATCCAACATAAAAAGGTGAGGGTGAGCTGCAAGACTCCTTGTCAGGCTACCGTGAATACTAATAGGCTCCTGAGGTTCAACAGGAGAACACCTCAAGAGAGAAATCCATTAAAAACTACTGAATACACTGCAGTCATCCCTGGCTCTGGATGTTACTGAATGGCAACAGGCTGAAAGCTGGGAAAATACTCATGAGAAGTGTTATGTACAGTTGCCTCAGTTCATGTATTTTCCCCTGAACACCCTCTTCATCTCTCTCAGACTGAACACTCAATGAACAGATGCTACAATGCAATAATCTTTGATCTCCCCAGTATTCAATTCAACAAAAGTTAGACAGAATGTGCAATTGTTTTGAAAGGATATTTTTTGTGAGATGGCAAGTTCACAGTATTTAAATACACAGTTTGTTTTGTGAACAGAATTACATTTCAGACTTGAAGCTGATAGGAAATGTTGTACTGGCCACTTGTCCATACCTTGTCTCATGGCAAATAACTGACCTGGGCACTTTCTTGAGAAGTTTCCTCTTTGCCTCCCATTGTGTGTACCTGTTAGTGTTTATCCTACAGAATCTACCAAGTTTCCAGGCTCTTGCATTCTTATCTTTTCTGACAACACCACTACTCTTTTCAACTTGCTCTTGAGATTAGTTTCACATCCACAAGGACATCAATTTGAGATTTTCAGTCAACCCACACAGGGGGTACTACTTCTACTGGCATCCACTAACAGCAGAGCAGTTTGTAGCTGAACAGTGCAGTGATGTACTAATTCGCCACATTTACCCTTCACATCCTTTCCTTTCTCTTCCTCAAAAATGCACATTCTTATAATCTACCATTTCAAATACAGACAACAGAAGTATACGATGTTGAGCAAAAGCTTCTCTCCCTTCCCTCTTGCCCGCTTTTCCTCTAGTCAATTATGTAGTTTCTCTAGCCTCTAGTTTCTCTTACACAGTCTCTTCTCATAACAAAAAGTAGAACTGTGGAAAACCAAAATGATACCTGAATTACAGGAGCTACAGTCCATGAACAAAGTCTAAAAGGTGTGAGTTTGAAAATATTGCTGTGCTCTGCTGCCGTGTCACCTCCAATATCCTCGTTTTTAATTCCCCCCTACTTTCTATATTCATTGCATTCTTTCTCACTGCAACTGCAGCGCACTGTCCCCACTGTCCCCTCTCCTTCATCCACCTCCCAACTCCTTTTCTGGAAAGATTCTTCCTTTTT
>WEIU01008064.1:2261-69769 GCA_013389925.1 Aegithalos caudatus | reverse complement strand
TGGAAGTTTGATTTGTGAGAACAATGGAATGTTTATGCAAAGAAGACAGGACTACAGACAGCAATTCAGCATTAGATTCAAGAGACCTCTGTGAGTGTTTGGGTTTGCCAAACACAGCACATTTCTCAGACATCTTTAATGATGACAGACTGGATTTTTGTCATCTGTGAGTTTAGATGACAAGTATTGGGTATATATTAAAAAGTGAGAAAAAAGGTAAACAATGCTGTGAGGATTGGTTTGCTTCATTTTGTAGAAAATCCTATACAAACAGTATGAAAATCATTAAAATACAAGCGCTTGAGAATTTTGCAGTACTCTGCAAATTGATTCATTCAAGAATCAATGTATTTCTTATTGTTTGAACCAATTCATTTGCAGAAGGAGCAGTATTTTTTGTTGTTTATAGTAATTCATTTGCCTGGGCTGAATACTCCCATACTACAAGATGCTTAAATTGTGAAAAATAAGCCCTTTTTTTCTTGTTACTTGCAATGTACTGCAAGCAACAGCATACAAAAATAAACCATGATGCAAAAGATTTCATTAGATTATTAGATTCTTAGAGATTAATATTAAAAAATGACAGCATTCTTTGTAACAATAGGAGCTTTTCTTTGCAACAGCTAGTTTTAAAATGGAGTGTTGTTGTCCTTCTTATCGTTTAGTACCAGATGAGAGTTATAAGAAAAGCACATCCTCTATCCAACAGCTGGGAACCCCAGCTTCATAGATAAGAGAGGTTGTGTGAGTTCTGACAAAAACTAAAATGTCCTGAAAAATTTTCTAGGAATAATGGGATCTACATAGAAATGCAAAGGACAATATGAGAGATTTGTATAGCCATTAATCTTATGTTTTAAGCTCATCTTCGAAAATGTGTACCTAATTCAGGCTTGCTGTAACTTACGCTTTCTTTCAGATTTCTGAATAATCATGTATAGATATTCTTTGGCATTAGGAAAAAATTAAATTCAGTGATCAAAAAACCAAAAATAATTGGTTTGAGCTGAAGCTTTCAGGCTGGTATGTTGACATTTTGGATGTTAAATTGAATGTGTGAAACTTAAATGCAAACCTTTTTAGTAGAACTGAGTGGAAAAGGGCATCTAGTGTACATTTTAAGGCCTCTTTTCAGCTTATTTTTAGAAGAGAACAACTTAGTCTTCCTTTACTGTAATTCGTAAAGTTTTAGAGAATTACTGCTAAGCACTGCAACCTAAAGTCCTTGAAAATATAACTACCTAGACTGGGAATGAATATATCCTTAGCTGCCACCACCACTTTCCTGTCCTGAGCAGGAAAGGCTGAAGGACTCTGAACAATGCCATAAAACATCTCAGCCCCTGGCCTCTTTGGTCCAGCTTCAACATGTGTTTTGGCTCTCTCAAAAGGTCATGAAGAGACACTGATTGGAAACAAGAAGCCTCTATAAGTTTAGATACTAAATCCTTCACAGACTGTTTCTGAAATTGATCTAGTATGGCCCAAGGAAATAAAGCATTCCACTTACATATATTTCCCTACTCCTTCTCAGTAATTATTAGTATGAAAATAAATGCAGATAAATACAGTTTATAGTGTCATTCCTAGAGATGACTGCTGAAAATGTGTCTACTCTGAATTTATTAAACAACAGTTGCTCTGCATACTACCTACTGCAAGATGTTTGTGAATTACTCTGAGTGCAATGGTGGAGCAGCCCCTTGTGACCAATAGTCAGTGTGAATTCACCTTTTTTTTGGCCATTTACTTGACAATCTTGAATAACTCCCATCTGAGGTCTTATAGCAAGCACAATTTTCCAGGGGAGCAAAGACCAAGCACTTTCAAAAGAAATACTTCTCATCTTATTTTAACCTAAAACAAAAATGGCAAGTGAAACATGGCTGTGGTCTTCTCCCAATAGCAGTGTGGTTTGAGGACTGCTTGGTGCAGCTATGAGTAAAGGAGAGGATGATGTGCACTAAAAAGTAGGAAACCAAAATTTGCATCACCAAAATAGAATATTCTCCCCCATACAGATCCCCATTAAGGGGATCTGTAGAGGAAGGTTACGTAACTTTACTTTTTGGAAAAAAATTAGGCTTAGAGAAAAGCAGCTCCCTGAATTGTGCAACTCAATATAAACCCAACTGGTTACCAATTATTGTATAAATCAGTAAGTTTTGAGAATTCCTGTGATAGTAGATGGATGTTGTGAATATGTTGTAAAATAAAAAAAAAACTAAAGGTTAAGTATTTTATATATATTTAAGTATATAAGAAACATGTGAATTGCCTATATTTAAAAAAAATCCTTATGAGACTGTTTATTAAGGTTACCACAAAACCTCTATATTGAGAAAAATGTTCCTTGGGTTTAAAGGTCCAGTACATTTGAAAGGCAGTGGTAACTCATATTTATATTTCTTAACATTTTTATTATAAAAGATTTTTTCTAACAAAAAGAAGATTTCTTTAAAAAGCCATCACCTGTGCTTTTTGTAGGAAGTATTTGGAATTCAGCAATAAAAAAGTTGTCAAGCTGTGAAATCACCTTTTCCTTGTCTACTAAAATTCCATTTGTGTTTAGCCCAAGTACCAACATGCATTTTTTCATCACTACTTCTTTAAGGCAAAATTTAGCACTTTGCAAAGGTGCTTTTTGACTGTCAATATTTTAAAGGCTTAAAGGCACCCTACTGCCAACACAACAGTAGGTAAAATAATGGGTGTGCTGCTTAAAATGCCCAAGAATGAGGAGAATGCATGAAATTTTGCTAAGTGACACCATGTGCTGTCACTTTCCATGGTAGCTGATTGACTTAATGGCAGTATAACATCCCCCATACTTTACATCTCTTCTGCAATGGTTAAGGAGCTGTGGGAAAAAAAAAAATGGAAGTTTTAACTAATGAGAATTTTGAAAGTCTTTTAAAGTTAAAAAGCTGTAATTTGTTTATAGAACTCAAATCTTAGAAGGGTTTAAGAATGCCAAATTTAAGGTTTCAGTGTCCTTGATGCAGACCTTATCCATGTGCTGTGGTATGCAAAGCTGTAGGCAGAGAACTGCCTCTTTCAGCCCTATGAGTGCACAGAGGTGGAACAGACTCAAGATTGTGTGATTGATTACATCTGGCTGCTCCATTTTGCACCACAGATAACTTATTTTTAAATACAGGCTTTCTCTGGTAATTATGATAATTGGAATTAGGTAGTTGGATTTTTATGCATTTATCAAATATTTGAAGATATTTATCATCTGTCTCACATTTCATAATTTAGGAATGAACTGCAGAGTATAACTGAATTACATAATCTTTCCTATTTGTGTTCCCTGTTTCCTCAGCCTTCTTCATTAATAAATAAAAAGAAATTTTAAAAAATAAGGTCCTACAGAGATAGTTCCTTATTCCTGGGATTTTTTCAAAAGAGTTCCAGTCAGGGTCAAAGATTCTTTATGAACAGCAGCTTGCAGGATAGATGCTTTTGATTGTGCATTTTATAGAGAGGTTATTTCCTCCACAGCACTTCCATAATGGCCTGGCACACTTCAAATGCAATGGCAATATAAATGAGGAAAATAAATCAAAGGCATTTTTGGAAACTAAATTCTTTGGGTATAAATTTTGCCTTTGGATATTACAAACACATGAATCTAAAATGGATGCCAAAGGAAGTGTGGAATGAGTATCCACAGGAAGTGTTCAATCTTTAAATTACACATTGCACACAACAATTATTTAGGCAACAAACATTTGTAGCCATTACTCACAGTGTAAAATAACCTTTAATAAACCCAAAGGAAATACAGGCTATCCAGTGTGATACATAACTTTCAAGGCATGCTCTCCAGAAACAGTCACTGAGTGCACTACAACTTAGTACAAGTCACTGAAGAGACAAATCAGTTCTTTGTACACTTAGGAATTTGTTCAGTCTATGTGTAACTTTGCAGATAGATTGTGAGGAAAATAGAAATGGCTAATTAACTATTTCAAAATTCAATTCCAATTAAAAAATCTCCTCTCCATTTTAGTAATACACCTCACTAAGAATTTTCTCTTCTGCCACTAAACCTATTGAGCTTCATGCACAGCAGTTAGGAAAGAGAACCCTTCGTGTCAGGATACACATTATGCATTTGGATACAGGCTATTTTTGTTTCCTGTAGCATATTTCAGAATATTCTTCAGAATAAGGCTGTGTTAGTGTACTATGTATATCATACTAAACCCCTGACTACTGAGGGAAGCTTCACTGGAAAGAATGGCTTGCTTATGGCCCACTAGTGGCTCAAAGCAGAGTAGGTGCTTACAGATGTGGAGAAGATTATCTGCCTGTCTGAAGGACAACCCCAGGCCTGGCTCTCCCTGCTGCCCTTTCACTCAGCCTAAAGCAGTCAGCCATCCAGGGAAATGCTTCAGCTTCAGAAGCTCTGCATCATTTCTACATCATTTGTCAAGTGACTGTTTAAGATTAGATTACCATTTCTAATAAAAAGTAATTTTACTCAAGCCATTAACAAGAAGCAGTATATAAGTTACACATTTATATGAAGTGAAGCAAATCACCTACAGCACCTGCAAAAAATTATTTCCTAATTATTTTTACACAAGAGAAGAATGGGAATCGTTAGGAAGAGAGGCTGCTTTGCAAAGGAATACAAAGTAAATTCATTGCATAATTCAGAATTGTATTAATATTTCTCCCATCTATCTCCTTTGACATCTTGATGTCTTTGATAAAGGATGCAAGTGTTCCAAATATGCCAATACAAATCAAACTTGCTGTTGGATTCTCTAAAGCACTAACTAGAAGAGTACTAAAAGAGCCCATTTTAGATTTTTTTCAGCCCTGGCTCTTTCTATTCCTGCTTGCATTTTCTGTGTCTTCCTCCTCTGCTTAAAGCCTTGGCTTTGTGTAACCACTGCTAAAGATACAGACCAGGTCCTGAAGGGTTTATACTCTAATTTAAGATAAATTTCAATAAGATTATAACAGAGCATGAGGGAAGCAAAAGCTAAGGAAAGACCCTGTCTAAACATACATGTATTACTATCTCTGCACAGTTTGATGGAGACTTTCCTCTCCCCTTTTAAATAATAAAGGTACATAAGACCAAAATTGGAATATCTTTATTCAGTTTGAGGAATACAAAACTAAATCAGCACAAGAAAAAGAATAAAACCCTTCACTCTTCACTCTCTTTCTCTCATACCGGTGTTTGAAAACAAAGTTGCAGACAAATTTTATTTTTTCTGCTGTTCAAAGTCAGGGTGATTCAGGGTTCAAGAACTCACAACTCATACACACCAGAGTAAATGTCTCTACAGGCTGTGAGCTCTTACCAACAGAGAGAATACCGTGCTCTTTCTGCTGCATTTGCTCTATTAATTACAGAAATATTTTCTCTGGGAAAACCAGGATATATATTCAGCACCATTTTCTACAGACACTTTGTGAAACCCAAACCTATAATCCATGGTGTTCAAGTCTCCTACTTAAAAAGCCTCAGATTTCCCATTTTTCCTGTAAGATAAACTTTAAAAGGTACCTCAGTTTTCAGTTATTGAACTGTTAAACTGTTTCTTTCTACCACGTGTTGCATTATCTCTGGTCCTTGAACAACATGCTGGTATTTACAAGCACACAGTAATGCTTATGAAGGTCAATCACTCTGAGATATTAAATTATTTTACTGACTATGTAGGGGATCTTATTGATTGTACCTTGGGATAATATTTTCATTTTTTACTTTTTATCTATTTATTCAGTGGATTACAGATGCTTTAAAACCAATTAGAATTAATACAAGACTGTGGGCAATCTCACTGCTTACTTTTTGTATATAGGTTTTCTTTCACTTTTACCAATAATGATTTATGCAAAGTCACCAAGAAAGCTATTGCATCCATTGTGGAGTTTATTATCTCCAAGATGAGCAGACAAGTCATTAAGCTCCCACAGAAGGATTAGCATACAGAAAGATCACTGCATTGTGATTTTCTGGTTACATGGTTCAATACAATGATGGTTTAAGGAAGGAAAAGCCAATTCTAGCATTGTCATTATAGAACACTGTATGTTGTCAATAGGCAGTTATAAATACTATCTGCTGTGAGTGCTACTTGTCCACCAAGAGGTCTTTCTATCATGTACCAATGTGATCAGTACTATATGAAAATGACTTGTGAAGAAAGTATTTATCTTTCATATTACTTGGGGTGCTGTTGGATGAGAGGCTGGACATAAATCAGTAATATGCATTTCACAATCCAAAAAACCAAGTGTGTTTGGGCTGCACCAAAAGCAGAGTGGGCAGCAGGGTGAGGGAAGGGCTTCTGCCTCTCAGCTCTGCCCTGAAGAGACCCACCTGCAGTGCTGCATGCAATTTTGGTGTCCTCCACATATGAAGGGTGTTGACTTCAGAGTGGGTTGTGAGACACTCCAACAGGCTGCCCAAAGGAGTGGTGGATGTTCAATTCTTGGGAGTGTTGAAGGCCAGATTGGATGGGGGGCCCTGAGCAAACTGATCTAGCAATTGGGAATGGGATTTGGAAGTAGATGATCTTCAAGGTCCCTTCCAGCCCAAACCATATGAGTATCTAAAAATATTTTTCCAACTGTATGTTTTAGTCTAGAAGTCCTGTAATGGTGGAAACCTCTCCAACATTATTTTCACACCTGTGTACATTTTCTCGTAAGAAAGTAATTTCAAATAACCAGCCAAATTAATCTCTTGGGGATCAAATTCTGGGTACATTGCTCCAGCATTAATTCAAAGTACATCCTACACCTTGCACTGAATATGCCCAGTCTGGCATATTTTGTGACAAATTTTTGTATCTATTGCAAACCAGAAACATAATGTTTAGGCTTTTCACACTTGATAAGAAGGGTAAAAAGGAGGAAATAAAACATCTTCAATCAGGTGTCACTTGGTATAAAAGAATTAAAAACTGCTTTTGTTCTGCACAACATTTAGAGTAGGGAGCTCATTTGATTATAGGTTTTTTCAATCAGAAAAATCTTTATTATTCAATGAAGAGTGGGTTTTTTACCTAAGTTTTCACTAAGTCCAGAAATGACCAATATACCCTGGCAGCCAGGACATATCCAAGACATCCCAATGAGGCATAAAAAGCATGTGGATGGAGAAATACAGCCTTTTGCGAAGGATGGGATCAGGGTATCACCATTCTCAACTCCATTATATTACACTGTCACATGTAAAAAGTTGGAAGTGCTTCCATGAAAGTGAGACAAATACTGCTTTTTGTTATAGTTCATATTTAAAACTTCATATTTTAAACTTCTGTTATAGGCCACATAGCTCATGTGATGTTGTCCTTACAGACCGACATGTTCTTTGATACTTTGATGACTCTGAAACATGGGAGTCACACAGATTCAAGGGAAAGGATAAAAGAAATACAGTGAACTTATTCCTGAGGTCAAGATCAAATAGGAAGACAGCATCAGGGACTGGAAAGGGGAGTCTGTTTCAAGACATCTTGGGGTCTTGGAATGTGTGGTAGGGTATAGGTCAGGCCTTGCTCTGGTGAGGTAGTTCTATACCCACAAGCCCAGGTTGGAAGGGACCTTCAAGATAATCTAGTTCCAACTCCAATGGCTACAGAATACATCCTTACTTATCATTTAGGTTTTTGGATAACAGCATCTGTTCTACACCTGTATGACAAAGTTAGACATGCTGCTGGTTTGTGAAAGAAGTCTTCAACAAGACATTTTTGACATATGCTAAATTTACTGACTTCCAGAAGAGTGTTCCGCAGCTAATTTAGTCTTCAGGAAGTAATTTATTAGTCACCAGCTCACCAGTATCCAGTGCCCTAGAATGACGAAGCTCTAATTAAATATTAAAAATTAACAAAGAAAAGTTTTATTTAATAAAAACTTCCTCTGCAGTAGATCAAGATGCATGAATAGTTCCTATGCCCAGAAGAGTATGCTATGATACCTTTGTAGTTAACATGGGGTAGAGCATCAAAATTCTATGTATACAGAAACTGTTTTGACTACAGGAGTCCTTTAAAAAAATAATTTATGCTGATTAACAGGCCGACAGACTGGAGAATTTTCTCTATCTTTTAGTAACTTTCTGCAGCAACTGAACATTTTTACTCCTAAAAAGTGTGCCAGAAATTTTTGTCAAAATTCAGCTTGCAACTGTTGGACTGTTTTAGGGCCTTTGTCTCTTAGATTAGTGTTGTTTGCTGTCAAAAGGTTTGCCTCCTTATGTACCTCCTTAAGTTATGTCTTAAACAACTGAAGAGATGAGTTTGAAACAGCCATTTTGAAGTATATGAGTGAAGAACTGAATGTTTTATGCAAATTTTTGCTCTTCATATTTTTAAGTTATTCAAACTGAAAAAGTTTAACATCATCAAATACAGCTGTACTTAGAATCACCAGCATTAATTCAAAAGTAAACTGAACTTTGTTATAACTTTCTCTATTTAATATGTACTTTTCCTTCCTTGTTCAATATCAACCCCATAATTGTTTTGAAAAAATATAAAATTTTATATAGCAATGAATAAGTACATAATGTCTTAAGTTTGTTTTTGTACCCCCATTTAAACTTCTGAATTTTTATATTTTCAATAAAATGATGTTTCTATGAGTCATAATTTTCAGATCATTACAAAGAATAAATTTTATAGGAATATAGGCTGCATTAGAGCTTTCAAGTGTTCAACATTGTGTTTTCCATGAAAAGATACTGATTTTAGAAATGGGGTTCATTATGATGTTGGAAATACTTGGAAGGCTTGAGAAAAGCATATTTTTGGTAAAATCTTGTCAGTGGAAAGATGACTAGTATGTGCTAAAAATTAACAGGGGTTATTTAAGGCCTAATTAATTCTTCTGGGCTTTTAAGATATACTGAGCTTTGTAAGTGTTCACCACTAAATATTCTGCTGCAGTGCTTATAGTGTATAATGAATAACACTCAGCAGTGATAGCACAGCATCATCCTTATTCCTTCACAGCAAGTTTTTCTCAATTCATTCATCATGTCTTTCAGCTTCTTACAGTTACTCCATAAAATCAGCCACACTCTATATTCAACAAAATGGTTATCAAAAATAGAAATGCCTTGAATGTTAAGTTTGTTTAGTAAGTATTACAGGTCTATGAATATGGAGTACATGAGTTTATTATATAGAGTAGAGAAACATCCAAAAGGGAATCAAGATCTGTCAAGTCAAATGGAGACCCAAAATACAGGTTTTCATTTGAGTTTTTCACTTCTGGCATTGAAATAGTCCATGTTCTCTAACAGTACTTTAGTTTTGGGAAGGTATTAGGTTTTTAATACAGCTGTTTAACAAGAATTCTGAAGTTAGTTATCAGCAACATCATGGACCTGTTTTAGTATTTTATTATGGATAGCTTGGCTGTCTGGATGTTGTCTAAATAAGAACCAGAGACTAGCAGAATCATGCATTATGTCCCTTAGATATTTATACTTGCAAATGGCTTTTAAATCTTTCTTAAATCAATGGGGAATTTTAAGGTAAATGAGGCAAATTTCCTTTCTTAGGCATAGATGATAAACACAATGAAAATAGTGAAAAAAATTTCTTACTCAAAGCAGTGGTGTTGGGAAACAAAAATGTGAAATTAGTTATACACTACAAGAGCAGGGAGTGAATTAAGATAAAGTGAAAGCCTTTAACTGTTCAAAGACCAAGAAACATAAAAATCAAAGTTAATATAGTTTGTCTTGCAGCTGTAGAGCAGCCCAATAGTCACTGAAAAAGCTCATTAATTTCCATGTAATTAACTATAATTAATAAGATAGCCCAGGAGTGTGTGTCCCTGAGAGTTAATGTCAGCCCTTGGGTGTGACCTACTGTGTGATTTTATCTCAGCATGGCTCAAATTCCATACTCCTCCTGAGCTAATAAAATTAAGGTTCCTTCAAAAGGCCACTTTAGTAACTTTGGTTATTGAATTTCATTCCCATGGTCCAGAACATGAGTAACACAATGAGTACAAATATGAAAAAAGAACATATATAACAAACTAATCACAAATTGATTTAGCAGCAGAGGGAGAAGACAGAGCAGTCAAACCATGAACAGCATATATCATGCACTAGTAGAGCCCTGAAGAAACGTTTGGAAACAAAACAAAACAAACAAGAGGCTTTGAAGCCAGTTGGCAAAACTATGTGATCTATCACACTTAATCAAAGACTGAAGCTATCACCTGAAACCACTGCTGTCTTCATCATTTCTAATCGTACAGTAACAAAATGCAAATCCTAGCTGAGAACTCAAGACTTGTAGATAACATGCTGTTGAAAATGTCCTTCAGTGCCTTCTGCAGACAAATTCATTTATGTTTTACCTTACAGATATAAAGGAAATACAGAAAGGGCTGGAGATTGCAAGGAATGAGCTGGATGTTGGTTTGAGTGATGCAAATAGGGTGAAGGAAAGGGGAGATTGATGATAGGAACTGCTAAGGTGACGAAGGGAGATCCTCTGGGTGTATTTGCTGCAGTACAACAGGGAATGTACAATGGCAAAGGAGGCATACTATCATGGAAACTATTGTTTCACTAGCAAGCTGCAGATTGTTATTGGTGTCCCTGGAGCAACAAACCTGTCAAAAAACAGTAAAGGGAGGCCATTCCAGAAGTTCAGTAATATTTGTAGCTGACTGACTCTGACGTGAGCATCTACGAACCTTGGAAGGAATAAAGTTTGGGCCTCAGAACAAACACTATGGAGCTCATTAACCAGTTGTGCTATGCAGTTGTGAAACTGTGAAACAATGTTTTGTGAACCATACTCTGGAAGTAAAGTGTTTGGTGATGCAACGATCAAAGATTACATTACTTCTGATGTCAAAGTGCTTTAAAATTACCTAAATATGTCATATTTCCAACCACTAATAAAACTTGCTTAAAACAACATGTTTTTAATGACAAATTTCTTTCTCTAAATACCCATTTCAAAATATGCTAGTTTTAAGAATGTATAAGAATCCCCTCTTTCTGTACATCATAATTTAGAAAGAGTTCAGATTTCTTTATCTTTCAAGCTTTTGTAGTACTTGTGAACCTTGTTCACTGATTTATTTGATTGTAATGACATTCTCCTTCAGAGTTTACGTGGTTATGTTTCATGTTCTCATCATTAATGTATCTCTGCCTGATTATGTATGGCCCATGCAAAGGATTTCCTCTCTGCCTATAAAACACTCTATTCCCACAGACTATAAAATAAACCTATTACAGAAGTTTTTTAACAGGTTTGAGAAGGTATATAGCTGGGAAGCATATCATGGAGGGGCTCAGTGTATCTGGATTTATTGTGATGCTAATTACCTGAATGGGCTTTCAGTTTTAGACATAGGAATCTCATTTTAGTGTAAATTTAATAAGTAAAATAACAATTTCTGGTTTAAAAATTCAAAATTCCTACCTACAAAAGGAATTTAGATCAACTTTTAACTAACAGCGTTTCTGTTTTCCTCTCACTGTTAAGAAATCATCAGATCCCTGTACCTAGAGAGATCATTCTCTGAAGATATTCTTTTGGTAACAAATGAGGTGACCAGATGTCCCAGTTTTTCTAGCAAAAATGTACTGTCCCTATTTTCTTTCTTCCTATATGGGTCACTCTATCCCAGGTTTCAAGTCCCTGTCAAACATCAAAGAAATGGCAACTCTGCAAGGAAAATCTGAAAGAAATTTTCCTGAAAGCAGCAGGTTTGGGTTTCCAATATTTATAACAGCTTTTCAGCTTTGTATAAATTAAATCCTTTGGGATAAAAAACAACAGCAACACAAAAATACAAGGGAAAGTTTAAAAAAGCAAATTAGATCTCTGCTAGTCTCCATTGCAGTTCTACTCACACAGTCTGCCAAGAATGTTTTAATGTAATAGTCATTAATCCATGGACCTGTAGCTGGTGTATGGAGTTACATAATGCTTCTAATGACTGTTTGTTACTTACCTCACCCATGCAGATTGTGATGGTGAAAGGAAGGTGTTCATTATTGACACCTGGAGTTGAACAGGGAGAGGACTGGTCCAGAGCTGCTTTGAAACTCTAGATAAGCAAAGGTGAGGAAGATTTCTAACAATACCAAAATCAAACATGGGATCATATTAAAGTGGATAATGATGAAAGACAAAATTGTCCAGTTCTTGTTTGCATTCCAAATATTTGAATATTGCCTTCCCATTAAAAGTTAAGCTTATAATTGAACAACTGTTGTCTCATTTTACCCTGTGTGCTGTTTCTGGCTGGGGTAGAGTTAATTTTGCTCACAGTGACTGGTATGGGCCTATGTTTTGGATCTATGCTGAACACAGGGCTGATAGCATAGAGATGTTTTTGTTATTGCTGAGCAGTGTTTACAAAGCTCATGACATTTCTGCTTTAGATACTGCCTTGTTGGCAAAGGAAGCTGGGAAGAGACACAGACAGGACAACTAACCAAAGGGATATTCCACCGTGTAAGGCCCCAGCATTTAAGCATAAGGGGTTTACTGAGGTCCTTGTACTCGTGGTTAAATGGACCAAAAACATACTGACCAGATATTCTCAAGAGGTCAAAATTACTTTACCGGCAAAATATAGAAAATCAAGGAACTTCGGCAAAAGATTTAGTACAACATCCAATCAATATAAAACACTTCTCACATTATTAATTTTGCCCATTCAACTCAGCAAACTTTAAACCTGTTTGATGTTGAGTTACCAACAATATTCCAAGAAAAGGAAATTAGAAGAAGAAAGAGAGGAGAGAAAAGATAAGAAACATACACATACATCTACCAACTCCTGGGTTCCAGCAAGGATCAGATACAAACTCCAGCATCAAGACATGCTTTTCTGATACTCAGTGTTAAATAGCCCAGGGCCTCTGTGGGCCCACCCCCTGGGTGGGACTTCTGGTCACTCAGCCCCTCTGGAATGGCATTAGCACCATCTCTGGTGTGCCACCGATTGACACCTCTGCCAGACTGGGATAAAAGGGGTGTTAGGGCAGGGGGAAGTTCACTCCTTGCCCTGCCAAGGAGTGACCTTCCCCCCTGCCCCCCTGCCACACCCCACAGGCCTCCCAGAATGTCTTGAGACATCAACCTTTCCAGTCTTTGCCACCAACTGTGTGACAACATGCTCAGTATGCAAAGAGAGAGGAGGAAGGAGGAGACTTTTGGAGTGAGGGCATTTGTCTTTCCAAGTCACCATTATATATGGAGAGGCCTTGCTCTCCCAGGGATGGCTGAACATGTGGCTGCCCATTGAAGTGATGAAAGAATTCCTTATTTTGCTTTGTTTGCATGTGTGGCTTTTACTTTCCCTATTAAGTTTTCGTTACCTCAACCCATGAGTATTTTTAGTTTTTACCCTTCCAATTCTTTTTCTGATCATGCTTGTTGGAGTCCAGGGCATGGGGAAAATCCCTCAAACTGCCCTGAGAGGTCCGAGACCCTGAATGAGACCCCAGGAATGCACTGTCTTGGATTTTAACCCATGGGAAATTTTACCAACACTTAGTGATGAATTAAGAATAACAGAGGTTTGAAATAAATAGTAGGTTAGTTTGTCAGAGGGTGAAACATAGTTTTGGGTTTTTAGAATGAAGGTAGTTGAAGGTAAGATGGAGGATTCTGGGTGGTGACCCATGTTGTTCTCCTTCTCCTTCTTCTCCTTCATCTTCTGTTGTGATGGTAGTACAAAAGGATTGGTAGGATAAATTTGATGTAAAAATTACATGTTTGGAATAGATGGTAACTGTTGGTGCAGAATTATAAATATAGTATGTGCTGTAAATCAATTGGGCAAAAAGTCCATAAAAAGACCTTGACCTGGGTGCCTCATGGTCTTTGCAAGCTCTGTTTTCCAGTGAGCACAGCCTGGATTTGAACAGCTCGCGATCCATGAGATTAGATAAAATAAATAACTTCAGAGACCAAGGCTGTGGACTCCATTCATCTTTAGATACTGGACTGGTACTGGACTTTGTTGGGAAAAAATCCTCTAATCTGTGGGCTTCTTGAAAGAGGAAACCAACAATGCTGGCCGGGGAGTATTATGACCTGCCCCCTAAAGGTGGCTTAACTGAGGTTCTTGTTAATCCTTTGGGGCAGATTAGAATGAAACAACACTAAATGACCAGTGTTTATAAATATATAGATGGCAAGTTTATTTCAGAACAATTTGTTGCAATGGAAAGTATGTGGTTAGTTGGTTATTATCTGTAGAAATATAGCAATATAAACCCAAAAATAACACTTAGGAAAATGTACAAGGAAAAGAAAAAAGAGTAAGAGATATCACCACCTCTGGATCGATCCAGATGAGACTTGATTGTTGCAATTCCGGTGTCTGTTGATTGGAATCTTGCCCTGTCTTGATACATTGGGGGTGGGGGAAGCCTGCAAAACACAAATTTCAGGGGGTTAATGTACGTTCAGGGTCAGATGGGAAGGTCCAGGCACCTCCCCTGTTTCGGGGGTAGCTTTATATTGTCTGATGTAACACTGTGGATCACGTGCAGTCCTCTGGTGGGAGGTCCCATAAATAAGTCTGGGGGTGCTTCAGGGGTCTTTGATGGTTTATGACACCTAACACATGACAGCTGTCTCTCTTGTCAGCATAGTTAGCCAGTTATGCCCTATAAGAAAGGGTGAATAACCTTAGGCCGATCTGTGAATGTCCCAATACCTTCCTGACGAGAGTTTTACACCTGAACCAGTTGTGTTAAGGAAGCCTGAGGCATAATAAAAAGCACCATCCCACCTTGCAAGATCTTCTTATTGGCCTCTTCCCTTATCTTGCTCAAAACTCAGCTTGTTGCTAGCAAAGGTCAGTTTGTTGTGGTCAGCCTCTGGTGGTGGGTGCACACCCCCTCTGCACCTGGGCTGTTCTTACGCAGATCAGGGGTTTCACCACATCCAGAAACCCTCCTCCTCCTCTTCAGTGGGGGTTGGATGCAAACCTGGCCTCAGCAAAGCACCTGCTGCTTTTGCAAATGGGAGATTGTTTGAGTCATTAATCTTTAACATTTCAGTCTCTCACAGGGAGTGAGGCAGTGGCTGCGTGGGACTTCTGGCTGGGGTTAAGCTACAACGCCAATAAAAAGCAACTGCTGCTGACATGTTTACAGGAAAAGTGTTTGATTAGAAGCCAGTAAATGTCACTAGAAGGTGAGTGGGAAGTTGGTCTATGTAGTAAAAGTTTGTTGGAAATCTAGTTCCAAAACACACCAGAGTTGGGAAACTAAAATATGTCCACGAGGTGATTACTCATTCCTTATTTCTTTCCTGAGTATAACCTATATCATCTCCTTTGACATTCATTCCAATTTTTCAAATTTATTTGGGGTAAGAGTACAACCTTTTAGAGGGCAAGTGGGTGGGGGAGAATATACTCGTGGTTGCAAGGAGTATTACTTACATGGATACATACAATTTTATTTCAATTCTGCGGGGATTAAAATAAGAGCTCTTTTAAAAGAAGACAATGTTTATAAGATATTTATCTCTAGTTTTTTTAACTCTGTTCTTGTAAGGGTTAAATTTATATATTCCAGCCCTTATCCTCAGACCAGTGTACTGCTCAAGAAACACTTGGATCAGAAGCTGAATGTCCTATTTCAATTATTAACACAATTTTAGGAATTTTAGGACCTTCTCCCGATTTTTCTAGTGCTAAATAAAATCTGAATGCAATTTGACATTAGCCCATTTTACATCATGACCATAGGAAGGCTTTTTTTCTGAGGCAATGGGTCAAAGCAAAAAAAATCAATATCTGATTTGATTGTTTGCTTGCCTATTCAACACAGTTCATTCATCTTCTATAGAATAGAATAACTATTTCATGAAGTGGTATTATGCTGATAAAAAAGAAATCTTCGAAAGGTAAGATTGATGTATGTTGTATGTGTGAGACAAACACTCAAAGAGGATTCAAACACAAGGCTGTCTGACTGCATCTTGACTGCCCACCAGCTGTCACAGATGAAGAATATCAGCTTCTGCCACTGAAGAGGAGGTGGCACTTTGCATCCTCTCTGCACTTCCCAAGTAACCAGGTATCACCTTATGGCTGAATGGCTCTGTAATGCTCTGTGGCTGGGTGAACTCTGAAGAAAGGGTAACATCTACCTCTTTGATTTTTGTCATTGCTTTCCCTCAGGGATGTGTATGAAAATAATGAGAGAGATCCTTTATTCCTTTCTATAGGGATTCCTCTGCTCCAAAGTAAATGCTAGTGGGTGGTGCCTTTGCCTCTCTCTGTCAGGTAGTCGTTTCTGTTTTCAGAATTACAGATTGTAGCCCAATCCAAGGAACCATTTTTCCCTAAAAGTAAAAGATGTTTCAGAAAGTAATAATTTTGACTGAATTTGTCTCTCACATCAATAACACACTAGAGTGACTCCTCTAGCATAAATGGGTCACTTTAAGCTTTGTTCCGGACCAAGCACCCATTTTTGTGCGTACATTTATTTCTAATACTAAATAGAGCTCTTCTTTAAGCTGTTTCTAGGACAACACAATATTTTCAGGAAGAAAGGATGCCAGCTTCTTGTTCTACCTCCTGAAAACTAATCAAAGTCTTTTTCTCTGTTGCCACAGCCCCTGGCACTCACAATATGCTTCTACAGTTGGGCAGTTGTCAAGACGAAACCACTGTCTGGTGAGCGAACCGTGGCTGTCTCACAATTTACCTGCCCCTCTCCATCTGTCTCCACTCACCAGCTGTGCTTGAGCCCTTCAGGCAGGGACAGAAGAATTGGATGCACATAAAGTATCTCTTCAGTACAACGAGTGTAAATAATTGTGTTGGGGTTCTCTAGGAGACAGAGGAGGAAGACAGATGCACTATTAAACTAATCCCCATCAAGAGGGAAAGAGCAGAAACTATCCTTGTATCCAGAAGTAAGAGTCCAAACTCTTTGTCCCTCCTTGGCCCCCACAAAACTATATTAGGAGCCAAAGGACTACTAGAATTCCCTCTTAAAGGTTTTGTCAAACTCTGTAGAACTGCATTTGAGAATCTTTGGCGCTGACAGACTGACAAACATTAGGACTTTATTTATTACATCAGTTACCAAATGGGTTTGAATGCACATTTCCTTCAGCTTGCCTTCCTCCTAACCTCAAATATGGAACTGCTGCAAAGTTTAGTACATTTAAGATGACTATAGATAGTGAGGAAGGGTAGAATTTGTCACAGTTGATCACATTCGTTTTGCAAAAATAAGTTTATTGTATTTGGCACAGCAATAAGAAAGCTAGGCTAGTTGGCCAGTCAGCCCTAAGAAATAGTGAACAGCATCTGTTTAAGTCTCTGAAGTAACACAATTCATGCATGGCATTAGGTTGCATCATTTAACACAACATAAACCTCATTTACCTTTTCCTCCCTTTGCCACTTTCTTCCAGTTTATTCTCACTCCAACTGGCTGCAAGAATGCATAACTGTCTTTGCTCCTTTAAAATTCCTAATGCAATTTTTTTTAAAATACTGTCTTTCTGGGAAGCAATGAACCCACATCCAAGAAGTGTTATCTCTCCCTTATGCATCTCATCATAAGACTTCTTTGTGGGTTTTTTTTTGACTGAAGTCCTATACAAACTAAATGGTATTGTTATGTCTGAGACATTGTCATACAAGATGAGGCACAAATCATACTTAACCAAATTTAATGAAAGATTGCCATCAGGTGTCTAAATGTCTCACTTGCCTGTTTGGTTGAGTTATGGCAAACAATAGTACTCAGGAACTTAACATATGTAACAATTCAATAGTTTTATTATCTGGACCTGTTTTGTGCAAGCTCTATTGAACTAATTTATAATAACGGGATTGAAAACACCCCAATTCAAATATAAAATAGAAACATTTCTTATTTTTCTTGTTTCAGAATGATTGCTTCATTTAGAAATATTAATAATCTGATAACTGAGTCTCTTCATTATAATATAATGCTCAGTTGCATAGGGAGCTATTCTTTATTCAGTGGGTTACACTGCAGGGTATCATGGGGAAAGAAGATGTATTAGCCTGTATTCAGAGTTTATATAAAAAAATGGAACTGCAGAATAATAGAATTGCATCTTTTATATAGTGCTGCTATTTGAAAACAGAAGGACATATTTTAAATGGGAAATTCTAATAAGTATCTGCTAGAAAAGTCACATGTGCATTTACCCATGTCTGCCTTGCCACACAGTTGGGGTATGTCAGCTAAGCAGTTCCTAATAGCATTCATTCAAAACAGAGGCGCTGTTAGAAATTGTTCTTGTCTCTGCAATTTTATGGCTTCTGTCACGTGTTTCTCATACCCAAACTATTTTCCATTTATTTCAGAGGGAGAAACTGTATTGCTAAACAGGTTTCAGTATTATAGTATGTATGACAAACAAAGGCAGAGATAAAATGATGAAAGGGATGAACAAAAAAAAAATGACCAAGCACAAATTTACTGGAGTTAAGCACATCTATATAGTACATTTTCAGAGCATAGGGATGGTCTGCACTGAGGAAAGCTGTATCCAGAGGTTTACACAGTAGACTCAGAACTACATGGGTACTGCAGATGTGAGTGGCAGAAATAGTAGCTGCATGTAAGGAGCAGCCGCTCACTGCTCTTCCAGAGTTAATTAGCTCTTCCCTTCAAATGAGCTAATTAGCCTGGGCACAGCCCTGCACTGGCATAACCATACCAGTCCTGGAGCTGACTCATTATCTGGCTTGATATACTCTTCATTTTATGTGAATACTTGCACAGCTCTGAAGAAAAGTGTGCCTTGGTAGTTAGGTACCAGCTTCTGCACTAATTAGTGTCTGAACATTTTATGAAATGTGGGACAATTTCAAGAGAAAAAAAAATCAATGTCTCAAAGCTTAGTGGTTAGAAGACTCACCTATAAGGATGGAGGAAAGCACATCTAAGTCTTGTTTTCAGAAGCAGGTGTAGGTAACACCTTTCTAAGTTCATTTTTTCATGGTTATCAAAAATGCTCTCAAAATATACAGAACCATAGAACCTAAAACAAAGGGAGTTATGGGAGGGTTGGAGGATTTTTTGGTTGTTCATTGAAATGCTTGGTTCTTCCACTAAACCAAAATTCAATTACTAGGAGAGCCTTAATAGCAAATACAGATTATTGACTGCACTTGAGGCCAACCACATTGAACTACTGCCTGAGGGTTAAAGCCATTCCTGGGATTAGGTAATATTACCTGAAGCCAATTGTAAAGAGAGCTTTAATACTTTTGAGCAATAGTTTGCTGCAATTCTCCTCAGACCCAGTCAGTGATTAATTAACCTTTTAGAATCTTCTGGGTTAATGGAAATTTTGCTGTGGAAAGCTGCACAGATTGAAACATGAACCAAGATCATTGTCCACAATACCAGAATATACATGATCTTGGAAGATGAAGTATAGTTTTCAATGCTTGTTAGGCTCTTGCTTCAGCCTGAGGACAGTAACATCCCCTATTTGTAGTCAAATGACCTTATGTGACATTATCTCAAATACTAAGAAAGGTTTTTGCATGTATTAAATAACCACTGTTTATCTTATAACAGATAATTATCTAAAACATGTCAGCTCAAATTCTACACGTTTTTAATCAATGTGGGTATAAGAAGGTCAGGCAATAGCTTCATGAGAGATACATAGAGTTTATACAAGAAGCCCAAATGAAGGAATGACTATCTGTATTTCTACCCACCTCAAATTTTGTGGATGTCTGGATGTGGATTTATGCTGTGTCCAAGACAAGGAAAAATGTTTGGGAGTTGTATTTGGTCAATTGTATGCCTTCCAAATCCTAAGTTTATCTCGGTAAACAAGGTTTTGAGGCAAAACCAAACTCCAGGCAGGTATTGGGAAAATAATAAAAGCATCTTTGAAAGTTTATCGGCTCAACAAGCGTCAAGAATAAGTAAACAGCACAATCCCACCAGATACCTACTACCTGTCAGTAGAATGCTTCTTGAAGATTTCAGCATTCCTAAATTCTGAAATGGCTGCAAGTTAAGGGACTGTATTAAATGCAGATCATTTCTGAATCTCTAACTCCAGCACTGCAGCAAGATATTTCAATGATGACACAATGAGTTACAGTCTGCCAGCTTGGCACAGATTCAAAGTGGCAGCAGCTGAGGTGTGCTTTAAAAATAGGGATTTTTTAAATTGGATTCAAAATCAATTAAAATCCCATTACAAACATAATTTTAGTGGTACAAATCATGAAACAATATCTTTTACAATAAACTATAAAACTGAGGAAGCTTACATAATTAATACTACCTTTTGCACAGAGAGACCTATACCTTTCAATCACGTCATGTCAAGAGAATGCCTTTCGAAAGTAAAGAGTGCATTTTCAACAGGAGGTCAACATTTATTTCATAGGATTCTGAGTAGGCATGTCTAGGTAGATTTGATTTCCCTCCTCTCCTCAAAGTCCCATATTATCCATTGCTTTTGGAGATTAAATGCCAGCATATCTATATTGTAAAACAATGAGACATGCAACATGATGGTCAGAAACTCAGTAAAGCTACTGGCCATACATCATATTTTTATCCTTGTATGAGAAAATAATTAGCCAATTTTCTGCTGGTGCAAAGTCATTGCATGTCTTAGACAATGAAACCACATCCCTTTTATATTGAGAAAGAACGTGTTTTAATTGCTTTCCAAGGGGAAAATAACGGGGCAGGTAAAGAAAAGAAAAATCCAACATCTCTTATGCCAAATAGCAAGATTAATTTTTTTGGTTTATTTTATCACTAATTCCAGTTTTTCCAAGCTGTCAGATTTGCTTGGCCTCTTCTAGTAAAATCACCCCCATAGTTTTAAGTGCTGGAATTCAGTTCTTACACAGCATGCTCTATACAAAGTTGGATTAATATCTGGGTGTTTTTGTGGTCATGCAGATCTTTATGCTGGTGTTTGTTCTATGGTGAGGAAATTAATGACTCAACTGTTTTCCAAAGAGGTAAAATGAAAAAGACACCTTTAACTACAACTCTTCAAATTCATAGTAAATTTAGCGTTTCAGTTTCTTCCTCACTAATCTTGTTTTATACAGCATTTTTAAAACAATATTGCATTAGTAAAAGCTGCCAGTCACAATAAATTATCAGTTTTTCTTTTTTTTAGATATTTTGTGATGATGCTTTAAATACATATTCCTGTAAAGATTAGTCATATAATTTAATTGTCCTTGTATCAGATGAAAAAAACCCATGATTCCCCACAGCAGCCTATTGACTCCTTCAACCTTGCCTCTTGAAACCTTACTGAACACAGAAGCTGATACTGCAGGTTTTATATTTATAATGATTAATTAATTCTGCACTAAGCAATGTTCCTGACTGCAAGAACAAAATCCACTTTAGAAAACATAAATGACAGCTTGCCTAAAATAATTAACACCAGTGCTGATAGAATTGGGATGTTCTCCCTCTGCTTTACACTAACGTATTTGAGAGAATTTAATTACTAATATTTCTGACTAGCAGAAGAATTGCATTAAAAAAGCACTTGATGTGGCAGGATTGAAAACTCATTCAAAATATGTTACAGAAATATAGTGGGGATGGGATAAACCCTGGTTGAAAATGGAGATATAATTAACCCACAGTTAAACATACAAGATTATTTCCATTTTTTTTAAGGAAAGCAGATCGCATTAAAAATAACTTGTGTGGAAGTATTGTCTCATTTTCCTGCCAAAGAGCCAGGTAGGGTTTGGCTGTGCAGCACAGCAACCTTGAACCCTTCTACCTCTGTGCAGAATAAGTCAGGTAAGGTCTGTCCTGTAACAGGATGTTTCTACCAGTCAGCAAAGCATGCGTGGCTTCACAGCCTGGGAAGGACCATCCTTCCTCCATAGCTGCAGCAGGAGCTCTGGTCTCACTTTTCATTAAGGATGGAGTTTTGCCTTTAGCACGATGAATAATGTTAACCTACATGTTATTTTACATGAGGTCTTGAAACAGGACAACTCTTCCCTGGAAAGTGTGTGCTTTCTTTGGATGAAGTGGCTTTATCCACCAATTTTAGCATTGTGAAACTGCTTACAGAATTTATTAATTTCAAGTTGTAAGCTCAAGTGACTGGTTCCTGTGATATACATAAATGTGGCAGGAACACACGAGATTGCTCTATTTGCCTTCAAATTCCTGGAAAAATTACATAAAATTATGGTAAAAATGCAGACTCTCAGTCAGAGAAACTAACATGGAGTTATTGTCACACAGTCTCACTCAAAGTTAGGACTACTGTGGGTAAAAGGATGTGACTGTACCATCATGGCTTCCCCCTTATTAATTTTTAAACAGACTACAGCCTCCCTATTTTTACCATAATACAGCCTCCCTATTTCACATGTTTATGGTTTAAAAATTGGAGGGTGGGCAATGAAATTCCTGTGAGCGCATCATTATCCTTCTGTGCAAACTCATATGGGTGATTGTTAATCAGGACTGACATACATTTCCACATTACAGATTTGTACCAAGGGGTACTTGCTGTTCCCTGGATGGAGCTCAGGAACTACAACATCAGAGGTACAAGTCTATGAATATGTAAAAATCTACAGCACACCCAGTTCTTTTTTCTTAGATATTTTTCTTCTGCAGTAGATGAAGGACCTGAGAGCTGAGGAAATCAGGTATTGTAGAGTATCCTTCCTGCCACTGGTAGGTTTTTACCACAAATGTCATCCTTTCCTCTTTTATTGGTCAGGGCTATCACAGAAAATCTCAGCATTACCAAGGGCCAAATTGTGGAAAAGAGAAAGTCGATAAAGAGTAAATGGGCAGCCAGCTGGCCCATTTTCCAACATGTTCAATCTCCTCTAGTGGTTTGTAGGAATGTTTTGCCTACACACAAAATTGCACCTTTTAAGCCTTGCTTAAAAGGTGCAATTTTGCATTGCCAGTAAACTCATCCCTCTCACTTGTGAGTAAAAAAAAGAAGAACCAGAAGGCTTGATTTACTGAAACAAATGCAGGCAGATGAAAATTGTCTTCCTAAAGCAGGACATTCTCTACACCCTGAGTAGGACTCCTCCTAATAAGCAGTAGGGATTGGAAAGGGTGTAAGAAAGCAATCTGTAACCTCTCTTTAGCTACTCCCGCTTAATACTAATTATTACTTAATAATGCAAAGCATTTGTATTTCCTTGTAGATGTTAAAAGTGCTGTAAAAGCATTAACTGTTTAATTCTCAGGACACCCTTAAGAGGTGGGCATATGAGTACTATCTCCATTCCATACTTCTTTCCATAATAAGGGAACAATTAAAATTGGATAGATCGGTTAACTTTATAGAGACCCTAATTCCTACAAATAGGAAATAATAGGCCTAAATGAGTATACTTCAGCATGTTTAAAAGCAGTATTCATCAGATGGATTACAGCTGATTTTTCAATGTAATTAACTTTGTATCCAAAAATCAACTTTATTGGTTCACTTCCAGTATATTAAGCACAATAGGAGGGATGCCCCATTTTCTCTGGCAATAATCAGGTTCCCTTCAGCCTTGTAATTGATTCAAGCAGGAACCATATTATTGTCTAGTAAAACAGAGCATCCCTCCTATTATCCCTTAAGTAGCAGTCAGTCTGGGAAGAAAACAGTTACAATGATATATGAAGTTAAGACAGATGCCAACTAAATAGATATCTGAGTAAGCTAAAAAGAAAGAATTAAATAGTTTGAAAAATCAATAAAAGGTACTACTTCAGCTAACCACTGTGCATCTCATCAACTAAACTCTCATTATTGTTCATATCCTGACTGCCCCAATAACATTACACCCTGCACAAACATAGCAAGCCAAATGGCCTCACAATCTAATTTGTCAGATTTCACTTCTTTCCCACAGTTTTTGTATTCTCTCTCCTGTATTCTCACTCCATTTTCAGCTATTTTGGACTCTCCACATCATTGTGCTAGTGCACCCTACTGCCAAAGGATCAGAGGCGAAAAGAACTGATTCCACTGCACCCTCTGTTACAGAGCTCAGGTACAGACTTCTGGCAAAACCAGCTTAGTCAGTATAACTTACATCTTTTTGGGTTTAATTAAATTATAAGTGCATGGTGGTGGTGAAAAAAAAACTGTCATTCTGCTGGGAAATAAGTGTAAAGGAAACAGTACATTTCTGCCAGGTGAGCAGATCTCTCAAGGAAGATACTTCTGAGGTGGTATGTGTACCTAACAGAGCTTGGACACAGCAAGAGGAATGAGGGAAATATGTTTCTTCTGGACATGAATCTGATGAGTGGCTCATTTTCAGTATCTGCAGTGGAGTCTGTGGGAACTGAATCCATAGCAGTGAGTGACTCCTTCAAGAACTGCCAGGACTACTCTAGTATTGACAAAGGAAAGCAGGAATCTGACAAGTACTGTTTTAGCTAAAACACAAGGATGGATGTTTCTTAATAATGGAATGAACTTTTCTGAAATTAGAAGAGGCAGTGCATGTTTCCAGTATTCCTGGAAAAAGTTCCTTCCTGATTAGGTTTGGACAACAGACTCAGAAGAGGAGAAAGATAAGTGACCTTCCGGAGCTGCTCTGGTCAGCAGAGAAATCTGTGATACATATTCTGGGGCTGAGCTTGTATTTAAGATTATCACCCCTTCACACAAGGGAAGTAATAAACCTAAGTTATGTTTCAACATATGTACTGTCTAATTAGACCCCTGTGGCTTACAGGTGAAAAAACTTTCATCTTTCTGGAGAACCTAGAAGCTGAGGTCTTTATTGCTGAGCAGCTCTCTATGGGATGTAGCTAAAGCACACCACATCCCAAGTGAGATTGTGCTGTCTGCACATGTAGTTCTCTTATGCTGTGTTCTGGTGAGAAATAAAGCATGTGAACCTTCTCCTCCCAAGCCTTCAGCCAACACACACTGCTGAACATGAAGAGAGGGCAACCCCCTGAGAGCACTCTCTTCTTGCATGACTGGACATGAGCTGTGGAAAGTAACCTTGTAACACCAGCCACAGCCAGACACCATACTGAGATTCTCCACTTCCTATGTGAAAACAAATTAGGATAAGTCATCTGCACCATCAGTTGTCCCATTGCATTGTTTTGGAAAAGCAGGGGAAAACCCAGGGGTAGACACTCGACTGGGAAACACCATCTTCCTTCCCTCTCTGAGCTGGGGATGTGAATGTCTCTGTCATAATTTGGATACAGCAGAAGGCTCTCAGTGCCAAAGCCCATGGCTCAGGCCTTGTCATGCACAGGGTGTACATATACTTAATGCAATTTTTAGTGGAGAGGAGGGAGAGAAATACTCCCTTTTCAGCAGATTTGGCAATGTTGCAGTTATACTTATTCTGATCTGTCCCTGAGTAGCTTTTATGCCTTTCTTTCTTCTTTGCCCCTTACAATCCCCTCATTGAAAGAAAAATCTATCATCTGTTCATTCTCAAAACAGACTTAAGAACGATTATTTGTGGGAACCAGATGCTAATGATTCCAGGGCAGTTATTTTACTTTGCTAAATCTTAAGTAAGAGCATGACATGTAAAGTGGAGAGGAGGGAGGCCTGTTATTTTCTTACAGCTAAATGTGATGCGCTTTTGTAGCTGCCATCACTATTTGGCAGAGTTGCACATTTAGGAGAACATTTGAAATATTTACAAACATTCACTCTCTCCAAGCCATAAGTTTAACAGCAAGTAATCAAAGGGATGAGTTAAAAGGCAATTGAATAATGCCAGTCTAGTTCAGTACTGATCTGCAGCTAGCATAATTCAAATATAACTACTAAATTTACTTTACTCAATCCCTACTGTCTTCTCCTTTAGACATGGTATGATAGCTGCAGTCCTGCAGCCTTCCAATTTCCCTCAGTTATCCATGAGAGCAGGAATATCAAGTCCATTCCATTTGTCAAAAATATTTAGGATAATTTCGCCCAAAAAGTTCAGATCAAGCAGATGCAGACAGCAGGGAGATTGCAAACCTAAAGCCAAAAAACTATTCTTGAAGGAACATATGGCATTATTATGGTTAATACAGCTAAAATCTCCTTTTTGCTTTACAATATTAAACATAATAAATGCTCCTCAGGAGGGTTATTGACCAGGGCAGAACATCAAGAACAGTATCTCAGTCTTGTACAACAATTTAAGAATAAAGAATGATATTTTATTTTACCTTTCATCTTCTCTGTGAAACAGAAGGCCAACTTCTTTCCCATTTAATTTCAGAAGAAGGAAGTCCTTTTCACCCTTCATCTGAAATGCTTCTTAAAACCTTGATTATTATTCTAAGCAACTCCCTTTTATACAAGTTTTAAGGCATTATTTTACTTATTCTATCAAATCCTTTCATGGATTCTGCACTTGAAAGGCTTGAGGTGGTGTTGTTACTCCTAATAAAGCTGGATGTAAATATAAAGAAAAAATATAAATAATCCCTCAAAGTTTTGATTTTATAATTAAAAAGTTACATTTCTTTCTTTGGTTCTCCACTACCCAAATTTTTCCAGATTAGTGATGAATGTTAATTCAAGCATGGAAAAGTTATTATTTCCGTATAGAAATGAATAGGTACTTGGACAGTGAAGTGACAGTTAAACACTTTTCATTAGTGTGTGTCATTTTCCTAGACAGGTCTGTGAAGAATCTAACTCCATGTAAAGTGTTGCAAGGAGCATAACAACTGTGTTGTTTCTTCATCTGTACAAAAGGTTCAGCCAAGAAATCAGACCAGAAAGGCAGTCAATATCATTGAGACATCTTCTTTCCAAAAACTGATAGTTTTCTTTCTCAATGTGTTTTAGGCAGGCACTTATTGAAGGTCATTATCTGCACATCCCAAAGCATTTTGGTGTAGAAATGCAGAAAGCTTTCCTGTACTTTCCCACATTTTCTGAATCCTGCCTTAATTTTCAATGTCTAAATGATTTGGGAGCTGTTTCTTTACTGTTCAAAAGTGAATCTTGCCTGTTACCATTTTTATAGCTTATTAGAGCAGCATTAAAAGACAAGCTAACCATTTCAGATATTCAGATAGCGTTTATATCTGAAGGACCTGGGGATGCCTGATCAGGTGGGATCATCTACTGAATATAACAAAAGCTTGCATGTGATATCTTTTTTTTTTTTTTTTTTTCCTGTCAGAATTAGGATTTTCTTCTAATAGCAAGTTACTGGGATTCCATATAAATTTTGTTTTAAGGTGAATTTTTGAGCTTCAATGAATACCAAAAAGGATGTTATTTTGTCACAAGGTAACAATAAATCAAAATACCTTTTCCTCATTTCATCTTTCCTATTTTTAATTGTGACTTCATCAGTGACTGTCCTCTTACCCACAGTGGAAGCGATCAACCTGCTTTATAAATAAAGTCATTGGACTAGCAACTGAGAGAAGTGGGCATCCAAGAAGTTCAAAGAAAGCTACAAGGTTCTATCTTGGAAGCAAAGGAAGTGACCTGAATCTAAGCTCAGCCTACTGCAAGTAAAATCCTAAGGAAAAAAAGATTGTGAATTGGAAGAAAATAGACTGAGCTTATTTGGTACAAAGTGATGTGAAGCTTCAAGAATCAAGGAAACTGCTTGTGGTTTTTCTCCATTCTGAGATGGAGAAAGAAGAAGAACAGATGAGATGTGCATGGGGCTAAATAAAAGAGGTTATACAAAGAATACACTTGAGTTTTAGCACTGACTTCTTAGCTCAGCAAAACTAAACCAGAAAACCACAAATCCATAAGACCTTGGATACAGGTAAAAAGGAGCAAAATTATTGTGACCTATAATACTGTCTGCCCTCTTTTCACTGATGCAGCCAGAACTCAGCAAACTTCTGATTCCATTTTACTGAAAGCCTCGAGATTTAGAATTGCAAAAATATATGGAATGCAGACTAAAATACAGTAAAGTAAGACCACTGTAGTTTACTTGCCTTTGGTATATAATGATCTTAATATAAAAGACTGAAGTTTTATGAGATTTGACAGAATAAATAGATTTGTATCAGAGCATACCTCTCCTCTCGTTTCCTCTGAACTTCAGAATTAATGGCGAAGGCAGTTAAATGTAGAGGAGCTCATTAATCTGTCTGTGTCTGGAGTGTCTTACACAGATACCATGCTAATCAATGCCTGCGAGGTAGTTAGCATTGTGCTTGTGTAAGCAGCACTATACAGGCACAAAATCTACTGTTCTTCACTTGCACAGTGTTTGAACTTATATTTATTTAATTTTATTTAATAGTGTCAGTAGGCAGTCATAAACTCTTAGCCTTTTTTTGTAGAAGGTGAGTAAATTGAAATCATAAAACAACACAATTAATTGAAGATCGTTTTTCTCTGAAAATTTCTCACTCTGAACAGAGTTTAAATGGTGAAGAATATTTATGAAGAGAAAAATATTGCACTGTACCCCTATTTCTGTTGCTGTGAGAAACCTATGTAAAGGAGACAAACTCTTACTTGCCTTTAATGTGGTTAAATGTTTTCTACCCTTTCAGTTTATAAGGCAGAAAATTGTAAGTGCATTTTTCATGGCATCAAATAAATGCTGTTCATCTTTAATTAGCAATGTCGATCAGTGTTGAGTCTAATGCAGATCTAAATAAAAGAGGCTAATTCAGACATAAATAAAAGCTAAAAATGCAGCTACACATTCAGTATAAAGCAGAGCATAGATGTAAAGATTAATAAACTAAAGGAAATCAAAAAGTTTCTGTTGAGTGCCACAAACAGCTGCACTGAAAACAGCTACTCTTCCACTGAGGCATTAAGCTCAAAGCATTACAAACATGACAAAAAATGAAAGATTTTTATATAGAACTAAGTATTGTTCAGTGATAAAAATAGCTCTCTTCATTCTTGGTTAAACAGAAGGGAAGCACCCTAACAGTAGTAAAGGTCCTTATCAGCAGAGAACAATAAAAAACTGATGGAGAGAAGTAATCTTTCTCATCTCAGAGGACTACTACAGTTGTGATATTATGCTTGTTGCAGATTATCTATCTGCAAGACTCTACAGTATCTTTCAGATTAATTTAGCAGCTTAGGAATCCATTATACCTTTTAGGGAAGTGACTGAATTTGGAGATTCCTAGTGAGTGTAAATGAAGGCAGTAGCTTTCACCTCAGTACAGCCTGAATGCTGTAAACATTTGAATGATGTGATGCAGTTGTGAGTTTTTTACAAATATTCAACAGAAGCAGTTATATAAATCTCCAATATGATTTTGATACAAAAAATCAATAACATAAATGTTTTGAATTTCATATTTGGGGAAGTGAAGGATTGAGAATCTCTCTCTCTGCTGAAGGCTGTTTACATGGCTCCAGACCCAGGCACTGGAACCCCACTTTCCACCTCAGATTCTGTCCCATTGCCTTTAAAGTCCAGTGGCACAAGCTGTACTGATTGTATCACATCAGGGTGAGGCAGCAGCCCCTGAGAGACTGAAAAGCAAGGCTTTTCTGCTCCAAAAGAATTGGGCCCCTCTGTGTCAGAGCCTTTGGCAAATTTCTGAACCCAATTGTATGAGTTCATCTTACACATGGCTGCCATTGCTTCCAGTATCCAAGCCAGAAAAAATGCTTTTAGGGCATCATGTGCTGCTTTGAGTTGCTTGCAAGACTTCACAGTACAACTGAGGCATAGACGTCCAGCTGTTGTTACCTCTGTCTAAGAATTCTTTCATACTAACTTTGCCATATTTGCTCTTAGCCCAAGACTTGATGTCCCTAAAAGTTTTAAATAAAGTCCATTGATCAGGTGGGAAATCAGAAATGCTGAGAATAATGGATTTTTTTGTGCTGCATGAAGAATTTTGGACACAGCTTTGCCATATATATTCCAAAGGGAAAGGTATGTGATATTTATAAATGTAATCTCTCCAAAAGACAGATCTAGACTAAATGTGTTATGATGATTATTAAGATAAATAATCAGAATTATTATAAAATGGAGAGTTGGTTTGAGTATGTGGAGGATGAATTTTCTGTCAAATTAATGTAGAAGTAACTATCTAAGGAGGCAAAGCAAATACTTTAATTACATAGTGCATGGTGTTTTGTCTGTTGTTTAGCTTTAGGTTCATATATCAGGCTGATTAGTGAATTTTAAACGCAGAAACCAGATACTACTATAGCTTGTGAGAAATTATCCCCTAACTAAAGGAAGAGAGGCATTCAGAGAGCCAAAGCTATCAGTCATAAACTGGCAGCGAAGCTGTGGCACTTCCCCAGTACTAATAAAAGCGCTTCTGTTTCAACTACATGGAGTTCTCTTTGCTCTGGACCTATACATACTTCTCAGGAGAAGATAAATTCATGTGTAATGTATCACTGGTTTTCAATTTCATCATGATGAACCCACAGGGTGAATTACATAGTCCATCCTGTGTTTTACAGAAAAGCTAAATTACAATGTGACCTCTATGTGGTCCAGGGGATATTGATTCAACTGCTTCAGAGTTTGAAGAAGAAAAAAAAAAATAATGTACTCATTTTCCTCATCTACATATTTTATTCTCATCTTCCCATTTTGTGGCAATAATTAGTTTGCAGAAGTCAACTAGACTTATTTTCTTGCTTGAAATACCACACGTGATTTTATGAGACTTTGGGAGATCTGGGAGTGTATTCTTCATGTAGGAACTTAACAGAATGTCTTTGAGAACTCTGGTTCCTTGTTCTTTTCTTAGATTGAATAGCAGACATTGTTTTAATGCCTGTTTGCTTGCAACTTTTAAGCACACAGATACATGAAAAAAGAAAGCCCACAGAGACACTGTAATATTGCAGGGTAAGTTGAAGTGAGAAATACTTAATGCCATTCCAGAGATTCACTGGCAAAAAGCTAAAAATGAAAATTATTACAATGAGTATAAAATTATTATAAAGCTGTCACATTTCTAATATTTCATATCACTTCTGACCATAAGCTCCACAGCTATAAAAGCAATATCTTTTGCTCTTCCATGTGCACAGATGATGGTTTGCATTCTTCAGGACTTATCATGTTAAAATGCCTTTAATTATGTCCCAGACAGCTGTTCAGAATGTATTCTTAAACCTCTTCAAGGTCAAAACCTTACTTCTTTCTGATCCTCAGATCATCATTCTATGATTTCTGTTTCTTCTCACATAATATCTCTACTGTTCTTGGGAATCACTGGACAGCCCCATGGGCCACACTGGCATGTGACTTCATCAACTGCCCCTAAAGGTTCAGATGCTGATGTGCTGATGTGCTGAGGATCCTTTGCTAATCCTTAAAGTTTGGATAGATTGAAAATGTATGAATGTTCTTATTTCATATTTGAAAAAGGTACTAATATTATTAAGGTACCTTTTCTCTTGCCCCCTGCCTTCCCCTGCACCTGGGGACATGAATATCAAACATATGGTAAACAGAAGAAGCATCTTCCAAACTTGTGTTTCAATGACATATTGTAATGAAAATGCAGAAGAAAGCATTGGTTCTGATCACACCCACAGCTAGGCACCTTGGGACCTCAGCCTGTGCATAGTTTGTGTTGAATTTCAAGAATTGCTAGCTATGTCGCACACACTAATAGACTCTACTCCCAAACCATTAATTTAAACTCAGACACAAAAACTCAAGAATCTTCTTCATGGATCGCTGCACTTGTTAACAAGTATCAAATGGGAAAAATTGTATATTATAGCACTGTCCACTAGCTCTGCTATAGTTAAATCTTTATGTGTTTCTGTTATTATAACACCCCTTTCTGAGGGAATGATAGCATCCACCAATTTTAAAAAAGTTATATAAATTGATATTTTCCCTTTAAGTATATATGCTCCTTATGAAATACTCTGCCCAGTGTAATGCTAGGAATTTCAAGGAAGGATATTTCTACAATCTTAAGCAATTCCAAACTTCCCCTATCTTTATAACCTCTCTTGAAGTGTCCTCAGAAAGACACAGAGGCCCATTTTGAATAAATTACTGCAAATATGCTTCAGTTTATTAATAGAATCCATAATAAAATGAACTTCTTAAAAAGTGCAAGCTACTATACACGGTATGATAAACAAACATATTGACTCTGTTAAATATAAATTTAAGGCTATCTCTAAAACCAAACTGAATGTACGTCTATATTTCATTCACATAGCTATGAGTCAGAAAAGGAACAGTCCCTTTGAAATGAATAAAATTAGCATAACAATGAAATAAAATTGCAGTCATTGGAAAAAAATTAATTTTCATATAAGACAATAGCTAAGTATAACAATCTTCCCAGTCCCAACAAACTTTCCAGTATGGATATTACATTCAAACAAATAAGAAGTCATGTCTTATCAAATCTATCTAATACAGGCTTTATACCATTATTCTAAAAGAAAATTATTATTTTAGTCTTCTGGTCACTTAAAGGACAGTTTTCCTTACCAGCAATTTAAAGAGGGCTGTAATTTTTACTTAGATACTGGAAGGATGTAATACCATATATTCTTGTACTCTTTAGAAAATGAAATTTTATAATTTCCTTTCTTGGTAACAGAGTTACATACTTCCATCTCTTTCCATTCTACTAAAAATTGAATGCAATGTCAGTTTAAATGTTACCTTCAGAAGGTGGATCTAATCCAAAAAGAAAAACATAAAAAGTTTGCAAGATGCAGTGTCAATAAGAAAATATAATGGGTCACAATGGATAGGATCGTTGTTTAACTTGTTTATCAATGACTTGGATGAAGGTCCAGATGCCTCCTCAGCAAGTTCATAGATGACACAAAGCTGGGAGAAGCTCTGGGCTGATACCCCTGAGTGCTGTGCAGCCCTTCAGAAGGACCTGGATAGGTTGGAGAGATGGGCAGAAAGGAATCACCTAAAATTCCACAAAGGCAAATGGAGGATCCTGCACCAAGGGAAAAGTAACCCCATGCAGCAGCACAGGCTGGGGGCTGACCTGCTGGGGAGCAGCTCTCTGGAGAAGGACCTGGGGCTCCTGGTGGACACCAAGTGCCCATGAGCCAGCAGTGCCCTTGTGGCCAAGGGGGCCAATGGTACCTGGGGTGCATCAGGGAGAGCATCCACAGCAGATTGAGGGAGGGGATCCTGCCCCTCTGCTCAGCCCTAGTGAAGCTCTTCTGGAGTGCTGTGTCCAGTTCTGGGCTCCTCAGTACAAGAGAGACATGGAGTTCCTGGAACAGGCCCAGGGAAGGGTGACAGAGATGATGAAGGGACTGGAGCATCTCTGTTACGAGGACAGGCTGAGGGAGCTGGGCCTGTTCAGCCTCGAGAAGACACAACTGAGAGGGAGCCCATCAATGTCTGTCAGTATCTGAAGGGAGGGTGCCAGGAGGATGGAGCCAGGCTCTGCTCAGGGCTGCCAAGCAACAGGACAAGAGACAATGGGCAGAGACTGATGCACAGAAGTTCCACCTGAACATGAGGAATGACTTCTTTTACTGTATATATGACACAGGAAGAGGTTGCCCAGAGAGGTTGTGGGCCCATCTCCTCACTGGATATACTTGAGAACCCCCCAGACACAATCTTGTGCTATGTGCTCTAGGATGACTCTGCCTGAGCAGGGAGGTTGGACCAATTAACCAACTCATTGTAATCCCTTCCAACCTGACCCATTCTGTGATTCTGTGATTACTGAACTGGGGCATATATGGATGTATGAACACACACCAGCTAGATATACTTGTGAACTATTCCTGATTTGACAATTACTTACTTTTGTATTTTTGTATATATTTTCTTTTGAAACCTTCATGGTCAGGAGTGACTGGTCCCCATCTATTAAACAATCCTAGAAATAAATCTACAAAACGAATAAGGTCTTTTAAAACTCTGATTATATAGGGTTTGTTAATTTTCATTTTTGTGGTGTCAAGTTGAAAGCAATAGATTTTTACATAAGAATTATGCAGCTGATTACTCAAAAGTCAGTCTATTTTTACAATAATTCCCCATTCTCTTCCTGACCTGCAGTAATATTAAATAATTAGATTTTAAATGTCCTTTGTGATATATTTTTCTAGATGATATGGTGCCCTTTAAAACCAAACATTATTTATAGCACAAAAAGCACAAAGATTCCTGACCCAGAACTATATCATTAGAGGAGACTGAAAGAAGCTCGTCCATCAAAGTGTAGGATATTAAACAGCTCTCTTTTTTTTGTCTAGAAAATGCATTATCAGCCCTTCAAACTTTTGTTGTGTTACCTGTAATTAATACTAATTAAGGCTGGGGCTCTCAAATATGAAATGCTTGAGAAAATCTGCAGGGCTTTGTTTCCTATTTGTCAACTTTTATTTGAAAACAGCAGGTTAAATTCCGATCTGAGGAACATTTAGCCTCAAACTATCATGCAGATTGTTTTGTATCTATGTAATTGCCAGACTGCTTTGGTCAAAACTCCTTAACACTTCTTATTGCTAATTTTGGCAATAAACCTGTTAATTAGTTAATTGTAAAACATTAGTGAATCAAGTAAAAAGGATCCATCTGTTTACAAAAGAAGATTTCTTCTGGGCATAACATTTATAAACCACGGTGGTAGACACCATACATCTATTTATTGATAAAGTCTCTCACTCCTTTTAGAGCTAAAGTGTGACTTTGAAGGAGATTAACGCACAGTTAATACCATCACAATCTTAATATCATCAGGGGGACTTGAGAGAGCAGTGAAGAGCTATAGTCCCCCTCTTCTTTATGTCACTGACATGAACCTGGCATAGACTGATAGCAGCCACAGAGGTGGCTGAATGAAAGGTGCTCAGTTCTCAGAGCAAACTCACAGTATCTCCAGTTGGAGAAGAGTTTTAAGAATACAGCACATCTACCATTGTCATAAGGATTATTTTCATGGGCAGACTTAGAAGCCAAATGAAGTACCAGGTTTGAGGGAATTTTACTATTGACTTGAATGGGAGCAGGATCATACATTTTTCAGGTGAATGCATAAGTATACTAGGAATCTTACACTGCTGCTACTTATCTCTTCCATGGCCAATTAAAAAGGCTTCTTTTCACAGAACTGTCAATGTGGTAGCTTTCATGAGCACTAAATTAATCCTTTAAAAGAAAAATATGTTTTTAAAAATGTAATATCTTTTCTGATTTAAAGATACTGTAAAAAAAGACCTCTTTTCAATACAAAAAACAAATCTCTTGTATATTCATATGGATTACAGAGTAGTTTTCATACCAAAATATTACATTTCTTTTATCAGAGCAAAGTAAAGATGATACAATATTCTCAACTGAGATTAAAATATATAAGAATGGAATATTGATAGCAACATATAATATAAAGGAGGATTGGATGATGTACTATGGAAGCTGATAAGAATTATATGGCTTCTAGCAGAGAAATAAAATGACATAAAAAGATACAGACTGATGGCAATAGGAAATGCATCTATAAGGGGATCACAGGAGTAAACAGAAAATAGTTTGTATAACAGCAGACATGCATTTAAGGGATAATGCTAATTGAATTATGCATTGTATCCAGGTAGAGGAGACTGATGCTTTTAAATGATAAAAAGAGAGCTGAGGCATCTCAGCCTGGAGTGGTAGCCTCCATTGCCCCAGGACTTTCCCCTAGAGTTTTAAAGTCTGTATAAAATGGATTGCTAACAGCTGTTTTATTGGTGGCCATTGGGGCCTGCTTATTCCACTTCCGATGGAAGGAAGGTACAAATGGATCCTTAAAAAGATGGGTAAGTAGACCAAGTTAAGAGTGGAAAATTATTTGTCCAGAATCTGTGGAGAAAACTACTACACAATTCTCACGGAGAGAGAAAATGTTGCCTTAGCGTGTGACTCATCTAATCCTCATTATCTAAAATCAGACACCTAATAAAAGCTATTCAGCTAGACACCTTCTAAGGTTAAAGCAGACATCTGAGGACACTTTTAAAGCATGTTTTAGACTTTCCGTCTTTCATTTCTGTCTTGGGGTGGATACGGTCTTCAGGCTGCTGTTAATGCTGAGATAGAAACCAAGCAGCACATCAGTGCAGGAACCCAGGACCATGTTTAAGAAATTACTGTCATAATTTGAAATTAAGAGGCAGGTGCAGTTCAGGCCCCTCACCAGCAGCTCACCCATGCTGGCTGTGGCTCTGTCCTGGAGAATGGCTATAATGGGTTAGGTGATGCAGCCCAGGTGCCTCCAGTACGAAGCTGGCCATACCACTGACTGAAGAGCTTAATAATAATTTAAGTACATACAGTTGGGAGGCCTGCCTGCTTTCCAGATACCTAACCTCTGCAGCAGCATTTGGAGACTGGAACAAGGAGTCTGAGTTACCCTGCAGAGCACCCACAAAAAAGGGGGTTCTGCAAGAGGGGATGTCCTTAGGGCATAGACCCCACTGATAGCCCCAAGCAGGAGGTGAAAGAGCTCAAAGTGTGCCTCCACCTGTGGTTCCTCGGATTCTGTTGTAGGAATTAGGTCACTGCGGGTATATGTGGGACATACTTTCTCTCATGGTTTGGGAATGGTATTTTCCAATTTAGCACTACTGCTAAAACCATGCTGCTGCTTACCCTTCCTTCCCTTCCAATCAAAAGCACAAAAGGCAAAAATCACAGGCTGAGATAAGAATAATTTACTGGAAACACAAATGCGATAGGAAAATTAACAGTGACAGCAACAATCTTAATAAGAAGAGGTGTAAGACAAAGAAACAATTTACATAGAAAGCCTGTGATGATACCAACTCAGCTCTTCCACGGTTTCTCCCAACCAGCAAGAACCCCCTTCTCAGAAGTGAGAGATTCCTTCTGCCCACCCAGTACTCTGCAATGATGTGAGGGGGTATAGAATAACACCTGGGCCCTGGCACACCTCCTCAGTAACTCACTCTCCCAGCTAAAGCAAAAAGTTAACCCTATTTTGGCTTAAAGCACTTCTCACTTCCCTGGTGAGGCACAGGATTGGTGGTACATTATTGCATGAAGGAGGTGGAGGTGATGGAAACACCCAGCAGCACTCCGAGCTGTGCACAGTTCTGGAGCAGGAACTGCAGTTAGGAGACCCTGAGACGACTACCAAAATACAGCAAGACCAGGCTGGCATGAAAGAAATTCACAGAATAAGGGATCAACAACTTCCTGGCAGAAATTTCTTTACAAGCACTCAATCACTGAGACTGCTCATTAGGTATGACCAGTCTTTGTCTGAACTCGGACGTGAGACCCACTGCCATGAGGTATCTGATAGGGACAAAAATTAATCAGTTGTAAGAAGTGGTAAGGAACAACTCACAGCACTAATCTTAGGTTGGAAAACGCCCTTTTCCCAGTGTCAGAATTTTAAATGGAGAAATATTAATTTGATCTTAAACCACTGATGGGCTTTTGAAACAGTCTGCAGAAGGCTGCAGTCATCCAGTGAGGCCACAACTTCTACAGGTGACTTGGGGAGTGGGGGGCACAGACAGATCTACAGAAAGTATGGGTGGCAGGATGGATCCAAGAGGCTCATTTATAAATTCCAGTTCAGGGAATGCATCGTCAGAATATGTTTCACTGACATTTGAAGTTAGCTTTGGCTTCTCGTGTCATCTTGAGCAATATTTCCCAACTCAGGCTTTATAAGAAGGGAACACAGCATGGTGCTTTATTGCATCTGCCTGGAATGGAAACTATTGTGTAAAAAGAAAAGAAACACCTCATCCAAAACACACACAAAAAGTCACACTACATGATAGACTTCTTTCAGAGTGGAAAACCAAACCATTCTGCATCCATGAGTCAAGGAATTTTAGAAGTCACCTTAGGCACCTTAATTTGGAGGAACAGCAAGTACTACTTCTAAATATATCGCTGTTGTTTGTAGGCTTGAAATGTAAATGTTTTACTAGCTTCTTTTCCTGCAAATCCTGTTACACTATTTCATTATTATATAGCTTCATATAAAATTTGGTGACTGAGAATCTTAATTGTCAATATAAGCATAATTTAGTACATTAATTTTAAAATATATTGGCTATTCTTTTTTAAACAAGTTAATGATATTTTAGGACAGTTTTGGGAAAATACCATCCTTGACAAGACTAATTTAATAACTATCATAAAACTGGTAACAGAGTAAAAAGAATGGAATTACAGGAGGAAATCCACCAGTGAGAGCTGTAGCCTATTCAGAACTGTACTAATATAATAGACTGAAGAAATCAGTTCTATAAATTTCTGTCAATGTGGATTACCCATACAAGGTCTCATGCATCAGCGAAACTTAAACAGGGTCCTTGTACAGACCCTGTGAACAGGAGTGAATTTCACCCTCAACAGTTGAAAAACTACCTTTCATTCTGATTGCATCAGAAAATTAATTTTCTCCATTCTCCAAGAAAATGGAAACTGGCTCTGTCATCTATACAGTTGTTTGAATAACACAGTTTATACTACATTCACAAATATTCTGCTTTCAGGTTAAATAGAGGGTTTTTACCATTTCCCTTGTAAAATACGGTTAATAAAAATATTGACATGCACAGTGCATTAACTGATGTAAGTGGGAGTTGTATAATAAAATAAGAGACTTTGACAATAACTTTGAGATACATGAAGACATGCTAGTATAGAAGAAAGTGAAGAAAAAGTCATTAAAATTACTGAAAACAAGAAAGCAGAGCTTTAGTAAAAGGAACAGTAAAGGGAGAATAAATGAACTTAGATGATGTAGTATTTGGGTTTTTTTTGGGTAGCAACTGAAACAAAATGGCTAATATAAAGACATTTAGGCTACAGAGAAATTGTACCAGATAACCAAAGGAAAAAAAAAAAAAAAGAAAAGCAAAGGAGAGAAACAGTGGAGCACTGAGTTGGAAAAGTACTATTAAAGAGCATTGAGTACTATATCCTTAGAAATCCTTCCTGTGGTGGGGCTCGGAGTCCCATTCCCCTCCAAAGGAAAAATTCTCACATGGGGCCCGTGTTCTTCAGCCCTCTGCAGGAGTGTTGATTTCACTCAATATGCATATCGCATCCTCCTAATTATCCATCTCTTTGTATTAATGATGAAATAATACAATCTTCTATTTTCTCTAATTAAGTTTATTATGGAGACATTTTTATGTGCCTATTTTTGAAAAATGAAATTTCATTAAAAGTCAGTGTATCAGATCTTATTAATTCTATTACATTACAACATGAAACATTTCATCAGGAAAAAAAAGACTGAATCAAAACCAACCCCAGACTTTGATAATACAGATAAAAAAAAATCCAATGCATTCACTCTTCAATCTCATTTTAAATACTGCAAAACTTTCCTCGTACAAAGTTTTAAAATCAATAGAGAATGACTTATCACATTCTCCTGCAGAAATATATTTTGTCTACTTTACTGGGGCTTCTTTCCTCTGAAAACACTATGAAATGCCAATGCATCTCACTAGGCCATTTTTTCTTCTTCTTGTAATTAGTAAGAACTAGATAAATAAATTGATATCAATTACCTTCGGGAAAACCAGGTTAGACTAAGAGACTTTCTAATAATTGGAATGGCAGTGCACTTTGCATGCTGTCAGTACTCAGTGACAATTGCTACAAGACAATTGATACACGGTGACGTTTTCTTTGTCATTGCTGGACAGTAGGGACTTTAGTACCAATGATTTTCTGCCATCATCTGAATGTGATAGGGGCCTATGAATGACTGCAGCAAGATAAAGGATCCCTTGATATCCTGTGGAAGAATTGCAATGTTTTGCTGCTTTCCTGACATGTTGCATGGCTGTGACTCCAGGGCACACATGGCTCAATGGTTTTGCTGAGGTTTGCAGCCTTCTTGCTCCCATGAAGCTGCTGCTCAGCCTCACTGGTGCACTGCTAGCACTAAGGACAGACCACGGGGGGTGGCAGCAGCAAAAACACAGGGCTGCTGACACACAGTGAAGGATTCCCATTTCACTGCTCTAGAAAAGAGCATCCTAACCCATTTGAACAGTTGTAGAAGAATATATTAATGGTGTCAGGAAACTGAAAATTTCACTTTTAAAGCACTCAGTAGAAGCACTTGTAGCCCATACTTAACTGACTAATTGCTTATTTTGGTTCTCTGTATTCCACAAATATATGTCATGAAGTTTAATCTGTTTTCCTTGTACAGCACTGTGTCACTCTAGAAGGAATCACAGACCCTGAAATTATAAATATGAATAACATCTTTCACCCTTATTTCTTGTGTTGGAGTGACTGAGATACTGTTTAAAAGGTTTAGGGAGAATAAAGGATTGTTTCTGCATATCCATTTACTTGGTACTGTTAATTACTGCAGCTAGGTTTCATCGACCACATTTTTTGTCCCAAGGTAATGCAGTTTGTCCAAAGTCCACCCCAATGCTCCTTTCTCTTGAGGGAAGACAGATTGTCTGGCACTAACAGAAGTTTGTTAAGGAGCATTTCATCCACCATTGCTCCTGAATTTGGAGAGGTGAGAACAGGGGACATTGCTCCTTTCTCAGTATAGTAGCAAAATGAGCTGGCAACAGTCCAGTGAACATAATGAAAGTACTGGAGCATCTCTCCTATGAGTAATAGATGAGAGAGCTGGACTATTCTACCTGGAGAAGGCTTGAGGTGTGTGATCTTATCAATGTGTATAAATACGCAAAGAGTGCAAAGGCAACAGAGCCAAGCTGTTTTCAGTGGTTCAGGGCAAGAGACAACAGACAAAAACTCAAACACAAGAAATTCTATTTAAAAATAAGATTTTTTTTTTTCTCTGTGTGGGTGACTAAACACTGGCACAGTTTGCCCAGGGAATTTGTGGACTCTCCATGTCTGGCAATATTCAAATCCATCTGGGCATAGTCCTAGGGTACTGACCCTAGGCGTCCCTTCTTGAGGGAGGGTTGGACCAGGTAACCTCCAGAGACCCCTTCCAACCATTTTCCCTGAGCTGCTCTTTGGAGGAAATCAATCCATTTTGGCACCTCCACTCCCACCTTTCCAATGTGCATGGCAATAAAGAACAATAATGAGTAAAATCTAGGAGAATACCCAAAAGAAATGCAAACCTGGATGATAAGTGATTTTCAGAAGAATTGTACAAATAAAAGAAAATTAAAAGGTAGCAATGTTCATGAGAAAGAAATCCCAACGGACAAACATGAAATATTTTCCTTGCCCTGACGGGTCCAAGAAGATCATGTGTCAATGGTGGCAGTCACATGCACAAAAACTGACCAAACAACAGGTTCTTGTGCACAGTTCTTCTTGGAAAATATGTATATGGATATTTCTGTCTGCTCACTGTGAAAAAAAAGCTCAGCAAATAATTCAACAAGTTAATATAAACAAATATATGGCCTGAACAATGCAGATCCAGCTAGACCAGGAGAATAATTAACCCTATTACATACCTGCATGTGCTGGATCTTCTGAGCTTTCATTATTTGTGCAAAAACTATCCTGACAGGCTATCTATAACCTATAAGTATTTGTTTCTGTGGAAGGCAACATCAAAACACTTTTAAAGCTCTTTGCCACTAGGCCCTTCTATATAACCAATGCCAGACAAACAGTATCATCACAAGGAGGAAGTATCAAGCTGGGTGGAACATGCACTGAACCTGCACTTACACAGCCTAAACTGAAGGCATACCTTAAGGCAACTCTATCGCTTTCTTGAAGTTTTCTTCAACCCTGTTTTGATCCAGAGTGCCCTCCAAAGGGGATATGGTGACTGTGAAACTGCTCTTAAAATACAGCCTAGAGGTGTGCAAGGACATGCCTCTTCCTCTGCTCCTGAGAACCCAAGAGATGTAGAGCTCTTCATCTCTGTCTCCTCTTCCAAGCTTTATTTTTTCTTATGAAATTGAATGCTGAAGGACTGTATTGGATTTTGTATATCCTAAACATGAGGATTCAAGGATATGTCTCACTGGGACATTCAAATACTCCTTCAGTAACAGGGCACAGTATAAGACAAATGCCAAGGCCCTGATCCTCTAGCTCAAGGTCAGACTACATCTTTTTGCTTTCTTCATTACTTCTTTCTCCTTACTGTTTAAAAGCACAATAAATCCCAGAAACACTCCCAGGGAAATTCACCAGCCTTAACACTGTGCCACTGCAATGATCTAGAATGTTCTAGACATCTCTATGGAGCTGGCAAAAATTAAAGAGGCTCTTTGACTTTTGGCTTTCTAAAGTGACATTTGGGGGTCTCATGGATACCCTGTAGCACTTAAAATGTCTTTGAGCATCTATATTCATACACCTGAACATCTCCCTCTTCTACCCCTTCTGGTGAGAGGGATAGAATATAAAGATACAGAAAAATTCTACTTATGTTCCTTGATGTAACATGACTCACTCCATCCAAATAATCCTATGAAAAGAGATATTACTCATTTAGTTGTTCCACGTTTAGGGACTTCCCAGATGCTTTAAGAATTCTAGTTCAATTTTTAGTCTGGCTCCTTGGACTCAAGATACAAGTGTTTCACATATGATCCAAGTAGGAGTTTATTGTTTTACTAGGAAAAAAAAAAAAACCTATTAAAAAAGCTTTCAGCATTTACAACCAAAAAATCTGGGGTAAAAAGTGTCCTAATCTGTCTTAAAGGCTGATAAAAGTACAGAGATTGCAAACTGCAGTTGCAGTACAATTGTCTCTGTTTGTCTGCTTGAGAAACGGCTTTTTTACACTATATGGAAGCTAAACATTTCACCTATTTCATAATACCAGTAATGGAAGAATTGCTCTTCCATTATAACCCCATTTTATGTTTAAAGCACAAACCAGAACCTCTGTTTCATTATTGCTTAATGCCAGAACAAATGTTATCCTTTTCCTCTTGGAGAATTATAAACTGTATCTTTATTTACTTTCATGGCACAATTTTCACACGTTTGACAGATCATTGCTCATGTTCTTCATTGTCATGATACTAGTGAAATGTAGCATAAGCTCTGAATTTGCAACTGCTGTCCAATCAATAAAAAGATCACACCATCTGAATAATGCTATGATATGTGACATTATCTATTCAACTGTTCTATTTCTTGGGACTTGTGAATACTGTCACATTGAAAATGAACACCATTTATGCTGACAGATTTTTCACCATTCAACACTTTTAATGAATGTATTTCAAAATGAGGTACCAGATTAAATAAATTTCATGTCATATCAAACCAGGGATATCATTATTTGTAGTAGCAAAGTTCCAAGTAAATTACAGTGAACTTACATATGCAATGCATTCAGCAAAAATAGGGTTTTCAAACAGCATAAATCTTGTTGGATGTCAACTTGCCACAGCAGTGATATGTAGACCTTATTCTCCATATTTTCATGACAAGAACAAAAGTGTGCTTTGGCATAGTTTTATAATGCAACAAATTAGTATCCAACCCAGAATTTACTGCTAACACAAAAATTTACTAAGAAAGCTCTGTAAACTTCAGGAACAGACTCCTATACCCTTCATTGCCTAAAGAGGGCTATTATATATTCTTGCCATAAAAATCTTCTATCTGGAAATTTTTCCTGTGGCCATGTTATTTTAATGCGTGCATTGGATCTAACAGTCTCTTCCCCTTCATGAGGTATCCTTTCTAACAGAATCACACCATTTCTGGAAGAATGGCTCAGGGGTAGGTTCTCATTTGATTTACCAAGTTCTTGTCCTACATGGTACGTAACATTCTTACAGTGCAACAGGAATTACTTATACAGAACAAACCACTACTGCTAACCAGGGCCTGCAGAGCATCAAACTGTAGCAAACTTTTTGTGAGAAAAAGTTTAAAAATGGATCCATGATTTTCTGAGTCTCATATCTTGGTGCATGAAAGCTTTCAGTGTCTTCAGACAAAAGCACCTTTGTCTTTTAGTAAAGATAGTCCTGAGATGGTTAAATAAAATTTATGTACATTAAGGTAAAGATTGACAGTAGGAAAGTCTATATGAGAATGGTTTATCAGAATTTGTGTGATTTAAAAGTGTTTCAGTAACCTATTTTATTGTAAAAAAATGAAATTGCAATAAACCTCATTCTCAGACCCGATTATCTAACTATTTCCATAGTGCAGGTAAATCAATTCACATTCCATTAAAATAATAAGAACTGTATAAAACACACACTTACAAGAAAACTGGAAATCTAATATAGAGTTCCCACCACAGACCTATTTGTTTCTGGTGTAATAGTAAACCCCCACCGTGTTTTCACTTCTGTCTCACACTAGCTAACAAAGTTATGCAAATCCTGCAGCATAAAAAGACCTGAGATAGGATTCCTAGAGTGAGCTCCTAGCTCCTATTATCTTAGCAGTAATATTCAGCAGAGATGTTTGTCATGTCTGACTCTATGCTCTGTATGTACAGTAAAACTTGTGAGATGCTCATTCTTCAGAACAGCATTCTTCTTCCAGTTGTCAAGGCAAAATCTGTGAGGAAGCAACTTCTCAGCAGAGGAAACCATGCTGTTCAAACACTGCTGCACAGAAAGCATCAGCAAAATTATCCTGCAGGACAGGTCTGACTATTTTTTCATTTGTAAAAGAGGTATGAGTGTTCTCTTTCTCTGTTACCTTCCTTGTCTCGTTTTGCAGACAGAGAACCTTCCTCTCCTTCTTTGGATAGGTGTCATTCTTTCTGAAGATAAAAGAACCCATGTAGCCATGGGGTGATCACTGCACATAGTGGAGTAACTAATGCAGAGAAGATCACCTCTTACTAGCCAAAAAGAAGTAAAAGTCTGCAAAGATTAAGGCTGTATACATATCAAAATTTCAGTGATCAGCAAGCCAATCACATCCCTAACTGCTGGACCATCTCTCCTAACAAAGCAATGAGTTTAGAAAGCTTTTCAGAAATTAATCTTTAAGTCTACCCTGAGGAAGTGTTTTTATATTGTTAGTTTTAATGAAGAGCAAGCAGAAAGAAATGTTTAGCATAATAACTAATGTCCTCTCTCTGATTTTTTACACTTGTGAAACAGTCAGTTGGTACTTAGATATTAAGTGAAGGCCATAGGGAAAGTGATTTTGATTACACATATAAGTAGGTAGACATTTCTTCACTACACATATGGATAAAATAAGACACAGTTGTTAACTGAATCTCCCCACTGACATAATAAATTAGGAATTAATTTATCAATCTCGCAAGAGGCACTGCTTGAGTAAAAAAAAAAAAAAACAAACAAAAACTTATTTAAAAATAAGTAATGTGCATTTTGTACAGTCTTCAGGAATCCAGTGTCTCTGTGTTTTAAGACTTCAAGTATGATGTACCAATTATCCAGCATTTGGCAATACCCATTTGTAAGTTTGTAGCATTCTTCAACATCAGATTTTCTAAGCTGATTTATATGACAGGTGAAGAAGAAACAGATTGTGTATACCTAGAGCAGTTTTAAATGAATAGAAAGATTTTTCTATTTCTTCCATTTCAGCCAAAAATCATGTTACAACACAAATAAGTCAAGTTAAAGATGCCATAGTGTGAAGCTTTTTTTTTTTTTTTAATAAACTGATTTTTCAGGCAGACTTAGTACCACATTCTCATAAAGTAACACCCCTGAATGGAAAAAGAAATTAAAACATTTTAAGACCACTTTTGCTTTTCATAGCTCAGCAGAATGTGTTTGTACCAGTCACACAGTTAATTGTCTGAATATTCCTAAAAATGCCATGCAAAGTGTTTACCTTGAACCTTGAATTTTTTATTCAAATATTAAAAATAAAGTACTATTTTTACTCTCTACCTTTTTAATGGTTTTCTCCAAGTTTTATTGTACTTCAGACTCTGTATTATAAGCCAGGAAGAGCAATTATATCTTAAAGTATGGTGATCATTGCTGAATATGATACTCCAGGTGAAGTATATAACTAGTAATCAGGCATTATTAATTCCATTTAGTTTGATTTATCATCTGTTTCTCCAGGAATTAAATATAGTGCTCTCTCTGACATGTGTACTGCAGTTAGAAATTCCACAGCATGTTAGAAGAGATTGGTATGATAATGCCTTGTTGGTCACTACATTGCATCTTTCTTTAAAGCGTTAACTGTGAATAAACTATTTGCCTACTTATATATATGTAAATATTAATAACTAAAACTTTTGACCTTGACGAACTGTGATCACTAGTACTTGAGCTATCTTGAATCACTTCATTTGCGATATTCTCATTAGATAGTCAAATTAGCTCTAAAATATACCTTCTAATTGCCTCTAAAAAAAATCCTGGTCCTCTGATGAGTTGACACACTGTTTTGACACATGTAGCAGAACTTTTTTTTTGTATGAAAGCTTTTTCAGCTGAAAAATCCTTTTCTGTAATGAAAATTTTCAATTAAAACGTGTTTTCATTTTTCTTTCCCAATAGTGAAAAATATAAAATTCCATTTTTATTTATCTAATCTCATTTTTAGATTTCCTTTTCTTTATCTTAATCTCCATTTGTTTTTCATCCTTCCCTTTCTACTATTACCTAGTCAAAAGATGTAAAGCAGTAAGAAGCCAGGCAGTGATACCCTCATATTTTACTTATTCTAGAATAGGTAGTATAGAGTTACTTACAACCTGCAATAATTTTTATCCTGTAAGTGTATGAGTTGAATAATGGGGTTGGTAAGGAGATGTGAATCAAATGGCAAGAGAAAGAGAAAGCACATGGAAGTCAGGCCAGTGTTGTCAGAACCATGGTCTTTGTGACCATACTCATTGTTACTGTAGTGGTAGGACCATGTCCTCCTTGTGTTATGTTCAAGATATATAAAAATGGGGACTTAGAAAGACCTGAAGTTCCAGACATTTTTTAAGAATACCACTTGGCTAAGCTAAGATATGTCTAAGCTACAGATATGAATTTCCCAAGTGCCATAAATTTTGATAGCTATTGAAGTTCTTCATGCATTGATAGCTATACTTTTTTGCACATCCCAGTGTGTACCAGCTCTTTGTCATACCTGTTCTGTGCCTAAGGCCAGCAAGACTCTACACTTAGATGATCTCTCAGAAGACCTATTTCAGAGCCTCAATGCAGCAAAGGGACCAACATACCAGAAGTAGCAAATTCCACTGGCTTTCAAAGCAGGACCTGACATGGTATGCCTGCCATATCCATAGATTGATGACTACAATCCTCCAACCATCATAATCAGGCTGAAAAATAATTAGTCTGGTGAAAAAAAGGAGAATTCTTAGCCACATCAGCAGTTAAGATAATGCTATTAACAAAGTATGTGGCTAATAAGCCAAATGAGCTGTGGGAACAAGGCCCTGAGGAGAGAAGAGAGAGCACTTTCCTAGACCTGCCCAACTGACAAAACAGATGTGGAATTACCTGCTCCTCTCCATTTGTGATCTGGTTCCAGTTCAGCAAAACTCTTAAATTCACATCCAAGCACCACTAAGGAAGCAGACGTCTACATGCACTTCATGAGGAGCTAACCGTGTAAATCAACTCTGATTCTGGCCCATTAACTATGCAACACTTTATTAAGTGCTTAAGGCCTACAGCCAAAATTATCTAGTTGGAAAATATACCTCTCTTCTTCCCAAATGCAGTTAGGACTCAGGAACTACAGAACTAAATAAGGCTAACTAGTTAGGTTTACTCCATGTGTTCATAGAATAGAATGATAGAACCATTAGTGTTGGAAAATCACAAAATCACAGAATCACAGAATCACAGAATCACAGAATCACTAGGCTGGAAGAGGTCTTCAAGATCATAAACTTCAGCCCAGCCCTAACACCTCAATTAAACCATGGCACCAAGTGCCACATCTAGTCTTTTGTTAAACACATCCAGGGATGGTGACTCCACCAACTCTGGGCAGACCATTCCAGTACTTTATCATTCTTTCTTTAAAAAACCTTTTTCTTAATATCCAACCTATACTTCCCCTGGCATAGCTTAAGACCTCTAAGATCATCAAGCCCAACCATTAACCAAAACAGCAGTTTCAGTGGCCTGGCTAGAAGCAAAAAATTTTGTTGTTCCATCCACCCCACTCCTTAGTGGTCTGATCGTTAATCTATAACCCTGGGAGATGGGTGATGTATTTAAATTCTTTCAAGCTGAGGAAAGACATGACTCCAGCCGCATTTCTTCCCGGATACTCATCTAACAGGACCTATTAAACAAGAAAAATTACTTAATTTTTAAACAACTACATATATATTCAGGAAAGATTAGCAGCGTGTGACTATCTTGTTGGACACAAGCATCTCTCTAAAATTCTACACAGCACAGCTCACCTCAGGACCTTTTTTTTAGCTTGCTACTGAAGATGTTTGCTCTGCTTGCTGTTTTGATGTCTGCTGTATGTCCTGTCCTGAGGTCTCTAAATCTGTTGTAGACAGGACCTTGAAGTTGGGAATGAAGAAACACAAGTCCTGTCTCAGAGCTAGCCTTTAAAACATAGCTAACAGATGCTATTTCCTGAATCGGGGTCTGGAAAGGAAAACTCCCAACAGCTTTAGGAGAAATTTCAGGTCTTCCCACTTTAATCACAAATTGAAAATTAACTAATCACTTTAAAGTTAAACAACTTCTAAAATTACTTTCTATAAACAGATGCACTATTAAAGCTGTTTTGTTTTTAGAGTGATTTTGGAGATGTTAATTTGCATGATCAGTTAGTAGAGAGCATGAGAAATACATGTGGCTATATGCTAACATTTTAAATTTTCATTTAAACAGAACAGAAACATACCCTCTCAGATACTCAGATGACCTTCCAGATTTCCATGTACAGTATCTATGGATTTTTAAGCATAATTAACAACTTCCATTTCAGTATTTAAGAGCTTCAAGTTCTGTTTCTTTGACAGTCAAAAGCTAATCAATCTTGTTCTCAAATGCTAATACAAGCAATTAAAAATAACATTAATTGAAATACTGCAGGGGCTGTTAGTTTTTTTCTTAACCTCATGGCAACACTAATTTACAGTACTAATTAGTGAATTGCCCTTTGTATTATAAATCTTTAGAAGGGAGAACTGGCCTTTAAAGCCCAACAGAGAGATGCAGATGGTCATTGCACTTTCAGAAAGCTTTCATACTATCAGGATATTCATTTCACCACATAAGCTAAACATGATGGATTACATTGTTTACAATGAAGAATATTAATTTCTGCAAAGAAAAATGTGTTGCCCATTTGTCCTGTTGTAAAACACGCAGATATTCTTTATAGAATAGAGTATATTCTGTCCAGTTGTCCTAATTAGAAGAAAGACTATAACTGCCTCATATGAAACACAGGAGAGAAAGGTAAATGGGCAATATGTTATGAAATGGAACAAGACAACCTATGAAATATGGATAAAAATACATAACATATTGATTTTAAACAAATATAATTTAAAACTTCTTGCTGAGCAAATAAAAATTCAAAAGAACAAAAAGTAAAATTAAAACTTATAAAGTAGCAATTAGAAAATTGTTCTTTTTTACCTTAATGAATCTTTTCCAGAAGATACAGTTTAATTTGTTATCATGACCACTTTTATTCTCTAAACCAAGACAGAATAGTTTCTTTTCCAGAAAATTACCAAAGGCTTAGGGAGTTCCTTGATACAGGAACAAGATTGGGATTTTTTTAGTGATCACATTTTAATCTACACAAATAAGAATACTACTGATTCTCCTTGGAAGTACCATTATAGCATCATTCTAACACATAAATGTGAAAGCACACTTAGGTCCCTCTGTAGTCCTGCAGGCTGATTTTTCATGTTATTTTACGTGTATTGCTATTGTGGATTTTGGAAATCTGACAAGAATTTTTTGCTTTTGTCATGGTTTAACATAGTTTGAGTTTTAGTTAAGAAAAAATCCCTGAGATATGGAAGTGATTCCCTGTAAGGACCTTGGCAGCTTCCATTGGACCTGACAGAATGAATCAGCTGGCTAGTTTTGAATAGTGATGCCCAGTTAAACCACTTAAGAAAGCTAAATATGTCTCTGTGAAATCACATTTAATGACAAACAAGCCAGTGGCTCCCAGCCTTTGAACAGTTACCTGGACTGGGCCGGGCCAGGCCCTGCTTTGCCGCAGCACTGGCCGGGCCGGGTCCCGCTGTCCAGNGGCACAGCTCGGCTGAGGTTCTGCCGCTGCCGAGCTCCAACCACGGCCGGCCAGGCCAGCTCCGCTCGGCTTCGTGTGGAACCGAGCCGAGTCCCTCTCTGGCCGTGAGCTGCCGAGCCATCCTCGGGGCCACAGAAAAATCATGAGGCTGAGGACAGAGGTGGCCATTTAGCCCCACACAGAAAGCAGCTCTGTGGCTGGAACTGACCACGGCAGGGGCTGGAAACAGCCATGCAGCCAGAGTGGCCGATGCCTGGCAGAGATCACACAGCCATCCACAGGCCTGGGCGAGATATTAACTCCTCCAGCGCACCGATGAGACTTGCAGGCATCAATCTCTCTCGAGTGAGAGAAAAGGAAAGGGTAAAGAAAACAACATGAGACACCAAGGTCAGTGAAGAAGGAGTCAAATCCCAGATGGGAGGAGAATGAGGAGATGCCTTAGTCTTGGGTTGAAATTCTCTTGTAAGGCTATGGTAACGATATAAGTGATACATCAGACTCTTTGGGGTTTTTTTCCCTTTAACTCATGGAATGCACTGAGGGGATGTAGTGCTCTAACCACAGCCATGAGCAGAGGCATGTTGAAGCAAGAAGATGTCGAAGTAGCTNGGGGCCACAGAAAAATCATGAGGCTGAGGACAGAGGTGGCCATTTAGCCCCACACAGAAAGCAGCTCTGTGGCTGGAACTGACCACGGCAGGGGCTGGAAACAGCCATGCAGCCAGAGTGGCCGATGCCTGGCAGAGATCACACAGCCATTCTGCAGGCCTGGGCGAGATATTAACTCCTCCAGTGCACAGATGAGACTTGCAGGCATCAATCTCTCTCGAGTGAGAGAAAAGGAAAGGGTAAAGAAAACAACATGAGACACCAAGGTCAGTGAAGAAGGAGTCAAATCCCAGATGGGAGGAGAATGAGGAGATGCCTTAGTCTTGGGTTGAAATTCTCTTGTAAGGCTATGGTAACGATATAAGTGATACATCAGACTCTTTGGGGTTTTTTTCCCTTTAACTCATGGAATGCACTGAGGGGATGTAGTGCTCTAACCACAGCCATGAGCAGAGGCATGTTGAAGCAAGAAGATGTCGAAGTAGCTGTGATCCAATGAGAAGCTTGAAAAGGGAGAGAAGAAAAACCTTGCTCCAGGGATGGAAGAAGAAAACCACTGTTCCCAGAGATAATTTTTTTTTTCTCTACTAGAACAGCTCATCCTTAAAATTGCACCCCAGTAAGCTGAGATGACCCATGAAGGTAGTTGTGGGAAGACCACCAAACCATGGGAGGGACTTCATGATTGCAGCTTTCCAGGAGGCTGCTGTTTGTAAAAATTAAACCATGAGAGAATAGTTTCTTGTGGGAAAGTCTCCATGGCATGGCACAAGAGACTCCTCTCTAAGTGAACTGAAGAAATATTATTTTAGGAATAGTAAGCTGACTGAAAATACCAAATTTTGTCTCTTTACATTGTCCGTGAGAAAATAAAAAGGAATTGGGTGAGGAGAAGTGTTCTGTAGGTTTATTCTGATTTCTTATTATTTTTCTTGAGTTCTGTTAAAAAAATTTTCTTTTATATACTTCGAAGTTTTGAGCCTGCTTTGCTCTCCCCCTAATCCTTATGTCACAGCAGAAAATGAGCAAATAATTCTAGTGGGTTCACTGGCATTTGGCCAGCCCTAGACCCACTATATTAATTGGTGCGTTGGCCGGGAAACTCAGATTGGCGAACCAAAAGCACTACAGCTTTTTAGTAACAGCTGAATGGAAATGCATCATATGGAATTTTCCACAGAAGACATCATCTGTGCCATGCTGAATACCTGCTGTCCAGGTATATATTCACTGGGCTATGGCAATGGGCTGGTAAGAGAAGGTGTCGTTTGAAAGTGTAACATGAGAGGTGAGGTGAACACAGGTAACTACAGAAAAGTGTCATAAACCAAGCCAATCCCTGAGAGTTTATGTCTGATATATATAGGGGTTGCTATTGAAACTCTAACCTTTCAGAAATGCAAATATTCCTCTTGGAACAATGGCAGGGCCTAACTGCCACCAGGAAAATAATTGGTGTGTTTTACTTCTTGCCAATATCATCCCTCAGAAGCAGATGGCATACATATAGGGAGATCCCCATTTAAAACACAGCACAATTAGTGCTCTGGATTTGAAACTACCAATAAAGCAGGCAGACTTAAAAAAAGGGTATGAAAGTAGATTTTAGATCTTTACTGGGATGTCACTGTTTAAGAAGTAAGAAAACAGAACTGTAAAGACATATAAGGTAATGATTAGTTACTAATAAATGTTGCATTAAGTAACCTTTATTTTAATTGATTCTATCCTGTTCCTGAAGATGAGTGTTTCTTAGAAACCTCTCCTGTCAGCTTTGTTTCCAGACAAACTTGTATGCAAATAACCACTGTGGAAATCTGATGCTAGCTGTCAGCTTATGATCTGGTTCTTTGGCTGAAGCTGAAGTACTCAAAAATAATGTAGTGGAGCTTTTCTCAAGTGCAGGGTGATAATGGCCTTAAGAGATCTGCATACCTGCACTTTTTTGTACTGAGTATCTCCACATTAACAGGGATTGTGCTGTTAGCACACACTCAGATTCCTGTATGCAGAGGCAATAGGATTCCCTGCATGTGCTAAATGGGCCACTGAAGGTCTATTAATGCTGAAGTGGCAAGAGAACCGAACTTAAGATCATAAAGTGTTTGGGTTGGATGGGATCTCTCCTACTAGATTAGGTTGCTCAAAGCCCCCTCCAGCCCTGCCTTGAACACTTTCAGGGATGGACCATCCACAGTTTTGTAGTCTAACCTCTGTCCGAGAACAATTCTGGGAAAATCAACTCTGCCATTTATTGTATAAAAGATCCTAATGTCCTAATATTAGGACATATTCTGGGCAACTATTGAAATATCGCTGCAGCTCGTATCTCAATTAATTCCTAGATCCTGAGAAACTGAACTGCATAGCGGTGACATATGCCAGCTACTGAAAAAGAGCAATTTTAAGATCAGTGTAACATCTGAACTTAAAGCACTTATTTTTCATCTAGTTCCTTCCCCATCTGTAAAATGTGAAAAGATACTTAGCATCCTGGTTCTTAGAAAATCACATTAAAGAAGAAGCATGAAAGATTGTCCTCAAAGTAAAAGCAAAATATTATTACTTTTTCCTCTTTTCCTCCCTCTCAAATGCCAAAATGAGAAAGTCTTCATTCAAGGACAACATCTTGATGTAACGCTGCAAGAGGTAAAGCACATGTGTCCTTTGTAAGAATAGAAAAGTACAAAGCCAACAACCTTACATATATATATATATATATGTACACACAACCTTGTTTATATATTAAGTCTTCCTATCTTTTGTGAACAGCTGCAGATTGCAAGCATTGTATATAAAGGTAAAACAGCTTGTTTTTAATCTAGACATCAGAACTTTGTGATTTTCACCCTAGCAAGTTACAGAATTTACACGTGACTTTTTCTTATTGTAGATCCTTTTCATTAAAAAAAAAAAAAAGGTTAAAGTTTTTCTTTCCATTGTCAGAAGCAGATTAGTTAGTGCAATGAACTTCTTACAATTAGAGTGTGATAAAACAAGGGATTTAAAGGAAACAGAAAATCTGAATCTATGTTATATTTAGGATGAGAGAAAATGGCCTCGAGTTGCTCCAGGGAAGCTTTACATTGGATATTAGGAAAAATACCTTCACTGAAAGCGTTGCCTAGCTTTGGGACAGGCTGCCCAGGGAAATGGATGAGTCCACCACCCCTGGGAATATTGAGAAGGAGGGTAAACGTACCACTAAGGGACATGGTTCAGTGGTGGACTCAGGTGTTACAAATTAATAGTTGGACTCGATCCTAGAGGTCTTTTCCAACCAAGATGCTTTCATGATTCCATGATCTTACAGGAATGGAATGTCCACTTTCTACATTACTTTTGTCTGAAAACTTTCTACCTACTCCAGCTCAGGCTGTGCCCTTTTAAGTCGAGGTTAATTTGGACTGCACCTAAGGTAGGCTGGTGCTCCATGAAATTAAATACTCCTGAGATACCCATCTAAGAAAAACTTCCTTTGTCTCTTCCTTCTTCTTTAAAGAAAGTGAGGAGCCAGGGCAGTGACTTGCTGCTGGTGCTACAAGGCTCCACATAAGTACCGCCCTGGCATTTGAAGGAGGTGGGATTTTGTTCCAGTCTTCTGCTGCTCTTTCTCACAGAATTTCTGTGGGGATGAGGGGAGCATTTAATCAAATTTATCAGAGGGATCACATAAAACATACCATAAGTCCATAAGTTGAACAGCATCACAAGAAATGGTTAAAATTGAAATACAACATAAATTCAATGTGAAATGTATATGGGTTCACATTTTTGTATTCCAGTTTTAAATGAATCAATGCTCCAAAATGCAACACTTACTCTTTATAACCTGTCTTTCTATGTAAATCAGGGGATTAGTCTTTCCCTGCTGCTCATAAAGAATCGGCAGGAAGGTTGGCAGACCTTAATACAATACTGTTTTAATCATGGAGGTTGCTCAACTCCCCTTCTCTACACTTATACAAGCTCTGGTGTAGTGTGGGTTGGAGTACCATAGTAGGGCATTAAACTTCTGTAGTGGGGTTGACTGTGGTTGGATACCAGGCATCCACCAAAAATGCTCCTCTGGAGCTGGACAGGGGAGAGAAAATATAATGAAGGAGTCATGGGTTGAGATAAGGACAGGGAGAGATCACTCACCAATTAACATTATGGGTAAAACAGACTCAACTTCAGGATATTAACTGAATATATTAATAACAAAGTAAGAGCAGGATAATGAGAAATAAAATAAGTCTTAAAAACACCTTCCTCTCATCCCGCCCCCCTTCCCAAGCTCTACTTCTTCCTCACAGAAGGGTAGGGACATGGTGACTGGGGGTTACAGTCAGTTCATCACACTATATTTCTGCTGCTGCTCAGCAAGAAGAGTTCTTAAATATGTTGCCACAGAGGCATTGCTGTCATTCCTGATGGGCTTTGCCTTGTCCTGTGGCTGGTCCATCCTGGAGCTGGCTAGCATTGGCTCTGTGGGATGTGGGAGAAGCCTCTGGAAACTTAGCATGGAAGCCACCCCAACAGCCTCCCCACTACCTAAACCTGGCTGTGCAAACCCAACAAAACTTCTCTCCCTTCCTTCATCTTTATCTATTAAAACCAATCTGTGCAGCATCCTTCTACCTCTGTCCTGTAAGCTAATGAGTAGAAGGCAGTGCTTTTTTCTCTTCCCAGTTACAATTTTTTCAAGACATTTGGGAGCCTAATTTGAGTGATGGCTTTGTGTTGTAAAATTCAAGCTGAATTAAGCAGATAATTTAGAATTTTTAAGTGGAACTTCTTACAATTTCCTCTCAATGTGAGAAACTTTATTATATCCCTACCTGAAGTGCCTTGTGTGTATATTAAGTATAAGGCCACAAACCAATTCCCAGATACATTCTGCAGCACAGCAGACAAAGGAGCATGCATGATTTAGCACCCAAACAAACTCTAATATCAAATTGTTTTTTAAGTAATATGCACATGCCATGAAACAAATTAGTATAACCACATTATTGTTTGAGCTCTCTATATCACAAATGTTGTGGTACAGATTTTGTTAGACAAGTAAGGCAACAGTTCAGGTCTTTAATAGCAGACTGTATTGCACTTCCCTGTATCATGTCACAGGCTTGGCCATACCTGCATTTGTCTATCTACATAAATATGATGGTGGATGTGAGACAAGAGTAACAAAAATTATCAAAGAACAATTGCCTGCATATCTGTTTGGAGATTTTCTTGGGAAAAGTATGAAGAGAAATTGCAAGGAACTTTACAATGCTCATATAACCTGGATATCAAAACAAGGTAAAAATTAAGAGAAGAGAGCCTGTATTCTTTTGACTGGTTTAACTAAGAAGATAACCCAAATCTTATTCGGGAAATGCCTATTTCTTCCATATTCCTAGAAATATAAGCTTGCATGTCACTTATTATAATAAGTTCTCAAATTTTTAAAGGAAATGTAACAGCAAAAAAAAAAAAAAAAATCTCTGAAGAATAAAGGATGTTGCTAGCATAAGGCAGAGGGAGAAACAGGAAAAAAAAATAGTCCCTAAAAACACCACTGAGACCATAGCTGCTACATTTATGTAGATTCAGTAGTGGAAATATGGCTCTGGTTTTGTGACAGAAAAATATTGCCTAGTTAAAATTGACAAAAGTCCTGCTGCAATATGTGAAGTGCACAAAATCATGCTTTTATTAGAGAATAAGCCATTGAGGAACTTTCAGTATACTCCTTTCTGTGTTCAATAGACTAAATAAGGAAACAAGTAGTCTATTTGATTTATGATGTGCCTAAATCTTGAGGGAAAAAAAGTTCTACATATCAAACCTCTGTTCAAAATAGTGTTACAAGGAAACATAAGTGAGACTGACAGAAATATCTGTTGGTCCAAGGAAGCTGGAACAGATGTGATAAGCATTTTTCCTCTCTTGTTTGTACTCCTTTTGACTTAAAACCATTAAAAAGAAGGGGCAAAAGCAAATCTAATTCAAAGATGAGACACAAAAATCATATTCACAGTGAAATTTTTATATACTGCAGCCTTGGTAATAGAATGGTCTCCAAATACAGTGAATTTCATGCTGACACTTTGATTAGAAAAACATATTAGGAGTTCATTATTTCTAAGCCCTAAGCAGGATTTTCTAACACTACTTGTTATATCGTGAACTAGCTCTTGTCTGCATTGGCTAGTCAAGTCATCCTGGTTTTTTGTTTCTTCAGGAAGTGGACCACCATTAAAAATGTCAGTAAAAGGTATTATTTAAGCGTCAAAGAATTAATGCTTCCTATCCTGAAGATGTACACAGTACATCACTATAGACAAGCCTTCTGTGCTTTGTCATCCTTGATAAAAATTTGCTGATTTGGGATATGTTTTCATGCTAAACACATCTAACCATAACAGAGGAAATACTCCACTATCAGAAAGTGACTCTCTTCCTTTGACTGACTGCCACTATATCTGGATATAGTGGTGACAGGCACATTATAAATAGGCATAGATCTCCCTGCCTCTATCAGGCTATTTATCACTTTGTTTGGAAGATCTTCTAATTACTCTGCCAATGTAGGTGGTCACAGTGGCTGAAGGAGTTGCTTTAGGTAGACTGCCAAATACCTAATTTGTCTTGTCATCCTTCACATTAAGTGCCTATTTCTTGTAGGGTCATTTCTCTGTGCTCATTCTTCCTTGATAGCTCTGTTACCTTTGACACCATAGGCCACTACTACTCCATAAGAAACTCCCACCCTTAGGTTTATGTGGCACCAACTCAGTGTTTCTTCATTTGGCTGACAGAATTAGAGAGTTAGTGCTGATGGATCCTTTATTTCTTCCCTGTCTCTGCTGGCATCTTTCAAGGCTCTGTCATTATTCCCCTTTCCCCCCTCCAAGTCACTGTCTGGATGTCTTTGCCAGCTGTCCAGGACCCACTTATTTCCCAGTATTAATGACTCTTAAATCTGATCTTTTGCCTGCAGCCTTGCTTCTGTGGTGTCTTGTGCTAGACTCCTCATGGCTTCCTTAGATGCTGCGTGCCTAAGGATGAATGTGCAACTTCATGGCAGCTGTGCTCTTCATACCAGTTTATGCACATGCCTCATGGTTATTCTGACGATTGCTTCGGTTCTGTCTCCTTGCATGCATTTCCTTCTAAAATCTTTTACATCCATCACTGTTCTATTTCCTCCACCTAATTTTACCAAAATTCTTTTGCAATGGACTGAACTGAATTTGCTCTGACCTTTATTCTCCTTTGGTATTAGCTCCTGTTCTATTCGTTATAAAACTTGTTCCTTAAGGCAATTCCCTAACTCCTTTCTAAATCAGCAAATTCGGCATATGTGTATGCTAAAGTATTTTGAGACTAAATCTGAAAAATATAGAAGAATTTATTTGTTCAATGTAAAATATACTTTTAGGCCATTATGGTAAGAAATTTTGACACCCTGAATATTTGTAACACTATCAAAATTATTTAATTTATATCATGGCGGTAAACTCTGTCTCTGTGGAAGTACTGTTTATATCTTCATGAATGTGATATAAGATTTTCTACTGCAATGTATTATACAGTAATTTCTAATTCTTTTAATCTAAAAATGTACATCTGTAGCAAGCTGTAACATGGGAATGTTACTTTTCAGACTGAAACAAAGCTGGTATCTCTATCTAGTCCCCCCAAACTGATGAAAAAACAGAGATGAATTTTGAACCTGCTTATCACATGGAGTAGGCATATATTCTCAGAGGCTATATCTGACCACTCTTTCAGTTTTGTGATTGTAGATACAGGGAATGTTTTATTGTACAAATTAGAACAGTCACAGCATAAGATAGGTGGCAAAAATCTCATTTTAATTCCATTTTATGCAGTTAAATAGCTTCATAGGAATGAAAACAGTTAAATTACCTGACAGACAACATGCACACATAGGCAGGTAAGGAGTTTTATAATTGGTGGTACTGATCAAATGTTAGGTCATTTTAAGCACATTGAGTCAGATTTGAATCATCATGTTAGAAGTTTATTCAGCAACCAGCTGATCTCCTTTGTGGCTATGAAATACTGGAACTTTACTGGTGATTGCTCATAGATTTCAAACAGTGGTGCTGCTGAGTATTTTCTACTTTCCTCTATTTTTCCTTTCATATTAAAGTTACACCATGAAGTTAAACACTGAAAATCAGTCAAGATATGTAGTGAGAAATCGTGAAAATTTCCCAAGAACAGCATTTTCAAAGTGTTGTTCTGAAAGTAACAACTTTATAGCACCTAAAATCTGCAGAGCAAGAAGATTTGTAAGTATCACAGCAAACATTATCAACTAACTACTTGGCATATTAATATCGGAAATAGTGGAGGGAACCCCTGGATATAATGTAATAAACCTGTTTATCAAAACTGCAGGCTTTATCTTCTCTGAGGCTTAATTGAGAAATGTTCCAGATATGGCCACTTATGGCCAGGATCATGAATATTCAGAACAGGTGTGTAGCTGCCCTTTATCCAGCATGGATAAAGAGATTGACCTCAAGCTCTGACTGTGCAGAAATCTATAGTAGAGCTTACAGTTGTGAAAAAAACCCCAAACCCAAACCAAAACCCTTGACATTTCCATTAATGAGTACCAGCATGGAGGGTTAATTTATAAGAGACAGGGTAGGAATGCTCACAGTTGAACTGAGTCCCACCATGACAGCCTGATTGTCATTATTCTGTAAAAAACACCTTCTGCTCTCCCTGCCTTAGAGTGTCTACAGAAATTTTCACAGCTTTTAAGAAGTTACTATTAACAAACATTGGACTGAATCCGATCCGAGCTCATCTACATTAGCTATTTAATCTGAGAGATAGTTCCATCTCCCTTGCCTAGTGTGACTTTAGTTTTAATAATCAAAATGGTAGTATATGGTATTTGCTGAGAATACTTGTTTACTGCTGATCTATTCTTGTCCTTTGGGGGTCTTGTAAGGAGATATTGGCTATTTCTTACCAATATTCCTTACCAATAATACCAGATGGCAATACAGAGTTGTGTATCCACAGAAATGGAAATTTCAGAAAAATTTGTGAGGACAAGAAACCCATAGAAAGTGTCCCATACTTAAAATTAAAACGTCAAATCTTGGCTTTCATACTGATTTTACAGAAGTCATTGCACATAAGCATTTGCACTTACCCAATTTTAGAATGAGGGCAATTACTAAGTTGCAGGTGTTGAGATACCCTTTTCCTAGTGGTTTGCCATTCATGCTCTGGTTCATCATCAACCATGTTTATTCTTTCTGAATAAAAGGAAGGCTTATACATTTGTACTATGCAATCAATACTTATTCAAAAAATAAAATTCCTCATAGACCACAAAATGAGAACTGAGAAATACACTTCTCTGAAAAGTTCTGGAATTGACACATTACAATATACAAAACCCGTCTCACGACCAAAAAACATTAAATCATGCAAATGGCATGTACAGGCAAATGATAGATATGGATTTAAATAGATGTTTAATAATCCAGAGAATAAAAATGAACATTAATTTAATATCATGGACTGAGTTAGCAAATTTTACAGAAACACAAAGGGGAAAAAATTGACCTGAATAATGGAATTAGATTAGACTGAGGCTTATCTTTCAACAACATAAACAAAAAATCTCAGGAGAAAAACCAAAGAAAGGTAATCAGAATTCTATTAATGTAAGTGCCAGTCTGGGTTGCTAACACATATGTATGACATAAAGATGCCATACAGCATCACAATTTTTACACTTTATGAAAGCCTAAATACTTGCATTATGTTTCTCTGTATGGAAACATACAGAAAGGATTAGGAAATACTATTGAAAAACATCTAAAGAAGTTTTCTATACATCCACTGAGATTCCAAAGATACTAATGCCTTTTTGTGAAGGATGATGGAACTCAGAACCTCTTACTCAATGGAATGTATTTTCATATATAATTAGGTTTTGGTTGCATTGACACTAAAAGCAAATCTCCTACTGATTTTAGAATATGGAATTTTATCTATGTGGTTCATTCAATCATCTTCAGACAAAAATTCCTGTGTCCAGTTTTGGTCACTGCAACATAAGAAAGACATTAAGCTGTTAGAGAGAATCCAAAAGAGGGTAACAAAGATGGTGGAGGGGAATACGAGGAGCAGCTGAGGTCACTGTTTCTTCAGCCTGGGGGAGACTGAGAGGAGACCTCATTGCATTCTACAACCTACTCATAAAGGGAAGAGGAGGGACAGACACTGTTCTTTTCTCCCTGGTGACCAGTCACAAGACCCAAAGGAATGGCATGAAGTTGTGTCAGGGGAGGTTTAGGTTGGATGTCAGGAAATGATTCTTCCCCCAGAGGGAAGCTGGACACAGCTCCCCATAGAAGTGGTCACAGCACCAACCCTGACAGAGTTCAAGAAGCATCTGGATGATGCTCTTGGTGTGACTCCTGGATATGATGTTTTGCAGGGCTGGGAGTTGGACTCAATGGTCCTTGTGGGTCCCTTCCAACTCAGAGTAATCTGTCATCCCTGTCTAACAATACCACTCACAAAAAAATGTCAAAAACACATTGTAATGGTTTCATGTTCACCAATTTGTTTGTTTCCCAGCCAATGCACCAATTAATGTGATGGTTTAGTGTTTGCTATTTTTATATATGACTCCGAGAACTCAAAAAGCAAAACAGGTTTACCTTTAAGTTAAAAAAGATAGTTTATTCACACACATTAAGAATACGAAATAAGAGGATTNACATCTACAGAGGCCTGAAAGGAGACTCTGGAAACTGTGAAATCCTACCTATTAGCAGCTTTCCCAACACTGCATATAGGTCATAATCTGTTTATTGGGAGTACTGTTTAAGGATGCTGCCTCTAGTATAACACAAAGATTCTCTTTTTCTGTTTCCAAAATCATAATCTCCAAACAAAATCTCTTTTTTCCTTAGGAGAAAGAAAACATCATATCACTTATTACTAGCACTCTACATCGTCCCCAAACAGCATCTATATGTTATAGGAAAAAAGTGTCCATTCTCCATAATTACTAGAAATGTCCAGCCACATTAGGCCACTCCTCTTCCTTTTCCCCAAATAGTCTTTCCACTCTCTCTTCACTGACTGTTTCATGCTATGTCTCTTTATGGTTCAATCACTTTGTCTTGCCTTCACTCCGGCAAGGGTAGTTCTTTGGAAGTTCATCTGCTGGCAAGAAAGAGACAAACATGCCCAGGCCCGTGGTGGTCACGAGGTCCCTGCTGGCAGGAGCTGCAAAGATCTCAAAGCCATGCAGGCAGGGAGGTTGGTGGATGCCTTTCTTTCCCACCCTTTGGTCGCATGGCATGGGTCACTCAGAGCTGCTTCCTCATGGTGTGGGTCGCTCCCTTGTGGGGCAGCAGCTCCTGGAGGCCCGAGGAAGGAGCGGGGGGGAACATCTCCCCCAGCCCCGGGAGGTGCCAGCAGCAGCTGCCAGGGCTTTTCCTCCCCTCCCCTGCTGCTCACTGTGATCGGGCCCAGGCATGGCCAGGCTGCTCCCCCATGGGGCAGTGGCTCCTGGAGGCCTGACCAGCCTGGCCCAGCCTGGCCCAGGGGCACTGGGTACCCAGCCTGGCCTGGCCCGTGCAGCGGCTGCCGCCAGGTGTTACCTGGGGGATCCCTGCAGGGAAAGAGGGAGGCTCCAACCTATCCACAGTTTTATATAGTATTAGCCAAAAAGTCGCATCCTCATTTCTCTGTGGTGAAACCACATGCCAATAGCCAAGAACTGGCCTCTGATAGGTGTTCATCTTTTCTAAAGAGAATTAGATATAATATATAATTTAGGGTCCTTGTAGGGTGATATTCCATATTTTTCTTCAACTAAAAACTAAACTCCAATGAACCTAACCCATAACGCATATTCAGGCAAACTACAAAGCTTTGTCCCAACCATGCAGATTCCATCTTAATGGAGACTTCAAGGTTGCACTTGTGTAATGGAAAGGCAGATTTACCAGATCACACTTAGAGACCCAAGTGACACTACATAAACCACAGTCTATCAGGTATATCTGAATTAAGAAAAAGGCTCAATTTCAGTTCCAATTTCCAATTTCTCATTGAAAAAGAAACATTTGAATTTGAGTGTAATTTTACCTCATCACCAATCAAATATATATATATTTTTTTTTTCTTAAAGCAAGCTAGGTACAAGAGAAGGAGAAGACCTATTAACAGCCCAGCAGCACATGCACTGGCTTCCCCAAAATAGATAGATTAAGACAACAAGAAAAACTTTTTTGGTATAGAAACAGATTTGAGGTTAAAGCCTCTAAGGAATTATTAAAACCCTATGAATCTTTTAAATTAACATCCACAGTGTCCTTTTAAGTGAAATAATTTCAGAGTTGCAATGCAAACCTGTTAAACAAATTGCTAGTTGGGAAAAAAATCTAAGTCTGTTGGCAGCTCTTCTGTTTCAGAAGCCTACACAGACACACAGATATATATAGAGATATATATGTATGGCAATGGCTGGTGCAAGATTTAAGCAATATTAGGTTATTTTAAGGAGGAGTGGTGGTTTAAATTTACACCCATATGGTGAAAACGAGTGTCTGTAGTGCAGATATGACAGGCTACACTAGCAAATAGATGTCTCTCTGCACCCCAGACTAGCAGAGAATAGATACTTTAAATAGATCATTTTCTGTAATAGATCAATACTCTGTTGTTTTACAGATTTAGGTACATACAGTGGTTTGGCTGTTTAAAAAATCAATACAAATATAGTGCCATTTTTGCAGCTGGGACCAGTGGAAGGGACTAGTATGGTATAGCGAAGTGTCTTCTTCAGCTCATCTCCAGCCACTCCACTGCTTCTCTAAAACCTCTCAAATTTCATGAAATTCTGCAGGACAAGGAAAGCATTCACTGCTCCACAGAGTGAACTGATTCTCACCCTTGGAAAGTAAAAAATACCACTCTGTAGTAAGGCTGTGGTTATTACTGGTAGGAGGCTAAATCAAGGGGTTGGTTTCAAAGTGTCCAGGCTTGCTTTTTTAAATCTGAAATCTTTTGCATAACTATAGCAACCATGCAGCATAGTCATACTTACAGCTATCTGTGAAAGAGCGGTGTCTCTCTCTGCTGTTACCTGGTTTGCTTTTATTGCACACAGAACTGATGCTATCCCACAGTATATTTTGTATGTAATTTATAAACATTGCTTATAAATTAATAAAACCAGGGTTCTGGAAAGCCTTTTTGTTTAAGTAAAGATATTTTTCATATCATATTAATCTTCGCTATTACAACTATCATACAGGTGCACACAGTTTGCTTATTTAAATGCATAGATTAGGACTGAGAGAATTAAAATGGACTTTCCATGACTAAAACTGACTATGGAAAGGACGTAGCAGAACACTGCCACCTCCAGTTACAGACCATGCACAGAATATACTGAGTGTATTATTCTGTCACTTACTCAGAATAAATGGTAAACAGGCATGAGCTCTGGCAAAAAGCTCAGGCTGACTGCCAGTGCAGAGACACACACACATTTGAGCCTTTGATTACAGCTGATTTATAGAAAAAACACCAAAAAACTGATACCACAGAAACAAATAAACCAATTCTCCCACATACTATTATGATCAAGTTGCCACATCAGAAAAATTCTTATTATTAGGGACATTAAATTAAGGACTCTGATCTCTAACTTCAAGGCTTTCCCTGCTTAGTTTACTTTGGGTATAAGGAAGGGCAATCTACCTTCATGTTTTCCTATGTCCTTGCTTCCTGCTTAAGAATGAACCCAAATAGTTCTCAAATTCTGTGGAATGGCCTATGACGTGCGAAAATATGCAGAGGGAGGAAACATCCAGGCTGAATCATGAGTGCCTATGACCCAACAGAGGTGGAGGTTTAGACTGAAAGACTGCGCTAATGTGGGATGCTTTTTTTGGCCAATGTGAAGAGATAAGTGTCATCCAAATTCTGTAAAACAAGGCGAGCAGATTAACAGCTGATTAGGTGGAGAGGATGATGATGGTGTCTGCTTACCACTATACAGGGGGTGAAAAGACATGAGATATTACCAGTAAAACATATGAAGTGTGATAATACATCTCCTGAGTGCCAGATGGATAAAAACCTCATAAAGTTTCTGTACCTAGTAACTTATGATGGCTAGAGCAGACTTTCAAACTTAGTTTCCAGCTGACACACTGTCCCCCTTACCTTTCCTTTCCATCTCACCTGCCTTGGCCACACTCTTCTGTCTTCCTGCTTCAGCCACTAAGCCATGCTATGTACACCTCTGCCTTCTACATTGGGTTGATTTTGTTTTTCTCTGTCACTTTTCCAGTCTCAGATCTGAAACTTCTCCTTGCCTTTTCCTTGGCTGAAATTGCATCAGAGTTAACTTGAAACACATATTATTCACCATCAGATCAGCCACCAAGCTGTAACACTTGTTATTAGTACAGTCTCATGTTCTGAGAATGATTTGTTTGGAGAGAAAGTGAGAAATTGAATGAAGCTGAAAGAAAAGCAAAATGTATCAAGAGATGAAAAAAATAAATTATGAGTTAAGACCAAGAGAAAAGATAAATATGCATGGTCTGACTAAGTGATACCTTGCTGGAGGAGAGGAAGCAGATACCCACAGGTATATGAATAAACACAAAAGAAAAAATACCTAGCACAGCACTTGGAAACAGTAGCAATAGGGAAGAAAAGAAAGAAGTATATTGAGATTAAATGATAAGGAAATTGCCTTCCAAGTTGGAGTCTTACAATAATATTAATATTCTACTTTTAAAACAATTTGTGGAATATAATTAACCTTTCAAAAATCTTTATCTTTAAAGATAGAACCATTACCATTTCACACAAATATATGATTACATCATTTAAAACCCTATCACTGCCTTCATAAATGAGAATTATTCTCAGAGAAGAGAACAAGTAAGAACAACCAATGGGCTAATAGTATGGAATATGTTTCCCTATATCTCTGGAAGAACCTCATGTGATTTTCTCATTGAAAATAAGCATCCCTTAAATGCAGTTATGATGAAAGGAGGACAGAATTCTTTCAGCCAGAAAAACAAACAAACAAACAAACAATTTAAATATTTGGGGAAAATATAAATATTCATATTGAAATTCTCTCCAAAGAAAGAGTTTGACTTTTCTTTTCTTCACAAAATAAGGTATATATTTTCAACTTGAAGTCTTGACTTCAAAAATTATATTAATTTAAAATTATCTGTATACTTTGGATCACTTAATTCCTGTTTGTTTGTTTGTTTGATTCAACTTTGTCTTTAGGCTAATAAAACAATTGTTTATGGAAATCTACTTCCACAAAACCAGTGTCTAGTACTGCCAGAGTATGCTTCATTCCAGATTTCTTTAATGATTCATGAACAGTTGTTGCAGACAGCACTCCTATATTTATAGAATTGAAAACCAAGAGATCATAAGGTCATCTAGGTTTATCTTCAGTGAATCACAGGCTCTTAAATTTCACTGGTTTCCCTGGTATATATCCAAAACTCATATTTGACTAAGGTATATCTTCCAAACTACACTGAGCACGGATGTGAAGGCAAGAGGTGAAGAATCCAGTCCTCCTGGTAATCAGTGCCAATGTTTAATTGCTTGCACTGTTAAAAAATGTGTCTGATTTCTCATTTGAATTTGTCTGGCATCCAGCCATTGGCTCTTTTTATGCTTTTCTTCACCAGATTAAAGAGCTCTTTTAGTACCTAGTATATTTTTCCCATGAAGGTACCTGTACAATGTAATCAAGTGACCTCTCAATCTTCTTGTTGATAAGGTAGACAGATTGAGCTCTTTTAGAGTCCCCCAGTAAGGCATTTTCTCCATCCTTCAAATCATTTTTGTGGCTCCTTCCTGAGCTCTCTCCCATTTTTCACTGTCCTTTTAAAAAAGTGGACACTAGCACTGATGAAATATTCCAGTAGCTGTCTCACCAGTTCCTTATGCTCTTTGCCATACTTATTCATCCTCTGAAGAAAGGCAGAGCTAGTCAGAAGGCACCATCTGGTGAGGAAGTCTGACTGGTAGGGGGCAGATTTAAATACTTAAAAAGTAGCAGAGGGGAGGGTGGAATGGGCAAAGGACATTTAAAGACTGACTTGCTAGACTATGATCATTTTTAGTTTCCCCAGGAGGTTAGTGAATTCTTCTCCCTTGGACTGCTATTGCCTGTGTTTAAAAAGGTGAATAGCAGCAGACTATAAAATATGGAAAATGAAAATTTCATTGGGATTACACATGAATAAGAAAAATCAGCATCTGCTTGCTGGAAAACACAGGACTAATGGGGATAAGGCAAGCAGGAGAAAAAAACCTGAGAAATACCATAACAGTCTAATAGGAATAGAAAGAATGCACAAAAGAATATAAATGGGAAGGGGATTCCATGGCCCTAATCGATGTTGTAACCTATATTTAAAAAGCACTGGATTGCTGAAGTCTCAGAATGCAGGTCCAGTATTAAAGCAAATGCCCATCCTGCAAAGCCAACACCTGAGAGGAGACACTGATGATTTTGCCCCACTCAGCTCTGCAAATTGCATTTCTTAATGAAAGATCCCTTTTAGAAGCTTATAAAGATGTTGAGTAAAGGACAGGATGTAGAACCTGGAGACTGTTTACTTATGCACCCAGCTGCTCCTAACTGCTGGGGTAGCTCATGAGAAAAAGACTGCCAGACAAGCATAAAGCTGGTTGGTGAGATCAGAGGCAACAGTCTGAGTTGCAGATATGAAAGGCATGCAAGT
>WEIU01008063.1:241031-257290 GCA_013389925.1 Aegithalos caudatus | reverse complement strand
AGAGAGAGAATGAGCAAAGGGACAGGATCAGAAAAGCCTGCAGAAGTGTCACAATGAAACCCTGTCTCACCTGTTCAAGTTAGGTCAGAAGCACATTACCAGGACACATGTATTCCATGGTGCCAGTATTTGGAGATGCTCTGCACACTAACCAAGCCAAAGCACAATTCCCTCCATTATTCACATATTAGCCCATTGACATGATCTTATGTACATGGAAAATATTCAAACACTCATTTCTGTTTTAAATTAATACTTACAGACATGACAGTCTGAAAAGCATAATTATTGTCCACTTCTTGTGCCACATAATTGTATGTCCTAAGGAGGGCAACACCAGCATCCTGAAGTCCATCAACATCCTCTGCATCATTAACCACAAAGGCCAGTCCTATCCTGCAGTCACACAAATCCCCAGGTCATCATTTTTATAAAGAATCAACTCTTCACACAACTGCTGGCTGTGATCACCATCTCAAACACAGGCTTTTTCTAGAATAGCCTGGGAAGATGCTGAGCAGAGCAGCCTGGAATCAAAACTGGGGACATATAATCTGTAACAAGTCCATCAGAATCTTGCTTTTCACTTCTCTCCCATCCAAAACTTTAAATTTCTTTTGGACTGTTAAAAAACTGAACTCTGTTTTGCTAGTGGAGAAAGTTATATTCAAAAAAATATACATATACCTCGAATATAAGGTATGTAGCATTTCTGCAGTGTCCTAGCAAAGACAATTTTACAACTGCAAAAGTCACATAAATAAGACTGATGTCAGAAAACCCCCCAAACATTAAAACACAGCAGTTACCTCAGTGGGATGTGGTTACTTAAGAACATTTCTGCCACATTCAGTAGTTCTGCTGTGGTCTCATGAGTAGGATCCACTATCAGCACCTGTATACAAACAGCAAGGGAAAAGTTTTCGTGCCCTGCAGAGCCAATTCTGCCAAGATGGTCTCTGCTGTCCCAACCCAGACAGAACTGGGCCATTCAAACTGCATGTAGGGCCTTTCATTCATGAAACTGTTGTCTTAGAATTTAAAAATTTCTGTGTTTAAAATATTGAACTCCAGAGAAAAAGGTAAAACATCAAAGCTCCCACAGTTTCAGATGGTTCAAGTCCCTATTTTCCCCTATCTGGAGTTCTTTTTCTGCATAGGGCCACTTTGCCACATGACAAGAGTTACAGTGCACAATTTGGAAACTCTTCATCAGATCTAAGTAATTTACTTACAGACTAAAAGGACACCTAAGACTAAGCTGAGGGCTGTTGATCATTTGTTCAAGTCTTGGTGCATGAATGCTTTCTAACTGAAACAACTGAAGTTGGTCTTAACTCTGCTAAGAAGACAATAGTTAAAAATTGTGATGGATTTCATTAATCAACTTCAGGTATTATCACAAAGCTGAAACACACTAAATTGTTATATATCAGATGACAATTTTGCCCATTGAGAAAACAACTCCTGGCATCTAATAGATGTCACAGGATCATGCTCAGTAGTCTCTGAATCTCAGCCATAACTTACTAAGACAAGGAAGACAAAACCTTTTAGAAAAGCATCCTCTCTTTGAAGCTATTTTAATGAGGTAAGCTGCAAAAGCTGATGTTCCTGCTTTTGACAAAACAAAATGCCCTTTTCATCCAGTCGGATGATTACTTACAAAATTATGGAAGTTTTTTCTAATTTGCCTGATCACTCCAGGAAATGTGGGACGCAGCAGTTCTTGCACGCTGGAAGGCCAGGAATTGTACAGACTATCAACTTCAAGATTGTTGATCCACTAAGAAAAAGTAGAGGCATTTAAATGATTGCCAGTCCTCCTACTCTGGTCTGAGACTAAAATATTTTCAAATCAGATACTATAATGAGAACAGTAGAAGTAACAAATCAAGCTTTTTTAAAAGGGTTAATTATAACCTTATTATCCTTTTTATTTCACTGCAGTTTCAGAGCCAACTGTGAGACAAGGACAAAAGCTTTTAAGAATGCAATCCCAACAGCAAATCAAGTATTTCTACCAAAAACCATACTCACTGAAATAGCAGGGCTTCTGATGTCCACAGCATAGTCAGAATCTGATGGCTGGATGTTCAGCTTGAGGACATTGTGTAAGGAGATTCCCTCAATTCCCAAGCTGTGCAGGCCTTCCATAACACGGGCTTCATTGCGGAGCACATCAATCAGGCTGTAAGGAAAAGCAAAATGGGGTTAAATTTTAACCCCACAGCAAATAATAAGAAGGGTTAACAGATGAAAGGTATAAACAAGTGTGCCATGTCCAGGCATTAGTTCTTATTTATCAACTATTTCTTACCATCTTAAGAAACTTGAGATGACTTTATTCAATTAATATTGTATAACTAGGAAAAACAACATTAAATAAGGATAACTAATCCATTTTATATATATGTGTGTACATATTATTGAAACACATCTTGACAAAGATACAGGGTGGTTTCCAGATGAAAAATTTACAGTGGTTTATCCTTTGAGAATCAGTCTGCTGTCTTCAGAATAAACCTGTATGCCGACAGTCTGAGAACCCAAAATCTTGCTATCCACAGCACAGGTCAGAAGAACAGCATAAAGGTGACTTCCCATTCCAATCTTTAAGGGTATTCCAGTTTTCACATTAGACTTTTTTGTTGGATATGCACTTTGAATAAGACAAGGAACCATGATTTGCTTTTTACAGTGTTTACCAATTAAACCTAGTCTAGATTATTAAGAAGGCTCAAAATTGTCTACATAACTTTATCATTAATGCACAGGCTAGAGGCAAGTTTCTCCACAGGATGCAGTTTTTGTGAAAAATAAAGCATTCCTACCTAAATATATCCTGAGTGTCTAAATCAATGAGTAGTCCATTGATGAAGAGAGCAGAATCTCCTGGTTGCAATCCTAACGTTCCCTTGAAATACTGAAAAGAAGTAGGAAGCCATTAGAAGAGTGCTCTGCACAGAAAATATTAATGAGTTTAATGTTGGTTTTTTTCCAATAGGTTCTTGTCTGCAGTACCAGTTACAAATTTTTATTTAGAGTTATGATGGACACTGAATGAGAAACATTGTATTTGGGTATTGTACAACACTACCATCATGAAGACTGTGAGCAAAGCAAACAGGAATAACAAAAGTAACACATGAAGTACCAAGAACAGGAAAGTAGCTTCTGATCAGAAAAAAATCACATTGTTTATTAAATAAATAAGGCTCCCAAAGAAAAGCTGAGTGTTAAATTGTACCTTTCTGTGGATAATTACGTAGTAAACTCTAACATAACAATATCAATGAACTATCAAATAATACCCACACAAAGTGAGTAGTGCAAGAACAACTCTGAAGGGCAGGGTTAGATATCCTGGTCTGGATGTACTAGCCCAGGTATTCCCTAAATAAAAATGAATCCACAAAATCATGGGTTTAATTTGTGGACCAGAGTCTTCCCCAACACACAACAGAAAGGCCACCAGGCAGCTTTAGCTTGGACTTACATCCTATGCTTTATCCTTTCCAGAACCACAAGGGAAAAGTGTCAAACCCCATCCCTTCTCCTCTGACTTTATCACTGCTGAAGAACAAGGCATTTCTCTCTCAGAACACCAACCTCTGGGGACTTGTATGTAGCTTTGCATTTACTAGACTTACCAAATATCATTGATTAGATTTCTAAACAACATGTGTGTACTTAAAATACATTATCTTTTTTTCTAATAAGACTGAAATGTGTGAACAGGGCAATGTAGCTCATACAGCAAACACTGCTGTTTGACTTTTTTTCATTACCATCTGAAACTTTTGTTTTGCACTCTATCCAGACCACACTACCTGGCATATTTTAGTTGCACAAAGTTCTGTACAAAATTCCCAGGTGGCTGTTGGTTTTCCCAGGGCTTTGCTAATGCCAAGTACACAGCTGAGCTGTCTGAAACCCTTCTGCAAATACAGAGCCTACTCAGTGACCTCCAGAGGCCCCTCATGACCTGGAGGGTTTATGATTCTGTTTCAAAGCATATCTAGACTTAGCTGTGGTAAATTTTGTCCCTTCAATGGTTTCATTCTCAAGGCACCAACATTGGAACCATTTCCTCCACATAAAATGAATCATTCTAAAGCCATGGCAGGTTTTGGATTTATTCTATGACTTCCTAGTGATCACTGATGTATACAGATATCAAAATATCATCTTAAATTGGATAACAAGAACAAATTTTCTTCTGCATGGTTAACTGTATGAAGATGCTTAATATAGCTGCTTTTCAAGCAATAAATTCCTAACAAGAGCAGTATTTTCATAATCGAGCAAAGAAGCTTAATTATGTTCCTCATCCACATTTGAAAATCCACCATTTTATCACTTCCCAGAAGCACAGTACAAAGCTGTGTGTGAAAATACTGTGTCATTATCCTGAGCAACACGTAAACATAAGTGCAAAGGCACTGTGTTACTTTCTGGACACCTTACCTTTTGATTCTCTTCAATTTCTGCTCTGAGTTCCGAAGAAACAACTGTTTTTGTTATGGCTCTACAAAAAAGAAAAAAAAACCATCATGCTATGAATCCTCTTTCTGTTTATCTACTGGATAAATATCTACTTATCCCACCTCCTGCACCTTACATATTAAGACAATTAACACCCTTACTAAAAAGAAATGCAGCAAGAAGCTGTTGCACTTGGTGAAACAATTATATAGTACAATGCAGCATTTTTTCTTACACTGTATAATCCAGCAGCACAAAAATGTTAACCACATACCAACTCTCAGTGTCTAATTTCACATTAACCATAATAAAACTGTGCAGCTGCCAAAAAAGTAAAGATGGAGGCTGACAACAAAAAGCAGGGGATTTCACTCCTCATGGTGGGTTTCCCATTCCTTTCCTTACTTTGGATTTAGTGACTGCATCATCACAGAGTGGGTGAGTACAGCCCACAGATCAGCCAGAAAACACAGTGAGATGCAATGCCTGCCCTAAGAAACTCTAAATAACACCTTAACATCAGGTAATGGGAAATAGGACCAGAAATCAGTTTCTTTTCACTCTCATGTCAGGTATATCTCCCACCTACTCAAAAAGGAGGAGGTTCTATAATATCATCTTCACAATCCAGGCAATGGAATTTATAAAGAGAAATATATGTCTAGACTGGCTGGCCATGCCAGATCACTATTGAGTTTTTTGAAACTGATTTGAATATGTTAAAGACAGTCACTGACAAAGTGCAAAAACCAGTGGAATTGCACATCAGCCTCTGCCATGAGACTGACTGGCTTGTTTGGCAAAGAGAAGAGTGGGACCCTGTGAACAGATAAATGTTAAGACCATTAAACAAAAAACCCAGCCAATAAATTCTTGATGACTTAATGCAGTAGGTTTAGATGCATTTCACAATAAAATAGCATGGGCAATTCTGGCAAATTTTCTACCAGTCCACATCAGCTACCATCCAAGAAAAATACCATAAAATCCTCTTTGTAACTGTAGGCTGAAGAACTTCCCAGCATAAACATTCCACAGTGCTTGCTTCCAGCTAAATGAAAGTCAGAATTAATCCAACCAATGCTGCTTGTCTCAGGTCCTGCTCAGGAAAAGGAGAGTAATAACACTTTCTAGGAGTCAAAATGGAAGTTATTGAAGTTACCTGGCCTTTGTAGGAAAGTTCTGACTAAGATCTTTCATGACCATCAGAGCATCCACAGGGGGAGCAGTCAAAATGCGAGCAGCAGTTTGAAAACTCAAATCTTAGAAGTGAAAAAACAGAGGTCAAGAACTCAAGACTGAAAACAAGGCAATGCAGAGACATCTTAACATTATCTTCCAACACTTTTGCATGTTACCTAAGGAAATACACTTTCTATCTGCACCTACAGATACTTCTTTTAATCTCATCTTCTTTGTATTCAACTTCTGTGTGCTGCCTTGAAGTGCCCCTCTCCAGCTGAAGCAGTGGATGCTGCCTACAGGTTGCCTCAGTGAGTCCAGACCTGAACTCTTTTTTCCTTTGGCTGAGGTGGGGGGTCCTGCCCTGGATATAGGCAGATTCCCTGTGGCTACAAGATACATTCAGCCTTTGGAATTACTCTTCTTGAGACAACAAAAAGCCTTTTCCCAGGCTTTTACAGATGTTTCCCAGGGAATGAGGCCAGAGCAGCATGTAATTGACTCTGAAATACAGTTTTCCTCTGGTCTTGAGAAATCTCAAGATTTCACATCAAAAGTGTGATCATGGAAAGAAACTACACATTCCTTTCTTTTCTGCATTCAGCAGACCACACAAGCAGTCAGTTTAAGAGCAAGTAGCTTACTGTACTTCACAATACAGAAAACAATCTTCATGTCAAAAGTCCTGTGAAACAATCCTAAAATCTATTTCAATTAACTCTACAAAAAAGGGCACTTTAAAAAACCAAGTATTTTCCAAGTGAGACTGAAGGCAGAAATTTACAGTCAAACTCTGTCAACTGTACACAGCCACTAACAACCTCAATGGTGTAGAACACCAGGAAACATATTTACATTAAGATTTTGTAGACCATAGCTGAAAGCCTCTATCCAGATTACCTTGTAGCTGCCATACTTTCAAAGGTGCCATTTCATTGGTACTTTCCACAAGGTGTTTTCTGAGCTCTTTCAGCTCTTCTGACAAGTCAGGATACAGCTGCCTAAAAGGATACAAGGGTCAAACTACTTCTGTGGTTTGCTGTAAAAAGCCTGGTGCTAATTTAAAGAAACTACCACATTAAAAAAGGTATGCTGCTAACACATATAGGAAACTCAAACATGTAAAAAATAGTAACAAAGCAAAAGATGAGCATTTCTGCAAAAAGTTTTTTTGATATAATGAAGCCCAACTTTTTACCTTAGCTTTCCAAATAGAAATCCTTGCACTTCATCAATAGGGTCATCTTCATCTATGACTGTAGCATTCACATCTGTGCCTATAAACACACAGAGAACACCAAGCTATTCACAGAGAGAAAAGCAGGAAAATCTTGGGGGGTGTGTGTGTGTGCACACATAAAGAAAAAGTACACACACAGATTACACTATCAAACTAGTTTTGGCAGATGCTTGGGAGTTTGTAGAGCAGAGATCAGTGCTCTATAAAAGCAACAAAAGCAAAAAAAAAAAAAAAAACAAAATTCTATCTTCTCAAAAAAAAAAATCAAAAAAACAGGAACAGGGAATGCATTTTGCTCTGAGGATGGATAAGTTAAGGCAAATTAAAGTAGAGAAATTTGCTTTACACCTGCTCAGTAGCTGGAAAAAATTAGTTGCATTAGTAGTGCCATTACTAAGATCTAGTCCAGGGCCACAACTCGAGGATTTCACAAATGTGGAAGTGCCATGGCAAAGGTCTGCTTCATAAGGAACATGCTTCCCAAAAACATTTCACAGCTAAGGAAAGAAAAATATCTGCAATTCAGACATTCATAGCAAAACAAGTATAAAATTACCTAATTTTAAAAATTACCTGGCAAAATTAAAAACTTCACATTAAAATACTTAAAATAATAATTCACCTTTCACCTGGGTATCATCCTTGGCCTTATATTCTGTACTTTTAATAGCCAGTTCTACACCATAGCCAGAGAGGTAGACCTTTTCCTTGCTGGGATTCTGTAAGGAAAAGCCAACAGAATGATATTGCCATCTTTGTTTGATCCAAAAACTAAAAACTACCACTTCCCAAAGCTAGGAAATCCCAATTTGGTATTTCAGACATAATGGGTACCAAGAAAGAAACACCATGAGTGATTCTGCAGTAACATACTCTAGTAATTTTATTTCCTACTTTTTTCAACACACTTCTTGAAATTCAGCAAGCAAGAATTATCTCTGTGAACCAAAAAAAAAAAAAAAATTCTAAATCCACAAAGTCAAGAGAAACACAAAACAATGTTTTTAGGATTCAGTGTGAGCAATGCAGAGGACTCCTATCATCAAATCAGACAGAGGCTGGAAAGGAACTTCAGCTGTGAAGTTCAAAAATGAAACATTCACTGAAGAGTTACCACAGAGAATGACAAGAAATAAAACAATGACAAAAGACATTGTACATAATTAGTTCTGCCTTTAATGAGAGAAACATGATCACTTTCTAAAAGTATATAGGAGTCACATAAGAGCACCAGGATCTAAGGTGTAATACACTGAATTTTGAATGTAAATACTCCTCTTAACACTGATAACATCCTTTTATAACAGGAAAGTGGTGTATGCAATGTATGACTTTATTTTATTAAAATTACAAGTAATATTAGAAGTGAACCAGCTGATGCCCTTTTGTTTTTTCCACATTCAAGCCTGACTGCTACACTGCAGATTTTGGCAATACTTGGTAAGATTCAGGTAACAAGTCCAAGAACTCCAGTTTTTCATACCTTTTGAAATGCAGTTTTAAATACTAAACCAGTGGCTATGCACGATTTAGCAGAGGAAGATGGAAACCAGGAGAAACTGCATTAGAAATGGTGGTAAATGGTTCTGTTAAAAAAATTACTACAGAAACAATGTCTTTCTTTTGAAAATGGTACCTTAATGTTAATCCTTGCTTTTTATATCAAGCAACTAAAGTAACTAAGTGGCTTGACTGTGAAAGATCTGACTATGTCCCATGCTCTAATATGGGTAGAGAAACACTTTTAAAGTCGCTAATTAATCTGGAATTTAAGTCTGGATTTGTGAAATCAAACTATCTTACTTAAACAATCAGGAGATTTAAAATATTCTGTATTACTCAGCTACATGCAATAAAAAAATAAAACTTTGAGTATTCCAAGTAAATGAACAAAGACAACAGGCAAATGCCAATTTAAAGGGAACAAACCTGGGTCAGTTTTCTATTTGAAAACCAAGGCCAGTTACTCTATTTCAAACCCTCAGTTACAACACACAGATATACTCACAGCAATGTAGTGTCTGAGCACATAGGTGATTTCTCCTGCCTCAGCCTTTGAAACAAGCCTCCTGTGGTGTGTGTAGAACTCCTCTGAGCCAATCTCTGCATAAAGGATGACCACAGGACTTTCAGGGTTTGGTGCTGGGTACTTGTGGTCCCCCTTGAACAAAAATGGCTTTGGCCTAAGAGGAAACAGTGGAGAATGTCCCGGTGTGAGTCACAGCACTTCCCCACTCAATGCAAGATGTACATTTTTATTCTGTTTAATCATTTTTCACTGAATACATATGTCAAGCTATTCTCACATATTACAGCAAGGCTGGCAGCACTCGGTGCACGTTGATAAAAGCTTTGTGAAAAATGAACATATGAAAAGGAAACAAGTGACTAAGAGCTATTTTGAATCTAATATGATCCTAATTTTAAAAATTAACAACTTGCCTTAAATTTCCAATTAACTTTCCTCACGGTGATTCATAAATTCTGTATGAAAAATTAAAAAGGCTGATAAGAACAGATGTGCCAAGGGCACAAATTCATTTGAACCTGATTCTTAGCTTAGTATACAAACAAAAAAAAGTGAATGGGAAGTCTATTTTCAGCTCTGTTTACATTTTGTCTAAATACTTAAAATATTCTCAGTAAGTCAGAAGAATAGCACATGAGCTATAGATGCCACATGCCTGCACAATGACAAAAAACTCTTTATGCTTCAAAGAACCAAATTATGATTATAAAAATCATATTGAAAACAAAAATGTTTTCATATTATGAAAACAAACTGAAATGTAAGGATTTGGGTTGGTTTTGATTTGTTATTTGGTTGGAGGTTTTTTTAGTAAGTATTGTATTTTATTCCTTCTTTTTCTTATTAGCAGTTACAACAAAGTTCTGTTCTTGCAGAGAAATCTGAATTTTTAATATATTATGTGGTAATGGTTTTCTTTGTCAATGCTGAGAAAACTATAGAGGAAAAAACACTGTGCATGCTTTCAGCCATTAATAAAACAATTTGTTACATCAACTCTCATTTGAATATGCAGCCCAGCTCCTTCTATTTTCCCCACATACTGAAGGTTTTACACACTGCTGAGAATCCCTACTCTCCTTCAATAGTTTCCAGCTATTTCCAGCATTTGTTTCCAAATTTTCCTGTGCACATTCCTCCTCCTAGCAGAACTATCAAGGAGCAAGGAATAAGAAAACAATCATTTCCATCTGAATTAACACCAAGTAAGAGACTGCCACTCCTGTGCCAAGAATGGACAGGAAAAATCAACACTAGAGAACACAGAAACAACAGGTTTATTACAGCCTCTTCAGTAAGTCTAAGTGGTTAAATGCTAACAGCTAATCCAGGAAGAGGAAATTAAGCAAATACCTGTCTGAAGCTGCCTGTAAAAGGTTTCCAAGAGAGTCAAATTCACATGTTTTCTCCCCATGCACAACAAAAAACAGGGTACAGCCTTCTGGTGGAGATTCATCTGCTGCTATCTGTATAAAATATTTATAATAATGTAGGTTAAATGTTTGCCCTTAGAGCAAGTGAAAATTGTAACAGTGTAGCTGTGCAGCAAACAGTATTATTTTCTACATTCCAAACTAGTACTTCTTCCATAATTTAAATGCAAGGTGAAATTGCAAGATGGAGAGTTAAGCCTAAACTTATTTTTCAGTCTGTTACTATTAACTGTAAGGTTAGTTACAGGTACAGAAAGCAAGGTTTGCAATTGTAGGGGTTTTGGTTGAGGGGTTTTTTGCCCTTTTTTTTTTTTTTTTGTCTTAGACATCACAAACATCTGTATTTGTTAAATATCAAATGACAAAATTACTCCAGATGAACAAGAAAGATGTTTTACAGTATTACTTAAAGGACATCCTAATGTGAGACAATTTGCAATGAATTATACTACACCCCAAGATTAAAAAAGAAGAGAGAACACAATTAACTTTTATTTATGAGTTCTAATCACTACATACACATATATATGGATTACTATCTTCAAGTAAATTCAGCTGAGCAACTGGGACAGCAGCAGCATCACAAGTGCCAATGGAGCCATAGAGATGATCCTCACAAAAATCTCTGCACCAACTCTTAGTGCAGCAGGCACAAAGATGTGCAGACATGTCAAAATGCCAATTCTTTAGACAAGATTTACTCTAAAGATTTACTCTTTACAATTTACTCCAGACAAAAATTCAACACCTGATAAATTGTGTATATCCATCCACTCTGTAGCTCAGCTGTACAGAGCAGTTAATCAGTTCAGGTTTGTTATATTCTCAAACATTTCCTTCCACAGCTCCCTCCTTCCTGAGCCTTGGTAAATGCTCTGCTCCTCACCTGAGCATTCCTGTACTAACCTGTTGGAAAGCTTGAACTGCTGCAGAATAGGAGCGTAAAGACAGGGAAAATTTCAACAAATTCTGCTGCAAAGGTGACAGAGTCTGGCAGGCCACTTTCAGCATTTCCTGGTAAGAAGAATAATCACTACCTGCAAAATCAAAGTACAAGCAGTTATCTTTCTATCCCATAGTCTCATTGAAGAGGGGCTCCTCATCTTAGTGTGATTTATACCAACAGAAGCCCATGACATGACCATTCCTCCTCCAGTTTCATTACAGCCAATTCCACAGATGGATGAGAGTGAACCTCAACAGAGATCCATGGGAGTACACTTGAATACATTCCTGAGGGTGTAAACATGGGCATGGGAAGGAGAGAAACAGTTAAGAGTTCCCATTTAATTTTGACTGAGAAATGGCATTTTAAATATTTCGTACTTCATGTTGAAAAAGAATCTGACAGGCCAAATATTTCAGACTCATCCACTTTTGTCAAATGGATATCAGAAAGCCTTGATCACATTACAGCAAAAAATATTACTGAAGCAAGTATTTTAAAAGTCAAATGAGGACTAACACAATGGAAGACAAAATACTGTGTTATATTTTTCAACTATCAGTCAGCATCAAGAAAAAGATAACAAAAACTTACCATCATGCTCAGCTGTCTTAATATTCTCACTGGCTTCAACAAAATTCCAGAATTTTTCTTGACCTTCTTCTGATAAAAATTCACTAAGTAAGATGAAAAGAGTGAGCTAGGTCTACAAGTTTTCTCTCAAGTTACAAATCTAATACCTGGTAATGCTTTACAGAAAGTTAGCACCTAGCACCTATAAGAGAAAACTGTGTTACTATGAAAAGCACTGCAGGAAAGCTAAAAACAAGCAAACAAACCCAAATAAATAATAGTTGCAGACCAGGAGAAGCACAGAGTACATGAAAGCAGCTTGTAAGACACCTACTGATCCTTTAAATGTCACTAACAGGCAGCAGTGCCCATCCTGGTAGCTCTCCTCCCTGACACATTTCTTTGCCATCTCTCTTTTATGAGAAACACACTTTTTTGTTTATTTTGCTGAAACAAACTGCAATTATGAGCTTTGGTGGAGGTTTTCTGCTTGCTTGTTCTTAAACCAGCTAAAGGAGAAGTCACAGCTTCAAATCACGTTGTAATTCCCATATATTAAGCACATAATTGAGTAGGTGTGCAAGGTGAGATACTGAATTCGTCCTCTGAACATTGCTAAGCACAAATACTGTATCATGCCCACACATGTAATATAGTTGCTATGCTAAAAGGTGCTACAAGAGAAATTTGGAGCCCGTTCCTGCCACAGTAACTTGTGTGTTCCAATGCAAGGGTAACAAATGGCAGTGCTGGGCTAAGTGCAGTGACCAGCAGGGTGATTTTACACTGCAGTGCTGCATCATGCTGCAGTTCATCCCAGGTGAACAATGCTTCCCAAACTCTTTGAATACAATGAATCAAGCCTTTGGCACACTATTTTGACTGTTTGCTTACTGTTTCACACTCTCAGGCTGAGTTTTTCCCCAACAGTGTCACAGTGTCTCACAGCCTCAGGGTATCTAAACCCTGGCATTAACACCTGTGCTTTGCATTTTACTGCTTAAGGAATTTTCAGTGTTCAGCTTCTCCAGAGAAGGTTACAGAAAAGTAATTTCCCCTAGGACACACCTTTCCTCTGAGTGAAAGCCATGCTCATGTGAATGAAACCCAGCAGTGCTCAACTATTCTCATGTGAAACAATCTGCAGTAAAACAGACAAATTTCCACATTTGGCAATGCCCTTAAGTGATACAAAATGTAGCACACACGAACTAAAAATTCTAAAAATCCTACTGACATCTCCAAACTAAAATATTACAAAATCAAACAATGGGGGATTTCAAAAGTGCTAAGCAGACTGGCAGTGAAAAGAGCATTTCACTTTCTTTTTACACAACATCCTTTAAAAGAAAAGTCTTTAATACCATAGAAGAAAAGTTCCCAGGGTGACTTGCAGAATTCTTAACAAAGCAATTGACTTTAACCAATGCAAAACTCACATGAACAAAGTTAAACTCAAGCTTTACTGAGCTAAATACACACAAGCAGCAGATGTGTATCAAAACCTACAACACTGAAGTAAAATACACTCAGTTATGGAATCTTACAAGACCTTGCAAGACTCCTCCTAATGCTTTGAATAAAACTTCATAAGGCAAAAGATACCAACTATGTAATTGTTTATGGTTATTAATGTTTGTTCTAATGCAAAATGAAAGGATTTATCACACAAAAAACCTACTACTGTCTGTAGTAAAACACTCTTCCCATCTTCCCATGCACAGCAGTGATCACGTTCCCACGTTATTCCTGTTGGTAGTGACCAGAAACCAAAGTGCCACACAACAGAGAACACTTTATCCTCTAAACTGATATGCTCTGATGATATTCTGATTTGACAATGAAAAAAATCACAATGCACTTACCTTGTTTCAAGGAGTAAAGGAGTTGAAGACCACTTTGTAGTTAGAGAGGTTGTCACAGCCTTAGAATCTGCTTTTACAAGTGAAGAGCTGAACCAAATCCCAAGAACTGCAATAAGTATTCCCATTTTATAGAAGGCTGAAAATGATGAAGGAAAACAGTAAGTTTTGCATTGTCTCTTCTGAGAGATACAGGATCTCAAATATATTGAGACATTTGTGAAGATTTTAAGATTGCATTTAATGCAACACATTAATGAGATGATCATCCTCTCACGTGGGCTAACAAAACCAGAAACTTGAAGAGAGGCAAGGAATTTACAAACTTACTCCTGAGATGCAATTAAACCTGAATCAATTCCAGCTTCCTCTGTGTTTATGCTTTCAAATAAGCTTGCTTGTGTTCAGGGACACCAGCACCACATACTTCTTGCTTTAAGAGGTATTGCAAACTGCACACATTTCAGGTTGGGTGGGAAAACAACCTGCTGTTCATTTTATGGGAGGTAAAATCACCCCTTGTGTTAGCACAGATCCAGCAGCTGTGGACTAACCAGAGCCAGATGAGCCAGGCAAGGATGAGGTTCCCCAGTCAGTCCTTTAGGCTTTTAGGGGAATGAAGAAACAAGTATTTCCTGGCTGCACTAAGCACCACCAAATTTAAAAGCTGAAAAATGAATGAAATAATGCAAACAGACTCAACTGATACAACCTATTGTGATAAATGAGGAAAAAAAAAATTATGCCATTTCTTTATTGTCCTTCATTTTGTGTATTTTCAAGCCTTTGTATTCCCTGGCCTGCACACTAAAACAAAGCCAAGTGGAATTTCCTTGCCCACAACTCTTAAGCTTATAGAAGACCTGAATCATTCTGTTGGCTTTCCATTACAGCCTCCAAAAGTTCAACTTTTTTTTACCCCTCTCTGATTGTAATATATTTATATTTACTACATCCCCCAGTATGCACTCAAGTATTCTTTCATTTCTTTATCTTTTTTTTTTCCTAGATAACTCATTTTCCATGTCCCCCCTGCACCTGAAAAAACATCCTGCTGCAATTCTACATATATCACACCCAACAATCTGCCAGGATCTAACTTCTGTCTCTTTTTTATTACAATCTCAATATAAAGAATAGGGTCATATATCTGTAGCTCTAAGCTACGTGTACATATATAAACAAATAAACCAAATCCTACTCTCTTTAAAAATTTACACCCCTGCAGCTAAATGTTTCCTAGCAATGGCTCAGACACTGTTCTTTCTTTGGGAATAAAACCAGAAATTCCTGCTGTGATCTCCAAAGAGCAGCTTGGTCAGCTGCACACCACACTTGCCTTATGCCACACCTGGGAAGCAGACAGATGGCATCACAGAATGGTCACAGCCCTCGCTCCCTGTGTGCAGAGGGGGAAGCTCAGCCAATATTTGTGGAGTGAAACATTGGCTTCTGCCAAGTGCAACAAAAAAACACACAGTTCACAGCTCTCCTCCCAGAGATGGGTCCTTCTTATTCTCAGCAAATCATACACTGGAGTTTGGAATAAGAAAATGAATATCAAGAACAGCACTCTCACGACTAAAGCTCCTATGCTGCTCTCTTGTGCCTGCTTTCCCACTCTGGGAAAGACTGAAAATAAAATAAAATAAAAGCCTTTTCCTGGACAAAATTGGAAAGAAACCAAAGGACACGTTTGTCACCTGACAGTTTAGCCAAATGGAAACCATGTAGAAATATCTACAAGCCCTCAATAATAACAGGCATAAAACAAAGGAATGACCAGTATCTCAAACAAAAACAGACCACGGAAAAAGAGGCAAGAGGCACCGGAATGAACCTAAGTGACACAAGGAGATCCGGCTCTGTGCCACGCAATAAAGCAAAACCCAATCTGAATTCTGACACCGTAAAACGGATTTTTCACGCCTCAGCTGTAAATATTTTTCCTCCTTATTTTTCTTCCAATTACTCCCTTTAAAATACTCCTGGAAACTTGCACATCCAGCCTTGGAGGAAGGAATAAACCGGCCCACATTTGGAGTCAGTGCCCTCTGCCATGCCCTGCGAGGTCGGTCCCGTGGCAAGCGAGCGAAGGGCAAAGGAAAGCGAGCTGCTCTGGGGGCCAGGGCAGGTCCTGCTGTACACACAGCGCTGGGGCACCCGCTCCGACACCGGGCACGGCCACAGATCGCCGGGAACAGCGAGCCCCGAGCGCTCGCACCGCTCTGGGTGTGCACGTCCTTTAAAGGGCTCACGCTGCCGCGCTACGGATGCTGAAACTACACGACGGCGACGAACCGGTTAGCCCACGGCTAGAAATCGTGTTGCTGAGCGGCCGCACGCCAAACACGGATTAAACCCGGGCCGACGAGGCATTAATGGTGAGGGGCGTTAAACCCGAGCGCAGCCTCTGCCGCTCCCGCTGACAGACCGACCCCCGCGGGGCGCGGAGGCCGCTCGGGGCACCCCGCCGGTGTCGGCCCCGCAGCGAAGCTCTCCTCCG
>WEIU01008063.1:217514-238854 GCA_013389925.1 Aegithalos caudatus | reverse complement strand
TGCCGGCTCTGGACAGCGCCGGCACGGCGGGGATGCGCCGTTGCTGCCGGGGTCTGTGCGCAGTTGCCTGTCCCGCTCAGCTCGGTCGCTCTGTGCTCTTACCAGAAGTGATGAGCAGACACGAGAGCATCCAATGGAGCTGGAAATGGGGTGGGAACTGTGATTCCAGCTCCTGCTGCCCCTTCCATGGTGACAGGTTTTCAGAACCGACTGGGGGAGCAGCTTTATTTTCAGGAGGCTTTATACTTGTTTTTCACCTCGATATTTATGTTGCATTAAATGTGGAGTTTTTCATGCTGTTTGATGTGGGACTTAATGGCAGTTACTTAGATAATTAACTATTTTTCACTTGAAATAAAAGTTAGTCAATCTGTGTTTAAAGCTGTTCAGATGGACTTCTTAGGTTCAGCCCCAGGTTGCCCAACATTGCCCACACCCATCAATTCTGAGGGGAACAGACAGAAGCAGTGCCAGAGTTCCGAGTTTTTTCATCACTGGAATATGTTTAATTATAAGAGTGAACTTCTTTAATTTAGATATGTCTGACATCTCATCTCTGACCTAGTGGGCAACTAAAGCAAACTATTTGACACTTCTTACCCTTTTCTCTCTTTTTCCCTAGTGAGTGACGAGCCCAGCCGTGAGTCAGAGGTTGCTCCCAGGGAGCACATGGGCCCCAGTGGCTCCATCCAGCCCCGGGAGGAGAAGCAGGAGCCCGTGGTGGTCCGGCCCTACCCACAGGTCCAGATGCTGACACAGCACCACCCTGTCCAGTCTGGTGCCCCAGTGACAGTGACAGCACCACCAGCACATTTGACTCCAGCTGTGCCACTTTCTTTTTCAGATGGACTTATGAAGGTAATGAGAGGATCCATCAGGGAAAATAATGCAATCTGTATGAATCGGTGTTGAGAAAAAGTAAATTACACCAAAAGCTTCCCTGCTTTTGTTCCTAAAGCTTTCCTTTGTGCTTCTGCTAACTCCCTCGTGGGTTTGGCCATTCCAGATGACACACTGAGGATTTGCTAGTATTTCAGCTTTATTTTTGAGGGGGGTGTATTTTGTTTATCTTTGAGGAGAACAGTGATTTCAGTCAGTTTCTGAAGTCTTCCATTTTCTCTGCAGGATATAAAATTAACTGTTAGTATCCAGTGTCAGTAGGGCAATACCATAGCCCTGACAGATTCCACTGATTACTTATGTTAGAACCTGCATATTTCCAGGACAAAATAGGCCCTTTCTTTGTTTGGAATAAGTTAATGTTCAGTGTCTTTCCTCTCCAAATATTTAGCCGCAGTTGTGTAAACTTTCTCCTCAGGCTCTGAGCCCACAGAGTGATTGGTGCTTTAACACTGAGCTCTCATTTGAGGTTGCCAACGTTTCTGTCTTTCCATTTCCAGCCTCCCCTGAAGCCCACCATGCCCAGCCGGCCCATTGCTCCTGCTCCACCCTCCACTCTCTCAGCTCCCACAAAGGTCCCTGGGCAAGTGACTGTGACCATGGAAAGCAACATACCACAGGCTCCAACAATTCCTGTGGCAACCATCAGTGGGCAACAGGTCTGCTTTTCTGGTGGCTTTTCTGTTCCATCTCACTGCCTGGTCAGATCAGTACAATACCAATAAAATCAATAGCTGGGGTGGGCTTTTGCAGTGGGAGGGAAGGTGAAGGGAGCAGGTTTCCCTATTCAGTGCTGCTGGTTGTTGGATCAGTTCTGCTTGGACCATTAAACTTCAGGCTCGGGTATCACTACCTCTTTACAAAGCTGCAGATTTGTTGGAATCATCCAGCTGGGATAGCACAGCCAGGCTGTGATGGCAGAGCCAGACCCAAAAGCTGGGTCTTCCCTTCAAAGCTCCTGCTGTGGCAGTGTCACTTGGAGAATTTCTACTGCAGAGAAACTGCTGGGATTCATTATTACAGTGTTCTTCAGTTTATCTGGGCAGAGATCAGAAGAGACTAGTGAACAGTTCTTGGGTTTGCACTGTGTTCTTATTGAACTAGGAGTGATAAAATTTGAGGAAGCCTGTGTAGATAATGCTTTGGAAATTTTTTTTTCTCCCCTAACTTGACTGCAGAGCCAGTCCTGGTAGTTTGAAAACAGTTTGTCAGAATACTCATTACTAAACCTCTCAGGGGTTTGATGTAAAGTGCGTTTAGGTGGACTTGAGCTATTCTGGCTAAGGATGTGCAGCAATTTCAGTGGATTTATCTCATATTAATATCCCCAAGAAGTCTAGAGTTATAAAAAAATAGGATTTGCTTCAGCAAATTTGCCAGGTTTCCACCATTCTCTAAACTTTTTGGAAAGGTGATATGGAACTATGCCTTCATGTCCCCAGTGCTAGAAGGGCAAACTGGTTGTTTGTGGGTGGCTGCTGGGTGACTGTCACCCAAGTACCAACCATCAAAACAGACCAGTGAAACAGAGAAGTGCTTACATCTTCCAGTGTCACCAGGCTCTGTAACTTTATCCTGTACAAGTACCAGCCTCTTTCTCCACTCAGCTTTTAATGCATGCAGCCTTGGTACACCAAGTATTTCTCCAAAATCTCGTTTCTGTCTCTGAGGCTGAGATATGGTAATTCTGTGGTCACTAATTTTTGTCAACAGAGCTGACTTGTTTTGTTCTTGAACTCTGCAGGGGCATCCCAGTAACTTGCATCATATCATGGCCACCAACGTGCAGATGTCCATCATCAGGAGCAGTGCTCCTGGGCCTCCACTGCACATTGGAGCTTCTCATCTGCCCCGAGGTAAAGATCCAGCTGTGCTGTCCCTGCCTTCTGTTCAGAGTCTCTCAGCTGGTGCCTTTACCCACACCTCTGAAACTCTTCACAGCTGTTTCTTCAGATGTTAAAACTGTTGGCATGAGTGAGTGACTGCTGGCCTTTTGAGAATTATGTTGCCTTCAGCCATTTAGGGCAGGACCATGTGACAGTGGTTTAAATGCTGGCAGATACAACACATCTTTTTTTTCTAATTCTTTGCTGTTAAAACAATCAACAGTTTCACTCACCTGCCCTGCAAAATGTCATGTACATTCTGGGTAGCAAGTATTGCTCACTTGTGGCAGGGGCACGTGGGCAGCTGTGAGCTACATTCTAACACTAGCACATCATACTGTGTGCATTTGCATTTACCCACGAGTTAAATGCTGGTGATAACTACAGGTTCTTGTTTCCCAGGATTTTGGATGCTACAGCTTGTAAAACAGATCAGCCCCTTAATGCAGCCCTGTGCTCAGTACAGCCTGTCAGATTTCTGACTGCAGCTTTGCTTTGAAAGCCTTTAGGTTTGCAGTTCAGCTTTAAATTGATTTGAATTCCAAGTATCATTTGTCAGTTTCATTTCCTTTTATGCTTAGTGTTATTTGCTCACTTAAGAAAAACAAGCTGATGTGAGCAAAAACGTAATCTTCTTTAACTAGAGCAGGTGGAAGGACTGTGGAGGTTTATCTGTAGCTACAGTATGTTGTTCACCTGATTCTGAGGGTGCAGCTGCCACAGATTTGGACTCTCAAGTACACGTTTTCTTTTTTTCCCTGCTCTTTTTCTCTGGGTTTGAGTATTAACTTTTGAGGTAGTAATTTAAATGGAGGACATGTACACAACGTATGCAGTCCAGTCCATGAACTGATTAGAAGGCTATTTGCCTGCTGCCATGATTTATTATGATCAGGAGTCATCAGAACAGGAGACAAATTAATCAACTGCAGGTTTAAATGGTATGGAGTTTTGCTCATGTTTTTTGGGGGGGAAGGTGTAGCTGTTTGCTTTGGTTTGTGTATGGTGTTTCCTTGTTTTGTTGGTTTCCTTCTTTTGCAAGTGTGTTTTTCTTCTGAACTCCCATCAGTTGCAGTGAGATCATTGCTGGTATCAGGTGACTTATTTACACATTGGCCCGGTAATCAAACTGAATTATTTCTACTGATTTCCATAGCTTGGAGTGAGAAAACATGGGATTTGCAATACAAGGTTATTAGAAGGAAATAAGAAATTAAAAGCAAATTAAAGGAAATTAATTTAAAATAATACCTACCAATCCACACATGTATGTTTGTTGAAAGCCTTATTTTTACACCAACATCAAATGAACTGAACATGAACATGAAATGCATTAGGAATGAGATACCAGCTGGTGTCAGGGTCTGCCTGTTGTTTCAATGGAGCTGTTGGGTGCACAGAATTTTAACACACTTTGTTTCTTCCCCAGGTGCAGCAGCTGCAGCAGTGATGTCCAGCTCTAAAGTAACCACAGTCCTGAGACCAGCCTCCCAATTGCCAAATGCAGCTGCAGCCCAGCCAGCAGTGCAGCACATCATTCACCAGCCAATCCAGGCAGGTAGCAGGCAGCTCTGCACATCACTGCCAGACAGCTCCAAACCTTCCTGGCACTCATCTGTAATGTATAACCTCCAATGGCCTGTTCACTGAGGCTACTGTCAGATCTCTTCCAGGTCTATTTTCTATATTTCCTTCATAGACTTGGTGGGTTTTCATCTGTCTCCAAAGTGCTTAGAAACTGGGAAGACAGTTTCATTTAGACACGCTCGAGCTTTAAAGTCTGAAAAGTCCAGTACAGTGTGCTGGTGTTGATTTATTGTTCAGTATATGAATTGATGTATAATTTTTTAAATCTCACTATAATATGCTTCTGTGTATCTTGGCTTTTATATAAGGAGAAGATTACAGATCTTCTCTCCCTACAGCAGTTCTAGTGTTCAGCCTTAGGAGAGAGGGTTACACATCTTCACACTGTGCTTTCAGTTAGGATCCCAATCACCTCTGACTTCATGTGTGCACTTTGGATTGGAATTTCTTTTCATTCTGAAGGGAATGACCTTTGAGGTTTTTCCTAAAGATCTTCAAGAGTCCTGGTCTTGTTGACTTTGTTGGTTACTGGTTCCTGTGCTCTGTGTGTGTTGAAAACCAGGACAGTTCTGCTTTGGACCTTGCCGATCAATTCAGAGACTGGAAATGTCTCAGAATTCCAAAACTTAGTGATGAGGTGCAGGAAAGCCAATTTTAACCAAATAATTCCTAGTTGTTCTCTAAACAGTAGGATTTCCTTTCTGAATGTTCTCTGTTTGACTTTTTGCTGTTTTTTTTTTTTAAATAGTCTCGTCCTCCTGTGACAACTTCGAGCACTATTCCTCCTGCAGTGGTGGCAACTGTCTCGGCCACAAGAGCTCAGTCCCCTGTTGTAACCACAACAGCAGCACATGCCACAGAGTCAACCCTCAGGTAAAACCTACAGTGCTCTGACTTGACAGAAATTGCAGCAGGGGGAAATGTTCATCAGCCAGAGCTGATAATCCTCTACATCTGGGATGATAGAAAATCAAAATAGTAATGTTTGCACAGTGCAAATCCTTGCAGTTCTGTGAATAAAAATGAGTACAAACATGAACTGCTGCTGTGACTTCATGTGTGCACTGACCTTAATAAATCACTTTGAAGTCCTGCTCCCTGGACAGCAGAGTTTGTGTTGTAGGAACTTGTGGATATTTGGCCTATATTTTTAAGGAAGACACAGTGAAAAGCGATACATGCATGCTGAAATGAAGTTCCCTTCATGAACTGATAAGAGTTATGATAAGACTGCCCTCCTGGCTGGGTACACAGAGCAGCTGAGGACAGAACAGCGTCGCTCCAATCCCTTCCTTTGCTTTGCCATGTGATTGACAGCAGCGCTGCTGTCACCGGGGAGGAGACTGAGGCCTGCAGTGTGTTGTCCCTCCCATATCCAGCATGCAGGTGCTTACCTTGATGGTTCCTTTTGTTCCCTGCAGCCGGCCCACGCTGTCCATCCAGCAGCACGCTCCCTCCGCTGCCATCAGCATCCAGCGGCCGGCGCAGCCGCGGGACACGGCCACGCGCATCACGCTGCCCTCGCACCCTGCCATAGGCACGCAGAAACCACAGCTCCACACCATGGCTCAGGTAAACTGCCTGCAGAAAAACACCCTCCTCATGCTGCTTCGGCTCTCTTCTGTCTGTAGCTTGCAGGCTAGGGTTAAGTTGTGGAGAAGAGTTAGTATGAAATTAATGTTCTGTACGGTCAGTGCAAGACGATTCCTTACTGAGTATAGACTTTAAATGTAGTAGTTTTCTAACTTTAAGAATTTTTTCTTTTCATAGAAAACCATTTTCAGTACTGGTACTCCAGTGGCAGCAGCAACTGTGGCACCTATTTTGGCAACAAATACCATTGCTTCAGCAACCACAGCTGGTGAGTATTCATAATGATGCTCTGGGAGCATCTTGTGGAGGGGAGGTTGTTGCTTTTTATTGGCTTTCTTCTTTGAATTTAGAACCCAATCAGTCTTTTTTCATGGTAAAGACTGCATTTGGAGGTGCATGAGCAGGATTCAGGAGAGAAATTACTAAGTTCTTCAGGGAGGTTGTGTGGTTTGGGGGTTTTGTGCCCTTTAGGATGTAGAAACAGTGGCATGGTAGGGCTCCAAAGAAAGATCTTGTTTTAAGTTTGTTTTTTTTCCTTCAGGTTCCGTATCTCACACCCAAGCGCCTACCAGCACCATTGTTACCATGACAATGCCCTCACATTCTTCCCATGCTACAGCTGTCACGACCTCAAACATCCCAGTTGGTGAGTGATTTCAGTTCTCAGAAAAGGGTGTAGCTGATGCTTCAGTTTTTCTCTCTATGCTGGAAGTGTTTGTGCATGTTAGCAAATTGAGGAGGGAAAGAAAATCAGCTCAAGCTGGGAGAAACCAATTAATAGCTCTGCTGTTCTAACTTTTTTAATACCAGGAAGAAATAGATGTTCTAGGGGAAGCAGGTAATAAAATGGCTCATTTACTTTCTCTGTTGAATTTTTAGACAAACTTGGGCCTTTTAGCATTTCAAAACCTGCACTGGATACTCTAAACGTTTTAACTGCTTGATGATAGACTATGGCTTTCATAGCTGATTTTCTAAGTTACTTCATGTCCTTCTTGAGGTGTTAGGTGTAGCCTAGCAGGATTTGATTAGTGTGTTTACTTGAATGTAAAACAAAGGCCTAAAGGTGGGAACTTTATTTGCCTGGATGTGAAATGTGCCTGAGATGTTTCTTACAAAATTGCATAAGTTTCCTTTCTTTCATCTGTTTTCCTCCAGACCTTCTTTTTCTTTTGAAATCTTCTAATCTATTCTCCTGCCATAAATTTCCAAGGAATGAAATTGTATCTCATACATTAGTGTTTCTTGTAAAACTTTTGTTTTCTTCTTTTTTTTTGGCCTCTGTCCACAAACATTTGTCTGCCTTGGTCTCATTTCCTTTGATCTCTGCTTTCAAAACTCAGATAACTTGTTCTTGACATCAGAACGGTTTGGGCTAATCCTAAAATAAATCATTTCATCTGAGCACTGAAGTGACTTTGTTAGCAAGTATAATGTATATATGTATTTAGAATATCCATTCTGATATAAATTGATGAGAAATGCTTTATTCTCCTTTTTCTTTTGGCCTATTCTGGATAGGAAATCATGTGTGGATGGGGTGGGTTGTTTTGGGTTGAGAGGGAAGGGAGTAGTGCTCGTTGTTTTGTTTGACAAGGTTATTGCTCTTGCCTTGGCAGTGTTTATTAGCCTTTCCTTTGACTGTCAATTGATGACACGTTTGTCTTTATGCAGCTAAAGTGGTTCCCCAGCAAATCACACACACTTCTCCTCGGATCCAGTCTGATTACACAGCAGAGAGGAGTAACCTCATACCTCTGCCCAGCCACCGGGCATCTCCAAACCCTGTAGCCATGGAAACCAGAAATGACAACAGGTGGGCAGAACTAACAGCTCCATCAATGAGTGTGTGTGTGTGAGTAGGGTTTGAGCACCCTGCTGCTTTTCTACATTCTGCTGTGGTGGAAATAACAGTGTAAAAACCGGGAGCAGGGGGTGGGATGTGGTAGTTTTGAATTAGTTATGATCGTCGAGTTAATTGGTAGCTGATGAGAGCTGAGATTGGAAAGCACAGGGAGTGCTGAAGGGCAGGGGTTGGAGGTTAGCTGATGAAGGCTGAGATTGGAAAGCACAGGGAGTGCTGAAGGGCAGGGGTTGGAGGTTGGCTGTTGAACTGGTGTGTGTAACACTTGCTCTCTTTGATGCCTGTAGGCAGTCGGTGCCTGTCCAGTTCCAGTATTTCCTACCTACCTACCCCCCCTCTGCCTACCCTCTGACTGCCCACACCTACACCCCCATCACCAGCTCCGTGTCCACCATCCGCCAGTACCCAGGTAAGAGACTGGGCCAGCCTCGGGGCTTGCTTCAGCTTCTGGCTCATGGATGTGCTTCAGGGAGGGAGGGAGCTAAAAGGATTGGTGCTTCACTCTGACAGTCAGCCACAAAAAGTCTCTGATGGTTTGTTGACAGAGGGGAAAACTCGTGTGCAAGGGGTGCTGGATGACTCCAGAGCCTACTAAATGCAGCTAATAACAGTTTTCTCAGGAGTTTCATACTTGATATCCCAAGGGTTGTGTGTCTATGAGTAAAAGTTTTGAGTCTACAAATCAAAAGAGTTTGGCTCCTCCAAACCAAGCCAACTCTTTGATGCATCTTCATTCCCTGGTGTTCTGATAAGCTCTTCTAATATCTTTCACATGAATGTTTGAGAGAGAAACCTGAACCAAAAAGGGAAAAAACTAATTTGCATTGCACACTTTCATTAGAGTTCTGTTTAGAAAAATGGAGCAATTACTGTATTTGAACAGTAACAGTAATTTGCAGTCAAAAAAATGATGCACAACCCAAACTTATGTCATTCTGTGATAAAATTTGGAACATTTTTACCTTACTGGGTCATTTAGGGCTGTTCTCTATAATGTGGTAATTTCCACTCTCCAGATTGCAAGAACATTCACGGTGTGGGTTTTCATGGCATATCTGTGTCTGCAGGCAGCATGTTGCCTGTGAGCAGTACAGAGGAAATTCAGAAGGACTGGGAAGTGGCAAAGCCCATTTGTTGAATGGGAAAGAATCATAAGGTTCTTTAGGTTGAGAAAGATCATCAAATCTAACCATTAATCCAGCACTCCTAAGGCCACCTCTAAACCATTTTCCCAAGTGACATTTCCCAAGTGACACATCCACACGTCTTTCAAATACTGCCAGGGATGGGAACTCCACTGCTTCCCTGAGCAGCCTGTGCCAGGGCTTAACAACCCTTTATGTGGAGAATTTTCTCCTAATACCCAATCTAAAGCTTCCCTGACAGAACATAACTGCACACAGTCATGGGTTCCAGCTCTGGAGGCATGCTGGGGTAGTGGTAGGTTAATGGTCATTTGTATAAATGCAGATGTATGTTCTTCATCAGGAGCTTATTGACAGAGACATTTCACTTGTTAAATTGACTTGAAGAATCCATGGAAGGTATTAATTATGGCAGCTGGTGGTGGCAACTTAGAGCATTCAGGGTATGAGGAGGGAGGTACACCTATGCTGAGCACAGCTGGGTGAGGCTACAGAGGAGACCTTTTAAAGATCACTGAGATAAGGAAAGTTAATGTAGAATTTTGGAGGAACAGTGTTGGCTTTGGTTTTTCAAATGCTGGTTGTGTTTTACTTAGTATCCTAAAAGGATTTTGTTGGATAGAAAGTTTTGCAACAATAGTGTTTTGACCGAGAGATTAAATGTGCCACACTTTATACAGAGCCATTTTCAGGGACCTAGTTTCAGTTTTTGACTCCTGTTTTTAGAGTGTCTTGTCAGCACAAGAACTTGATGGAAATCCTATGACAATGATAAAACCAGCTTGTTCTGCATTGTTAGCAGCAAGGCCATTGTTGGCAAGTTCACACTTGCATTCTGTGTGATGCTGCAGAAATCCTGGTGCAGCTCTGCAGGGCCTGGAAATCTGGAGATCCAGGGTCTGCAAGTTGTCCAACAGTATTGTTTAAGTGCTGCATGGGAGAACTGTAATACACTGTATGGTGGATCTGAAAGGGTGGAATCAGTTGTTTAGAGCTGTGAATTTATTTAAATGATTGAGCTACTTAGAGAAGGTGTACTGTTGGGAACATTGCTTTGCCACTAAAAGATAATTATGTTCATTTGAGCTGTGGGATCCAGCCTACAACTGTGAGCCCTGTTCTGAGGCCAGATAAGGTTGTGTTCAACTTCAGAGCTGAGTCAAATTCTAAGCACAAGAAATTACTTAGGTTTCTGATTACTTTTAGTCTGTTTTTTAAGCAGGAAAAAATGCCAAGTGTCGGTAGTTACAAGCATTGTAAAATAAGATAGTGAGCAAAAATAGAGCACAGCTTTCTGAGCCTGCAATTTGAGACTACCTAAAAGCAGAGTCAAACTGATCTTTTATCTCTTGCTGCAATTTGAAATAAAAAAATAGAATGAAAACCAACAATAATGTTTAATTCCTCTGGCAGATGATCTTCTCTACTCTCATATCTACCACTGCAACAAGCAGGCTGGCAAATTAATTTCTCAAAGTAAAAAAAAGTCTTTGAAAAGTTAGTATTTGAGCAAGAGGTGGTAGGGGGAGCTGAGGTGACGTGCTGGTGAGGTGTCTGTGTCGTTCCCAGTTTCAGCCCAGGCGCCCAACTCGGCCATCACGGCTCAGACCGGAGTGGGAGTGGCCTCCACGGTGCACCTGAACCCCATGCAGCTGATGACCGTGGATGCATCTCACGCCCGGCACATCCAGGGCATCCAGCCCGCCCCCATCAGTGCCCAGGGCATCCAGCCTGCCCCCATCAGTGCCCAGGGCATCCAGCCAGCCCCCATTGGGACACAAGGACTGCACCCTGCTGCACCCATGGGGGCACAGGGGCTGCAGCCAGCGCCCATCGGTGCCCAGCAGCCACCGGGAGACGCCAAGACCTCAGGTAAGGGCAACCAGGCAAGTCCTCACCTCAGAGTGGGACAGAGCAGCTGAGCTGCTGTCCTGCACGTTTGGCTCCCATTGATGATGTTGTTACAGTCTTTGCAATCTGGAATACATCCCTGCACATATTCTCCCAGCAAACACCTGCTGCCTGTTTCTGAACTGATTCATTTTTAAGGCATGCTAGGTGGAGTGTGTGGGTAGCCTTGGAAGGGATGGATTGGATTTACTTCAATAGAAAAGACTGGTAGTGCCTGAGCTTAAACAAATGCCTTCAGTAAGGCCTTGCAGGAAAAGTAATTTACAAGTGAGCAAAGTTGACCAGCTGTGCCTTAGATCCCAGGAGCAATTAGAATACAGCCAGACCTTCTGCTGTTGTTAACCTGATCTTGAGCTGTAACAGAAACCATCTTTCATTATAAATAATTGGTCTGATGAAGCCCCAACAACTTACTGGAGGAATGGGGCATGGCTTCCAAGAGAATATGCTGTTGCATAGCTGCAGGCACTGCACAGTGACTTCCTGGCTGTTCATGTGCTCTGCATCCCAAACAGGCTCTGGCAGAAAGTCAGACTGCAAACACAGCTGATGTGGCTTACATACAACTGGCATGTGTTGCCACGTGGGCTCTACCAGAAATGCTGCTCTGTTGACCCAGTTGTGTTGGTGATATCCCTAGTGATTTCTGCCTTTTCCTTGCCTTCTGGGAAAGATTGTTTCCCTAGAAGCAGTTGTTAGGCAGGAAGTACTTTCTGTCTTCCCAGTGATCAGATTGCTCATGACAAAGATAGTGCTTACAAAGGAGTCTGAAAACACTGCAGTTAGAGACTGAGGGGCTCAGAGAATGGACAACATAAGCTCTGCAGACACCTGCTTTGTCATCACATTCCGTTAAGTAACTGCTGCTTTCCACTCTCTGTTTTCATCTCTGCTGTGTCCGTGTCCATCCTTCCCAGCAGTAGTCTTGGCAGATGGAGCCACCATTGTAGCCAATCCTATTAGCAACACATTCAACACTGCTTCTGCAGCAACTACAGTTGTGCAAACCCACAGCCAGAGTGCCAGTGCCAGTGCTCCAGCCCAGGGCTCCTCCCCACGCCCGAGCATCCTCCGCAAGAAACCAGCCACGGATGGGTGAGTACGGCTGGAGGTGACACGTGGGTGACACTCACTGCAGTCCAGCCCAGCCAAATGGAATCGTTTCAGTGGAGATAAGGAATGCTCCAGCAGATTATTCAGTCAGCAGTGGCTGCAAGTAACCTGCTGATCAGTGAAATAGTTCTCTTCATCCCCCAGGGTAGGATATAGCTTTCTGTAGTGTCAGTAATAAAAGGAGAAGAAGGACAGTTTGTCTGCTAGGCCTTGAAAGTGACCTTTTGAGGAAAAGTGGATTTGAGGCTTACTTGCTTAGTGTGATAAGAAGAAAATGACTAAAATTAGAATTGGGTGCTTTGTCTTCAGTGCTTTTCTTGGAAGAATATGTGGATGAGTGGAAAGGATAGGATTAGTACCCTGCTGTGAAATCTGATTAGAAAAAGGGAGGGAGTAACTTAAACTCTTAAAATATTTTATGTTGCCTGTCTATTTTTAAGTGCCTTAATAAAGAGGCAAGAGACAGCTTTAGAATTAACAATGCCTTTCCTTCCAACTAGCAACTGAAAACGTTTGGAACTAATGTGTCCTGTGAGATTAAAATTGCATATTTTTAATGTGGGTGGAAACCTTTTTTAAGGCAGTTGTAAAAGTGAATGAGAAGTTAAGGAGTCAGATCATTAAAAACTGTTTCCATTTGAGATGCTGATTATTTTGGCCAGCAATTTGACTTTCGGTCCCACAGGAGGCTAAATAGTCTCTAAAATACCTTAATCAGCCTTATCATCCTAGTATCCACACTCAGTGCTTGAGGTCCTGGAGTCAGGCTCTGACAGTTGGGTCCAGCTAAAGGGAGCAGATGCCCACCTGAGCACTGTTTAGTTCCAGATGATTTGCCCAGTCTTGAAGCAGGAGTGCTGGACAGCAGCATGGCCAGACCCCTTTTGTCCACTGCTGGAGCCTGGCAGTTGCAGCAAAGTGTTCTCACTGATGGGCTGAAAGTAAAGCTGGCAAAGCCCTAAATTGGGTGAGACTAGGCAGAGCAACTCATCTTTTTATTTCAAAAGAAAATAAAATGCCTAATTTGAAAACTAAAATGAGATTCTTTGTGTAGCGAGCACTGAAGACAGAGAGCAGCCATAACTCCTGTCCTGGTTTGTGTTAGAGCTGATTTCTTTGCTCTCAGGGGTATTTGTCTTTGCACCAGGGAGGTGGGAACCCTACATCTGTCTGTCTCTTTCAGGCTGGCAGTCCGGAAAAGCTTAATTCCCCCTCAGCCACCTGAAGTGGCCAGCACACGTGTGGAGAGCACTATGCGAAGCACATCTGGATCACCACGGCCTGCTGGGTAAGACTTCAGGGAACAGCCAACTGCAGCATAACAGTTTCATTATATTTGTTTGAGTCGTGTTCTTTGGCTATTGGAGCATTTTTTCTTTCTTTTGGGAAACAATCTGTTTTGAATTTGTGACAAACTCAGCCTTGATAACTTCTCCTGTTTGTGAAGCTGAGGAAATTACCTTTAAAAGCTGTGGTGATGAGCTTTCACAGAAACAAACAAAAACGCTCTGCTATTGTAAGGGGAGATAGCCCTCAGAACTTTTTCTATAGTACTTAAAAATTAATGCTGAGGAAAGGTAAATGCAACTTCTGCCCTGCTTCACTTGAGTTCAGTGGCTTTACAATTTGTTGTTTTATAACTGTAAGCCACAGTGGGAGCTCCAGCAGACTATGGGACCAGTATACTTTTGTGTAAAAGTTCCTCTTGGCCACATTTTAAAACCGTTTCGATCCTTTTACAAGTATTTTGACGTTACCTGGAATTAGTAATGAGATTCGTTTGTCAGAGCGAATGGAAAAAAAGTAGTATCTGTAATCAATACGAAGGATTAGAAAGGGAGAGAAGGAAACATAACTGAGATTAAGCCTTCTCCTGTTCTTAAGCACTTAACTGAGCCAGGTGGGTGCAGGAAAAACTGGATTGCCTGACTCCAGTGTGGCACTTTGGTGCTGGGTTCTCACGACCAAGATACATTTTGCTTTGCTTTGCACTCCAGCGGCAAGCCGAAGCCCGAAATCCACGTGTCCATGGCCGCTCCGGTGCCCGTGTCCATGGAGGCGGTGTGTAACCAAGGCGGNCGCCGCTCCCCCCACCTCCAGCGCCGTCGGGGCAGCGCCCGCTCCGCCATCCACCATCGGCGGGGCCCTGTCAGCCGTGCTGGGCCCTGTGGTACCGGAGATCAAAATCAAAGAGGAGATGGAGCCCATGGACATCCTGCGGCCCGTGTCTGGTAGGTAGCTGGGAATCATCAGGTTGGTTTTTTTGTTTGTTTTGTGATACTGGAGGAATTAGGAGGATTTCAACAGTTTTGTCTTGAAAATGAAAGGACATCTCTTCCTCCATAGAACACCAGAGTTCCCATATGCTTTATAAAGATCTTTTTTTGCCTTTTTCCTAATCTGCCATGAGAACACCAGAGTTCCCATATGCTTTATAAAGATCTTTTTTTGCCTTTTTCCTAATCTGCCATGAGAACACCAGAGTTCCCATATGCTTTATAAAGATCTTTTTTGCCTTTTTCCTAATCTGCCATGAGATCACTTCTTATTGTGGCTGCTTTGTTCATGTTCAAGTGATCCAACTCCAAAGAGTCTGTGTGAATTCCTTGCCTAAAATGCACACGCTCAGCAGTGGTTCCAACATATTATGGAACAGCTCAGTTAAGTTCAGTTTGTGTACAAATCCTACAGTTCAGATCCGGTGGCTTTTCTTGTATGTGAGGAATTCATGGCCAGAGTAGGACTTCCTTAGGGCCCTCGTGTGGTTCATGCATATTTTTCTCTAGAACTTTTCAAAATGTTCATTATTATATTCACTGCCTTACTTACCCAGCTTGGCCATAGTTGCTATCAAATACATGGTCAATAAATTCAGATCCTTAAAGATCTTATTGGGCACTATATAGTGGCAAAGTGATAGGAATGCATCCCATATTTGTAGGTTTCAGAGTTCAGGTTTAGCTGTTGGTTTTATCACTCCTTGAAGCTGTGTGTTGTCCTCTGAGAAGGCTACTCCTTGTGTCTGGAGCATGGGCAGATAGCATTAAGCGCTTTGGGGTTCTTCTGTCTCTTCCTGGCATTTGTGGCCAAATTGTCAAGACATCCCATCCCAGAAATTTTGTGCTGCAGCCTTGGTCATGACTGATTGTCCCTCCAAGTTCAGGGAGCGCTCCCTCAAATGACCTGCCACGCTGCTGCCAGCTGCACAGGGGTGTTGGTTGGTGCAGTGACCTGCTGGGCAGTGCTGAGAGCTTGACAGTACAAGCAGATTACTGCAAGAAGAGTGCTGCAGTCCTGCTTTGATTCCATCTGATTCCTATCATGAGGGAGTAGGGATTTGCCTACTATGAGAGTGACCTGTGCTGGTGTACATACTGAGGGTTTTTTTACAGAAACACAGACAGATGTTAGCCTGACTCCTTTTTGTAGCATTAAACTAACATAGGCTTCGAATATGAAGCAACTGAGGGACAATTGGCTGTCACTCTTTATGTATATGAGACACTAAGGACTTCAGCTTATAGGCTTGTCCTAATAATTACTGCTGGGTTAATATCTGGCCTGTTGGTACACATCACGCTCCTCACACTGTGCTGAAACAGGAACTGCTGTTGAAGGTAATGTTCAAACAAGGCATTGTCTTCCCACTGCTGATGGTCTGGGTTCTTCTCTTTCCTTCCTCTCAGCAGTCCCTCCTTTGACTACAAGTACTGTGTCTCCATCTTTGGCACTGCTGGCCAACAATCTTTCCATGCCTCCAAGCGATTTGCCACCTGGTGCCTCACCAAGGAAGAAACCCCGTAAGCAGCAGCATGTCATCTCCACAGAGGAAGGGGACATGATGGAAACAAACAGCACTGATGATGAGAAATCCACTGCCAAAAGTTTGCTGGTGAAGGCAGAGAAGCGAAAGTCTCCTCCAAAGGAGTATATAGGTAATGACATCTCTGATGTGTTCGGTCTGTATGTTCTCTTCTGTTTGTTTCTCAGAGAAAGTGCTCTGTCACATTCTCATGTATTAAATACGAGTGGTAGAGAATCTAAGTATCTGTTCCTCACCACTTCTTATATAAGGCTGGGAAAATGTCAGGGAAAATGAACTTTCTCAACACGTATTTAGTATGAGGTGGCAGTTACGGATCTGCTGCTGGAGTCCTTGCGGATGCTGAGGTGCCTCCCCTCCTCAAGGATAACCCATTTCTGGATCCTTTTGTAGATGAGGAAGGCGTAAGATACGTGCCAGTGCGTCCCAGGCCGCCGATCACGCTGCTGCGTCATTACCGCAACCCCTGGAAAGCTGCCTACCACCACTTCCAGAGATACAGCGACGTCCGCGTCAAAGGTCAGCCCCGGCACGGAGCAGCACGGAGGGAAGGGGAGCACACACAACTAGCTGTGGCTTTGTAAATGAGAAAATGGCTGTGCTTACTGATGGATCTGCTTACGTGCACTGATAGAAACTTGCTCCTTGTAAAAGTGACATGCTGCGGTGATAGGCTGCGGCTGAGCTTTCTCATTTGCCAGTTGAATCACAAACGTTCTGTATTTAGCGTAGCTAGTCTTGACAAGTAACAAACGAGCTTTTAAAGAAGACTTTTTAACCTAATGCAAAGGAAAACAGAGATCAGATACCGTCCTCCAGACTTTTTAGCTAGTATTTTAGAATTTTTAAGCAAACTGGGTTTTCACAACTGTGCAAATACATCTAAGAGAGAGTAGAAGTAGTAAAAGATGGCCCATTTCCTTGTTTGTGCCAGGTGTTTGATACCCGGCTAGGTTACTAGTTAGTATTAGCTAATAACTTAGCTGGTATTTTAGCTAGTATTTTAGAATTTTTAAGCAAACTGGGTTTTCACAACTGTGCAAATACATCTAAGAGTAGGAGCAGTACAAGATAGCCCATTTACTTGTTTGTGCCAGGTGTTTGAAACATTGAGCACTACATTCTTTAAATGAGCAAAAAATGGGTTATGATACAATCTTTCTGAAAGTACAGATAACCTGTTAGTCAGTGAGAACAGCAGTCAGGTACCTGGCAGATGGGAAGTCGCTTTCCTGTCTGAATCAAAAGGTTGCTCATTGTCATTTATTAGGGTGTAGAGAGAGCAGAACTTGGGTTATTGTTGTTTGATAAGAGAGCCCTGGCCAACTGCTGACATTTGAGTACTGTATTCTTGTGTTTCCTGGTGACAGAAGAGAAGAAGGCCATGCTGCAGGAGATTGCCAATCAGAAGGGTGTGTCCTGTCGTGCACAAGGCTGGAAGGTCCATCTCTGTGCAGCGCAGCTCCTACAGCTGGTAGGTACATGGGGCTCGGAGCTTCCTGCAACATGGGGGAACACGAAGCTGTGTCAGACAGGAAGACATTCTCACAAACTCAGTACATTGGGATGCCCTAGAGGAGCTGGTGTATAGAGCCCAAAGGGAGTGGGACATGCCTTCCCCTTTCTCAGGAATGTGGCATAAGTGGCTTGGAAACTTGGAGTGTTGGTTTTGATCCAGACATAAGAGCTGATGTATTTTGTACAGATGATCAAAACTGGCAACTCCCTCCTGCTGATGCACAGGTCTGAAGAAGCGTCTGTTTGGGATGGTGCGGCTGATCTGAGGAGGCAGCACTGATCCACATTCCTGGATGCTTCTGTTTCAGGTTGGGGGTGAGGTAGGTGCTCTGCATTTTAGCACCAAACTCCCCAAAACCTCTGCATTCCTGGAATAGTATTGTGAGCAGTAGGGGAAGCAGTTGTAGTAGGATCCATGTTTCTTCAGAAGAGGAGCAATCCTGTAAATAGGATGTTAAAAGGAATGATAGTGCCACACTTTATCAGAGGCTCCATCTTCTGAATCACTGACAAGAGCAGCTGAGAGGGGAATGGATTATCACTGTTTCTGTGTAGCTTTGTTAACACGGGCGAGTCTTTGCCAGCTTGGCAGTGACCCTTCTCATGAAGGGCTGATGTCTTTTAGACAAACCTGGAGCACGATGTGTATGAGAGACTGACTGCCCTGCAGGAGGGACTCATTCCTAAGAAAAAGGCAGCAACTGATGATGACTTGCATCGAATCAATGAACTGATTCAGGTAGGTCCTGTGGCCTCTCCACCCAAAACCATACCCTTGGTTACAAGGCATTCTACTGCTGTCAGTAAAAGCTAAAGCTGACCTGGAAATGCCTCACGTGGGTTCACTTCCCATGTCAACAGTTACAAGGGGCACAAGTAGGGAAGTGGAAAGGCATTGCTTGGAGCAGGCATTCTGCTCTGGTTAATGACAGGTGTTTCCTTTCAGGGGAACATGCAGAGGTGTAAACTCGTAATGGATCAAATCAACGAGGCTCGAGACTCCATGCTAAAGGTCTTGGATCACAAGGATCGTGTTTTGAAGCTTCTAAACAAGAACGGAACTGTCAAGAAAGTGTCCAAATTGAAGCGAAAGGAGAAGGTCTGAACGCTGACTAATGACTTTGGAAACGGGGAACGTGTACAGAACGGAGCTGAACCTTTTTGTAGTTTGGGTTTATTTTTAAGCAGAGCATCGGAATAAAAAAGGATGAGTTTAGGGAACAGATGGACACGTGAAGCCTGGTGACGTGAAGGGATTGTCCTTGATCTTGTCATCATGAACAAAGATTTCTCTCAGGCTCATCCCTTTTTAAAGTCTTTCCAGTCCCACTGTTTAACTCCTGATGTGTCGGGTGTGGACACAGCTGTAAGGCAGGAGGTTGTGCAGGGGGCTCCAGGAGGCTGACACACAGCTGTGGACCCAGACTGCAGCCAAGCTGCCAGCAGTGAAATGGCACCTCTTGCAGTAAACACCATTCAGTTCTCATTCTGACCTTCCAGTGTCTAAAGCAGCCTTCTTACACCAGTGCCACTGCACATGGGGATCTGCCACAAAGAATCTCCAACAGCCCAGAAGTCCTAGCTCTCAAGATAAAATAATAAAAAAAAAAAGATAAAAAAAGGGGGGGAGGGGGAAATCATTTCAAAGTGATATTGTAGTGTCTGTGTCTGTGTTGGTGCTCTGGGATACTTGTGTTGAGGTACCTCTTGCAGCAGAGGTGCTGTAGCTGGTGTAATGTTAATTGTACGTACCACATACATTCTGAAAACATGAATAAAGGAATTGGAGGGTTTTGTATGTGAGCAGTTTGTGTACCTTTGTACCAGTGAAACTCTTCAAGCTGTAAACTTGGAAATGAAGCTTTGGAAGAAGGCTGAAGGGAGAAGAAAGAGGGCACTGGGAACCAGCCAGCACCGTGTGCTGTGGAGGGTGAGTAGTGCAGTTCCCAGTTCACGTCCTAAACATGAGATATGGATTGTCCCCCATGCACTTGTGTATTTAACCTTGATATTTTAGAAAAATTGCTAAATCAGTTCATTTTTAGTCTCCTCAGCAGGAAACTTCAGTGTCATGAACTAGCTCTGTTAAGAATATATTATTTTCCTCATACAGTTACAGTGCTGTTATCTTGCCTTTATTCAGACCCGAGTTCTTTCAGAACTTAGATTAAAAATAGAGTATTTATTATTATTTCCTGATTTTTTAAAATTAGAGAAATAAGTAGAATGTCTATATTCACACTGTTTGGGGTTTTTTTTAACACATGTAAAACAAGTTTATTTCAGCTTTGGATGGTAGTCTTTCATGTTAGCTTGATTTTGCTTGTTCAAATGAAACCACTTCCATTTTAAGATGCAATTATAATATAATGATAGTGTAACTTCAGTATGAGGAAAGTTACAGTAGTTGTGTATGTTGAAATTAAAAGCAGGGTGAAGACCAGAAAAGGTGGGAATTAAATTGCTGCAGTCGCCTCAAATTTCTTGTGCTTCAGGAACAGAAGAATGTGCACAACTGCTCAAGTATTTGTTTGATGTTGTCAGGGTAATAAAACACAGCACCAACACACCCAGGTTCTTAAGGACTCTGCAAGAAACTCTCTGGTGATTCTGAAGTGGACTTTTGTAGGGTTGGAAACTTCCATATCTTGGCAAAAGGGGTTTTAGGTGCAATCCAGGGTATTTCCAGCAAAGAGTGAGGTATGTGGGGGGAACAAGGGAGGGAAGGATTTTTTAAACACAGCAAAAGTTAGGAACTTGTTCTTTATCTGTTCTTCTGAGTGGTACTTCTTTGTAATGTTAGTTTTCATAAGTTGGTATTCCAGGCTGCCATCAGGACATACAAGGATGATGCTGTTCCATAACCTTAGAATGGCAGTAATTGCAGTGCTGCACTTGTGCTGTGGAAACCACGTAGATTCCGTAATGTTGAAGGCCAGGAGCAAACTAGAAAATGTCCCAGCCCATGGCAGGGGGTGGAACAAAACCAGCTTGAAAGTCCTTTCCTACCCAAACCAATCTGTGATTCTATTCTACAGCAGACAGTGAGATCCTCTGCTACTCAACCAGATTTCTCCAGCTCACATTTTTATGCCTCTTATTTATTGCTTAAGCTTCAATGAGAAATGGCATAAATTTTGCAGTCTTGAAAGGGTTCAGTTTGTCTCTCGGGGTTGAATGTGCAGTGTGGGTACTCTGGGATATGCAAAGTTTGCTCTTCATTTTTCCCAGGTGTTTCACCGGTGTTGTCAGAAGGGCATTAGGAATGAGCGCTGTGCTTCTCTCTGTCCTGTCCCTTATGTAGGCCAAGCGCACCTCGTGCAGCCCTGAGTGACTCCGAACCGCCCGCTGCCAGAGAATTGGAATACAGAGCCCCTATTTCTGCAAGATGTTCTAAAACCCTTGACCAAGTAACTACTTCCCAGCTTTGGTTTTTACGGTGTTGTGAAGAAGGGTGGAGGGAAGGATTTGGGTGCCCCGTTGACAGCTGGCAATACTAAAAAAGTAATTGCTTGGTACCGTGGCGATATCGATGGCTCTACCATAAATACGTTATACTGTAACTAAAGCCGTGCCGGCGGCCGGAGCTGTTTGCCCTCAGGGCCGGGCCGGACCAAGGCTGCGCACAGCGAGGGGGGCGGAGAGACTCCCCCGCTTCGAGCCGCGCAATGGACGCGCCTCGCCCCAATGACGTCATCGCCCCCGCTGGCCAATGGCAGCGCGGCGCTGCCGCCGCGTGACTTCCCCGTTCCCGGAACTGTTTGTTCCCGCACGTGCCGTGCTCACGTGACGGGGAGGGAGCGGAAGCGCGTCTCTATGGTTCCCAAGTGAGACAGAGCGCCCGCCCTGGGGGCCTTGGTTGTATTGGCGCCGCCAGGAGGCTGGCGGACTATGAGTGTCCGTCCCTCATTACCTCACGGCCGGGAGGAGGAGGAGGAGGAGGAGGCTGCCGGGATAGCGGCGGACCTGCCCGCGGCCTCGCTCCGGTCCTCCGGCCGCC
>WEIU01008063.1:191945-217239 GCA_013389925.1 Aegithalos caudatus | reverse complement strand
GGGAAGCGGGGCTGGAGCCGAGCGGCCGCCTTTGTTAGGCCCCTGCTGCAGAGGAGGGGAGAAGAGAGGGAAGCTCCCCCCTGCCCCTGCCACGTCTCCGATCTTTAATCAAGTGTTGTGCTTCCAAATAAATAAATAATGATTTATCCTCCCCAATGCGGCTGAGCCGTCAGTGGCAACTGGGGAAGGCTCAAAAGGCTCAGCACCCTCAGAACAGAGCAGGTTACTTTTAATAGGCACTGGAGAATTTTTCATGGTTGCTTTGTCAAAGTTATGCTTTTCTTTTGCCTGATTCCGTTTCTTTTCCCTTTATTTTTTTTTAATTTATTGTTATAGCAAAAGTGGAGATCAAAGGAATAATTATCATTAGGTCCTGTAAATTGTTCTTATGATCTTTCTGAAACCTTGAGGTGAGAATTCTTAAGCAGAGCAAGCACTGCGGGCATGCAAGGTGCACTCTCAACACCGGTTCTGGTTGGGTTCACAGTCCTGTGACTCCTGCTGTGACCGATGAAACTTCATGAATAAAGTTTAGTGTCTTTGCACGTGCGGAGAAGGGAGGGAGTTGTCACAACCTGAATTGCAGTGCCATCCCTCAGCCCCCAGTGCTGTGTTTGTGCTCAGCTTGGGAGGGCTGGAGGCTGCTCTGAGAGCTGAGTGTCCCTTCGATCCCCCGGGCTGTTCGCTGTGACTCACGTGCAGTGCTTCCAGCCCCATTTGACGGACTGGTTTTCTCTCCCCTGGTGTTATTCAGATCTCCTGGTGATGTTGGTGTTTTAAGTTCCTGCCGCTGACCTGTAATCCTTGCCTATCATGTTTGTTCATCTCAGTCTGCACAGCCTTTCCTCCCTGTGTTTGTTCCACCCCTTCTTGTGGTGCATGAGCTAATATTCTCATCTTTGCAGGCAAAACACTGTTCTGGGTTGTTGGGCTTTTTAAAAATACCATGCCTGTTTCCTGCTATTATCACTTTCCTCTGTTCAAACCCTGCTGGCTTCAGCTCTTCCTGTCATGCACGTCTTGCCTGTACCTCCTGCATGTTTATTTGGGAGCTGTATTCATTCACCCAGTCCCAGAAAGTAAATGCAAATTCCAGTTTGTGGTCTGGAAAATAGTCTGTAGTTTAGAAAATGGTGGTTTCAGTGCTTTTTGCTCGTCTTTGATCTTGCCAGCACTAAATCAAGGGCGACACCCCTGGGAGTCCAACCCCAAAGGTGTCATTTTGGGCTGCTGTCATTCAGCACCTAAAAAAGTAATAGGGAAATGCACTTTCTTTGCCACTGCCACTGCAGGCATTGACTGAGGAGGGATGGGTAAGCAGGAGAAGTAGTGGAGAGGGTGTATCTGTAGTCCCAAGTCTTTTTTTCTTCTGTTTTCCCATAGTTTTGTTCTTTTCATGGGAAGCCTGGTTACATTTTTTTGTGATGAGCCACCTATTAAAGCCTTCAGTACTTTGGAAAGTGTGATTGCATGCATGTTGTGTCCATACTCTTCCAATTTATGTGTGAAAACACCCATTCTGCTGAACTGGCTTTAGTGCTGTCTTTGGTCCACTGGTTTGGAGGGTTTTCCTCCGTTTGTGGCGGAAGCAAGGAAGCAGCTGTTGGTTTTTCACCTGTAACTCTGTGTAATCCTTTTCCCCCCTCCCCACCCCTCCATGCCAGGGTTCTGCAGTGCTCCAGGCAGCGAGTTTTGAAGCAGGATGGGAAAAAGACGCTGTGTTCCTCCACTTGAGCCCAAGCTGGCAGCTGGCTGTTGTGGGGTGAAGAAGCCCAAATTGTCTGGGAGTGGAACGCACAGTCATGGGAATCAGACCACAACTGTACCAAGCTCCAGTTCAGGTCCTCTTCAGAACCACCAGCATACAGATGGGAATAATGGAAGGGAGAACGTCTCTGACTTGACTTTGGGCCCAGGAAATTCCCCAATTACTCGAATGAATCCCACTTCAGGAGCTCTGAGCCCACTTTCTCGGCCCAATGGAACTGCCAACAGCACCAAGAACCTGGTGGTGACAGCAGAGATGTGCTGCTACTGCTTTGATGTCCTCTACTGTCATCTCTACGGGTTCCCTCAGCCACGGCTCCCTCGATTTACCAATGACCCCTAGTGAGTACAGCCTTGTGTGGGAGCAAAGCTGGGAAACAGCTTCCAGAGCCGGGGTTTGGTTGGGGAAGGGTGAAGGGTTTCCTTTGGGGAGTGGGAAGAGTGGTGTGCAGGGAGGAAGGGGGGCATTCTACTTCTTACTTTGTCTGCTGGAAACAAAAGGCTGCACTGTAAGTGCACAGAAGATTAAAGTGTCGTTTGTTGGTGGAGGTGAGTGAGCTTTAAAGAGTGTCCTTCCAGAGGGAAGATGCTTAGTTCTACAGAAAGACAGCTAGGCCAGGTGTGAAGGGGTGTGGTGCTTCTTCAGCTCACAGCCTGGTGTGTTCCACGAGCCACTGTGTTCTTTGTGGAGGAGTGCAAACCCACTTCATGGTAGTGTTCTGGTAAAGTTTGCCCCCTTCTTTGTAAGTAGATTCCTCTGCAAAAAATTAACTGAGCAGTGCCACCTACAAAAAAGTACTAAAAAAAAAGTTAAATAACGTCATTAGTTTGAAGAAGCTTCAGCTTCTGATGTGAGAAACTGACTTGAAGAAGGGAAGAGGCTTCCTTCTGCAAAGCAAATGGAAAGGGAATAAAGTTAGAAGTTAAAGTTGGGACAAGTTTCCAGTTCATCCTGAAACAAATGCTGGACTGGTGAGGATTGGACAAGGACACTCAAAGAAGTTTTCAGCTGTCCAACTGAATGGGTTTAGCAGGGAGGGGAATCTAAAAACTACCAGTTATAGAAGATGTGCTAGGAAGATAGCACTAGCTGGGCAATAGGGGGAGAAATCATAGAATAATTTAGGTTGGGAAAACCTTTGAGTGCAGCCATGAAGGCAGCACTGCCAAGAGAGTCAACTTGAAAGGGCAATACCAAGGTTGGGAGGAAAGGAGATGTGTACGAGCAGAAGTGAGGAGAAGGATTTATGAAGCTGTTTCACTTTGGTGAGATTTAGCTAATGTTTATCTGAAGGTTGACTGCATAGGTCTGGAAATGTTAATGTTAAAATCTTTGTTGAAAGAGTTATATGGGAAAGATCAATGACAGATGGACCTTCTGACACTCCTCCGGGGCCTCCTCCAGAAAAACAGATAAAATAAAAAATTGCTGACATCCTTAACTTAAGCTAATGAATTTTAAATTGGTGTAAGGAACAATGGCTTAAACAGGTCAAGGACTTTTTTTCTGTGTATCCAGTGTCTGCCCACCTTTCTGCTGTCAGGGTGGATGTAGGTTGTGCCTCCATGCAGTTATTATTCCAGCTGGATTATGGATACATGTTCTGAATGCTGCTGCAGAGTAAGCTGTTTAATACTGTAAATACCAATGGATAGATGAATGCTCTGCACTAGGATATCACATAGTTCCAGGGACTCCCCAGGCTGAAACATTTCTGGGATTCATACCTACGCCAAGTGGGCTCCCTTTGGAACATTTGATGTCAGTCTGCTTATTGTTTTGTCACTTGGAATGCAAAGGGTTATTTGCTGTTGTTCTGTTAAGCTGGTAAGAGAGATGGTTTTACAGAGCTGCATTCTTTTGGTGTCAGAGGAGATTTCTGGCTGGATTTTGTTGCTTTTTCTGTTGATAGTTCCAAAAAGGATGTCCTTTGGGGAATAGCAGCTGGTTGAATTTTATACCCAGATTTGAAAAGTTAAAAATTGTTCACTGGTTATTTCCGTGCTCATAATTACAAGGCTTTTAGATCAGCACACCAACAAAGCATAACCAGCCCTTCACTTCTCTATCTCTGTCAGCAAATGCTTACCTGGATTTTCTTGTGTTTCAGCATTTATGCTGTTACTCCCAGGAAAAAGCTGGATGTACCCCAGGGAACAGCATGGGGCTTGCTCTCTTAGAGAGCAGCACACCAGGAAGAACTGCCCCACTTCAGACAGTCTTGCAATAAACTTCAAGCCAAATGTTATCAAATACAAGAGTAAGCAAACTGAAAATACAGAAACAATTTGCATTGTGGCCTTTTGTGACAAAATTAATGTCATTGTAAGAGATCTTTGGACAAAACAAAGGTTTATACCAGGAGTCTCTCTGGACAGACAGGGAAGAGGCTGTTGATTGAATAGAAAGAGGCACAGCCTGTTCTTAAACTGGTTTTTAAACTGGTGCTGAGCTTTAAAGTATCGATAAAAGCAGGTGTGAAGGTCAGGATTTGGCATAAACAGTGTAATAACATGCAAGTAACAGGATTGTGGATTGAAAACCACCATGAATTTCAGTCACCATCCTGAGGAGATGTGCACATGGACAACACTGTGAATGGGAATTATGGAGCTGGTAGATACCTGTGAAGTAAAGTTCCCTTATTCCAGTGTTAGCAGAGATGATCACAGATCAATGGAGAGATGGTGGCATTGCAAGGCTTGTAGTTATGTCTGCATTAACTTGGCAAAGGAAGGAAATATTCCCTTTACTGCTCAGGTTACTGCAGGTAATTACAATTTGGAAGCTATGCAAGTAGTTAATTGGTTAGTTTTTCCACTTTTATACTTCAGTCTGATTTTCTAATAATAGGTATTACACACTGGTGCTAAAACTATACCATGGAAGTTTCTAGTTGCCATGCAAGGCAGATAATAAGATACTTACATCATAAGATCTGTTCTGTAATAGGTTTTTCCCTAGTACAAGCTAAACCCTGATTTGAACAATCTGTATTTTTCTACTTTAAAATTCCGTTGTAGTTACAGTGGATGAAGCTAATTTTTAGTTGCTGAAATTCCCCTTTCAGCCTTAAGACCCTCATCAAACACATAAAAAGTGGGATGTTGTGGCTGAGGGAGAAACAGTTGACATGATCTGCTGAGGATATGGCTGCAAAGTACCAGTAAATGCTCTTGGGTGAACATGGACAAAAGATTGTTGTAACTTTTCTCAGTACATCTGGGAAATAACACTTCTCAAGGAGGGGCTCTGGAACAATGGGCTTACTGTCAGCTGCACCTGCAATTTGCTGAGTGCATTTATTCTTCAGAGACAGAAACATCATCTTCTCTGCAGTGAAAATAGTGAAATTTTATCTATGTGTACAGTCATATCTCTCTTTATGCCTCAGTTGTTCTGACCACAATGAAAAATGATTTTAAATGTGCTTTAAGGTATTTTAAAATATACAGCCTTCTGAATGCAATTATCCTCTCCCCTCTGATAATATCTCTTCTATTATAGTTGCATAAAGCTGTGTTGCAGCTCAGTGGAAAGATGGGTTGTGGGATTTTTTTTTTTCCCTTAGGAAGGGGAAAGAGGTAAATTGAAAATGTGAACCTGCAATTTGAATTGAAGTAGAAATTACTTAATTTGTATTCTGTGAGTGATGGTTTTTATGTTCTCCCTTGCCTTTTTTCTTTGGGGTGAGTGTCACATAGACTGAGCAGTACTTTCAAAATTTTTATTAGATTAAGGTAAATTTCCACTGAACTTGTGACAGTAGTGTTTCTCAGAGATCTCCTGTGTAAGTTCAGTATCTTTTTTTTTTCAAGTTTTCTAATGTATTTTCTTTCACTCTTTTTCTGTTTGCTCTTTCTATCTATATGATAGATGAAAATGTAGAGAAATTATATCCTGCAAGTGCCTTGAAGTGTTACTGGAAAACTAGAACAGTAAATCCCCTGTCTTGCCAAGCCAACCAGAAGGTTGTGGTTGGGTGTGGAAGGATGTTTCCACTTCCTCTGTGGGCAAAGTCCTTCACAATTATCACTCAATGCCTAATTGCTCTTTTAGGTGGTACTTTTGCTGCTGGTCACAGCTGGTAACTAGATCCTGAATGATGGATTTATGCTGTGATGGGTTTAATTCCATTGTTGCTCTGAGGAACGTCACTGGGCACTGATTTATTACTACACTTTAAATTACATTCTCACTGCTTAGACATAAGAATTTCTGTTGCTGTGTTTGAGAAATCATCCACACTCCATGCTGGTTTTATTGTCTGAACAGAACATCTTAGTATTTTTGTAAGGATTGCTGCAGAGGTACATTGCTTACGAGAGCTTCAAGAGTTTGAGAAAAGCATTTGAGCTGTGTTGTCAAATCAGTCTCGATGGTTCAAAACTCCTGTCAATGTTTTCTTAATCTCAGAAAATCATATTATATACCATATTACTTAAAGTTCAATAGAAATCCACAGACTTGTGTCTTATATGTCTGAATGTCTTGTATTCAGTGCTCTGTACTCTGAACAAGTCACAGAATCTCTCATCCTGCTTTCATAATTAGGTCAGCATTATCAGTTGCCTTCCAGAATTCTGCAGATGTTTGGACATTCTTATAGAGCTGAAACCACCACTGTCCTTTTAGTGTTTCTCTCTACAGCTCTTTGCAATTTCACTCACTTCTGTAGAAGTTAAATTTTTTTGTATTTAATGTTTACCTATTTATCTCTTCATGAAGCTCTATTATTCTGACTTGTTATTCTTTAAGGCCAAGTCATGAGTTGTAGTTTAACAGCTTGAAATGAGCCTGCTGAGTTTGAGAATCTAATGTTATGCCTGTAAATTTGTGATAGTAGACAGGAAAGTGGAAATCCAGGTGATGTTTGAGTAGGAACAACAGTGTTTTAGATATGTGTACAACAGGAGAAAATATGTGTAAATATAAATCAAATGTCAGGTAAGCAAAAGATGTGGACATAAACTGCTTGAGCCTTAGGGATGGACCCAGAAGTCAGATGCTCATGGCAATAAGAGGGAGAAAAAATAATCTGGATTTCTTTTCATTCCATAAAAAGAAAAAAAAAAAAAGAAAAGCTTTTATTGCACATCTGATTTATAGAAATGGCAGTATAAAGAACTAACTTGCATCACCTATATTAATTTCTATATGACCTATGCTGGCAACTAGTGGATGCTACAAAGTGAGGCCAATACTGACAGGTAATCAGTGGGATCAAATAACCATTTCACTCATTAGAAGACAGCACAGAGTCTGGCCAGGAAAGTGTCCATGGAGGACTTCCAGAGTACTGCTGGAGAGGAGGGAGTGTGCTGAAAAGGTGGAGGGAAGTGTTGGGGTTTGCATGTGGGGGGTGTGGGCAGGAGGTTTTGTTCTTGCTAGGGAGCACGTGAGCAAACCTGCCTGCTGGGGTTTACTGGAGGGAGAGAAAGCAAAGGGGCTCTTTCATACCTTAGTTGTCTCCCCTTAGCAACCAAATGTCTAGAGGCTGGAGGGTTTCTTTTATTTTTTTGCCTTTTCAGTCCACTCTTTGTGACGTGGAAGACGGGGCGAGACAAGCGGCTTCGTGGCTGCATTGGGACCTTCTCAGCCATGAATCTTCACTCAGGACTCAGGGAATACACATTAACCAGGTAACTGTCAAAAATTAATGAATATGGAATTGGATCACTGAAGATCTTTCTGTAAGGATTCAAGGTTAGGATATTGGATCATCATAGTTCAATGTAATATGCTTCATAATGAAATAAACCTGAGTGTGTGATAGTTACAGTGAGGTGATGTATCAGGGTGTAGTGGAACATCTTTGCAAAGTGTGAGTTGCAGTTGACATTTTAAGGCTACTGTCAAATCTCTCTTGCAGTTTTGACATGTGTAGCACATCATTTCTCTCTGCCTGCAGCAGGCATTGGACAGCATCAGCAAGCTTGCCACTGGTATTACAGTTCATTAGATTAGGGAGAGATGCAAATCACTTTCTCTGCAGTAGCAGAGAAACATATTTCATGCAGGCATAATCAAAAGGGGAATAATTGAGCATCTGACACTTTATTTTGGTGCTTGTCTTGGGTGATACATCTTCTCTTCCCTTTAGTGCACTTAAGGACAGCCGATTTCCCCCCCTGACCCGCGAGGAGCTGCCCAAACTCTTCTGCTCTGTCTCCCTCCTCACTAACTTTGAGGATGCCAGTGACTACCTGGACTGGGAGGTGAGAACAGGTGCATTTGGAACTCTGCATCACTCTCTCGTTCCATTCGGGTTCGGGTTAGTACATGGTGATGTATCTCCTTCATTACAGGGGTGTATGGGGATAGAAGAGACTGGGAATAGAAGAAATGGGGCTGGAAAACTAGAAGGAAGGAAGGGAGAGGATGGTCTAGCAGGATGCTTTGGGTCGGGGGGCATTTGAATGGGAATAAATGAAACATGAAAGTGGTTCACAGACTTGGCTCAATGGGAAATAAGTGTAAATATATGTATAGAACCTGGGAAGTATTTTGGTGGTGTGGAGTAGTTAAGACCAAAGGTGTGAATGGTGTTCAGGACCTTGTACATGGACCTTTGTTCAAAAGGAACATATATATATATATATATATATATGGACTTCGTAGTTGAGTAATTTTAGGCATCATTCTCGTCTGCAGAGATTTTGCCTCTCTTGCATGACACAAGAGATGGAAAACTGATGAGACTTAGCACAGGAGAAGTGGCAAGGGACACTGGTGAGGCTTGTCTGGGAATCTAAGAGAGCTCCTTGTGAGACCTGCCAGGCAAGAGCAGAGAGTGGGGAAGAGAATAACCATACCCAGGCAAAAACCAAACTGTCCAGAGACAGAGAGAAAGAGAGGGATGCCCAGCCTTTTGGGAATGACAACTCAGTCATGGACTCAGTGCTAGCAAACACCTCTTATCTGGCTGTTCATTTCCATCTATAGGTTGGAATCCATGGGATCAGAATAGAGTTCATCAATGAGAAAGGTGTCAAACGCACAGCCACGTATTTACCTGAGGTTGCTAAGGAACAAGGTGGGTTTGAGATGGCAGCCAAACATGTCAGTACACTGTGTCACAGAATTGGGTAACTTAAATCTGTCCATTTGGGGCTTGGAATACAATGCTGTCCTCATAGTGGTGCCGTGGAACTACCAGGCTAAATCTTGACAACTGACACCTGATACAGTTGCTGCTGGGTTTTCATCTGGCCTGTGTCTCATTCCATATCTTTGCATAGCTGTGTCTTAGTGCCAGAATGTTTTAGGGCTGAAGACATAGAGCATCTCAAAGTATGGATCTTGCAGCCTCATTCAGCATTGCATCTTTCCTCTTGTATGTTTCTCCCACCAACTAGGATAACTGCACGCTGCACAGCACCAACAGGAGAGTCACTTTCCTCCTCATTCTTGCTAAAGTAGCATCCTCCAGAGGAGGGCTAGAAACACAGCCCCTCTGGAGCACACTTCCCACTCAAATAGAGTAGTGGTCACCACGGTAACTGCTCAAAATATTGCCTCCTCCTTTCCTCCACCTAACAGAGTGGAGTGGTCGCATCCTCCTGGCTCTGGGGCAAAAGACTAAGGTAGGAATTTTAACTCTGATCTCTCACAAAGCAGTGTACTGTGCTATCACTACAGCATCAGTCCCAATTTGTCTATGTAAAGAGCTAAGTATTATCTTATTTTCAAGGGAGCTAAGTGGCACGTGATGAAAAAATTCGGGGTCCCCGCAACAGTAGCAAGGCACAGACCTTTATAAGAAGACATGGAATGGAATATGGAATTGCTCTTTCATAGACCAGCTCCAATATGAGTTTAAAGGGGTAGGCATGTGCAGATAGTGTGCATGCATCAGGCCATATATGTCCAGTTCAACACTAGGACTTCTAAAGTTCAGAGTTTCCTGTTTAGTTATTTGTTTTTCTAGAGTCCTTTTAATGCATCTCTTGTGTTTTTGAAACATTTTTTAATATTGAAAAATTTGCCTTGCTTCTGTTTTTCAATAGACTGGGATCAGATCCAGACCATAGACTCCTTACTCAGGAAAGGTGGCTTTAAGGCTCCCATTACCAATGATTTTAGGAAAACAATTAAACTTACCAGGTAAGTAGATGTATTTGTTGTCTTTTAATTTTACTTTATAGTGTTTTCCGGGTGATTTAAAATATTTGTGCTTGATGTAAGTCTTTATGCCCCTTCCAGAGGAGATGTAGTGTGAAAGACCAAATCACGAATGCCATGTCTTAGGCATATAATGCACATGGAATTAAGCACAATATGTTTGGTCCATGCAGGACTGAAGTTAGCATTTTTCTAAGACAAGTGTCACTGGATTTAATATTACTGTATATGTGAAAGCTCTGAAGCAGAACCTTTGAGAGTTTAAAAAGTTGATTTTTTTTTTTTTGGTATCTTTTCAATGAACTTCCTTTTTTCAGTGTGCTCATCTGTGAATACTGTAGCTATTCATAGGTGACAGCTGTCTTAAAACCAAACCACACTCTGATTTGGCTAGTTTTCAGAATTTGCTTGCTTTTCTTTACCCCCAGCTGTCCTATTGGTTTCTGCCCCCTTTAGGTTGGTAAAAATTGGGACTTTCTGGTTTTGTACAGAACACTAGTTTATCGGGTCATTCTTTACCTCTAGAGAAATAAGGTGAGTGTGCAGGGTTTCTTTAACAGGAAATGACAGGATGAAGGTTTTCATTAAAATCTCACATAGTGCGGTCTTAGTGCATCTCACAACCACTTTGTAGCTGGCTGTTGTTTAGCGTGCTCTAGAAGAACTTGGAAAACTCCAGTCTCTCCAACAGAATTTCACATTTTGTGAATCCTGATTGTACAACACGAACTAAGTCATTCATGTGCTATAATAAACCTCTCTTTACCCACCTCTCCATTTCTTTCACTACCTTTTCACATGTGGAGATAACTATGAAAGTAAACAATAGTGAAATACTGATTATTTAATCACTGGAGTTGAATCTTCTTCCAGCAAATTTTTCATGCCATTTTTGTCCCTTGCATGTGGACAAAAAAGAATACAAATTGATAATTTATTTCCTGCGTGCTACTTTCAGGCATCCCTTTAGTTACTATCACCTTGATTAGGACTCATCCTTTGGGACACTGGGGCTAATTCAAGCTCACAAAGGTTATTCATACCAGTGGGTTCCTCTTGGTCATTGTTGGCTATGTGTGGGTCTGATTTTCTGAGTTTATGGAGTTTTTAGCCTGTAGTAGCTGATTTCTTCTTCCCTTGAGAGAATTCATTCCTCTCTCAAGGACAGTGAATGTAAATAAGTCCTTTATCTCTTCATAGCACAGCTAGGTTTCTCATACAACCCTCTCACAGGAGTTGTTTCTATTATTTAACTAATGAAGAAAAGTGCTGTCTTTACTGACCAATTATACGGTTCCTCAGCACAGCATGTTATAAAAGGGCTGTGCAAAACAATAAATAAACCTTTCTGACCTTTTTTCTGCCTGGAGTCAAGCACTTCATTTCGTGTCCAACAGCGACAGCTGTGAGCTGAAGGGGAGCGCGGGGTGAGCGTTTCCCGCGGAGTCCCTCCGTGTTGCGTCATGTGACGTTATTTCTCTGCCTGTTCCCGCAGGTACCGCAGTGAGAAGGTGACAATCAGTTATGCAGAGTACATGGCCTCCCGCCAGCACTGTTTCCAGAATGGCACCCTTCATGCCCCTCCCCTGTACAATCATTACTCCTGACACACGGCTGCATGACCAGTCCCACTCCCCAGTCGCTGCCAACGGCTATGACATCATCGGGGCAGACGCCTCCTCTTCCTGGTCCAGTTACTTCTATTACTGCACCATTTTATGATGCTAGCTTCCGTTGCCAAGTCTGCCTTCCCGCTGACCTGGGGGGAGGATGAGAGCGTGACAGGACTTCAGGGGCCCAAGCCTTATCTCAGCCTTCCCCCGCAGCGGGGGTTCAGTTGGATTGGGGCTCCATGCCTACGAACTGTCGTGAGGTGCAGAAGACCTTTGGGAGTGAAAGTGCTGCTTCGGACTGATCTGTTCCTGGGTGCTACTGACACTCTGGAAACTTGAGCTGTTTGTTATGGAAGCCCCCCAGATCAAGTAGGAGCATTCCCCTGGCAGCCTGGGCAACGGAGTCCAACAAAACATTTTTTAGGTTCTTTTTTTTTTCTTTTTTTTCTTTTTTTTTTAACCTCTGGTATCTGTTGTGTACTGAGAGCTGACTGCAGTCCCCACGCATCACAGGCGGACATCATAATAATGGGGAGGGTTGAACACCTGGATAACACCCCATCCTCTTGGACAGAGAACATGTGAAAAATTAATCCATTATTTAAATAAACCCTTGAAGGCTTTAAGGCTTTCAGATCCTTGGCAGGTTGGATTCTTGGTGATGAAGCCTGCTGTGAAACACAAAGCTGTTTTGCCTGTAAGAGAGCGACACGGCACGTGCTGTGTACACAGAGGAAAAGATCCTTGAGTGTCCCTGGACAGTCTGTTCCGACCAAATTTTGTTTCCAAATATTTGTAAGAGATAGGATTAGGACTGGGGAGGGGTTTGCAAAGCACTGATTGTAGTCATACAGTGACTGAAATTTGTTTTAATTTAAGCTAACAGTCTTGGGGACCTTCCTTTTGATAGAACAGCCACTTTTGCCGGTATGACTACTGATCTTAGGGGCTGTGAGTGTTCCAGTTTATTCCAGGCCCATGGAATGGTGCTGTTCAGTTTTGCTGGTAAGATTTGTCTTACTCAGCTTAGTCATTGCCACATCCAGGCTCAGTGAGTGGGGAAATCTGTATTACCCAAACTGCATGAAACTCGTGTGCATTCTGTATTCTCCAGTGGTTGATGATCACAAGGAATACTATTTTCTGAAAGGAAGCTCTCAGTTGTTCTGAAGCAGCATTGAGGGACGTCATAAACTCTAAATTATGACACTCTTTCAATGAGATGACTTCAGAATACAATTTGGAGTGGGGTTGGTTGGTTGGTTGATTTTCCAAGCTTCTGGAGGGTCAGTAATGATCGGGGAAGAAGATACAAGTGCATAGCAGAGTCATGGCTGTTTGGCTGCACACACCTTTAGAGCCTGCTTGTGTGGTGTGATTGGCTGGCATAGGAAGCCTGAAATTCTGCCGTGGTAAGGCAGGGAATAGGGCTGGTAGGAAGCTGAGAACTGCAGGGTGCTGCTCCTGGTCCTAAGGAAGCGAGGCACAACTGGAGCCATTTTGCTTCACGTTGGTGTAAGTTCTGCTGGAGGAGAGAGATGTGAGGGAGATTCCTCTGGATAATGGTGCAATATTGACCCAGCTTTCCTTCTGTGTGGGGTCATTCCTACAGATTGCCACTTTTCCCTTGTGATGTTGAAAAGCAATTGAAGATGAAAGGATTGTTTCGTGACTTCCTGCTGCTGAGAATAAATGAGTCTCATTACAAACCACTCCAGTTTGTAATTGCTCCCCCAGATGCCGTGTAGTGATGGGGGAGGGTGGGGTCAGCTCCAGGCATACCACTCACCTTTCAGCTGTCAAACAGTATGATACATAGGGCTACACTCATTACTGTTCAAGTGTTCTATGTTAGAATTTAATTTCTAAAAGGTTTCAAAAAAAGGCAAAAAAATGGTGCTAAAACTTCACCCCTGAGCACGCTCGGTGAGACTGGTCATGCAGGCATACGGTGCCAGGCTTTTCAACTATACTGTTTCTTTTTCAGGTGTTTGCCCTGTTCTGTGTCTTCAACAGTGTATAGTGTTTTCCTGATTTCAGTTTCTTTGACTAGGGGATGACTAAAGGGTGGGGTGGGGAGGGTTAGTTGTCATTTTTTTAAAGAACAGAATTTTAGGATTGAATAACTTGGTTGGTTTAAGCCTGAAGTGGGACAGATGGTTTGGGACTGGGGAAGTCTTATCCTCTCCCACTTCTATTTCCCCACTCAGTCTGTTTAAAAAAAAAAAAAAAACAAAAACACAAAAAAACAAAACATAAATGCCTCTAAATATGTACTGTGTTCTTGTCTTGTTGCAGTGAGAAGAGAAGCTGGCAGATCAGAAACTGGTCTGCTGCCTAAGGAACAGGCCCTCTCAGCTTTAGTCCCATAAGGGTCCAGCTGTAAAATCAGTTGAAAACTGTGTCAGTAGCTAAGTCAGCTCAGAGATATGTATGACAGGGACAGGTGGTCTCAGGAAATAATCCCGTTTCTAGATCATTACATGGCAGCTATGCATAAGGATGAAAGAGGTGAGCTAGGCACAAGCTGTAGTTTGAATTGCCTCAAGATGGGAGACAACCAAAATCAGTGGCCAGCGGATCTGAGATTTTCTCTGTGGTTGCTTGGCTAGGACAGCTGGTTAGAGCTGTTCCTCAAAGCAACTGCTACCTGGTTTGATCTGGATTAACTCATCCTTAGAAGCAAGTGCCTTTTGGTCTAGAAGGGCTTATTCTCATGACAACCACAACTGATAAATAATCTCACTGCAATGATGAAATGTCTTTGTTTTACAGTAACTACAGGAGAATGTCTTTGATCACTGGAGTCTGTCAGTGTTGAAATGTTTCCACTGTGAGGTTCTTAATTATCTTTTTTCATGTTGTTCAATAGTCAATCTCAACTGAAGCCATTTCAGTTTGGGAATGTTATATGGTCAAAATATCACATATCTACAACTTATCAGAACAAAAAAAATCTGTAAGGAAATCTAAGAGTTCATTTTAACCTTTGCACAGAATAATTTGTTTTCATAGTACATTAACAAACCTCTGCAGTCTTCACTGACTATTAGTGCTGTTTTCTGTTTGTATTCTGAAACTATATGTTGTTTTGTTGGGGTTTTTTTGGTTAATTTATTTCGTTAAAGCAGGAGATCTCTTTTGACCTACAGTGCAGAGACGTCAGACCAATTCTTTATATTACACTTGGTTGCCTCCTACCTATATAATAATTTCTGAGTGTAAATAATTGAACTCTATCCTCTAATGAAGTATTGTAGAGAATAAATCATAATGGATAAAGATTATTTGTACTGTCCTCTTTATATATAGAGTTCTCACAGCCTTTATGGGGGATGAGATTGTTCTCCTCTAGAAAGACAAACAGTATATTACAGGTATGAATAGCAAACCTGTGTGTGACACCACATATTCAAAACCAGGGAAGTTGCCAGAGTGGGCTGACAGCTGTCTGGAAACACACCCATACTCAAACAGGCTCACTGGAAGAAAGCAAGGAAAAATGGTAGGAAAATTAAACCTAAATATTAATTATGTTTCATTAATAATGGCATAGCAGTGTCTTTGTATCCTGAAATAATGTTTGCTTGACAATAAATTTTTATCAGTTATCATGGTGGTGAAATGTATAAAGTACATACATACAGGCTACTGTAAATCTTTCTGAAACTCAGAATTGTTCTTTTGGGGTTTTGTCTTCTAAAATGAACCGAGAACAAATTGTCCATACTTTAGGGCTACAGTAAAAACCTTATTTCAGAAAAATAAAACACCCATCTTTCTAGATTCTTACTGTTTTAATATTTGCTTTGAGACAGAATTAACTGAAATGTAGCATAGTTTTGAATTGGATCTCTGGCTTATATGTTTTTTCCATACATTTTCAGATAGTTGTTAACTTTTTATCTATGGGAACTGTGTAGTTAAGGGATGCTACATTTTCTGCTTGTGGCTCTTGGGAAGGGCAGCCCTGGGTGTCAACAAACATCATAAAACCCTAAAAAACCATCAACCAAACCAAGGGGGAGGGGAGTTTTGACTTAAATATGACTGAGAAGCTCATTTATCCCAGTACAACTACAAAGCAAAAACCTGTTTTCAGGTGCTGGTACTAGGAAGGCTAGAGAAAGTCAATCCTTTAGGCAATGTGAGGCCAATGCTGTGACTAATGTGATTTCCAGGTGAATTCCTGCTGAATTTCCTTGTGAATTCTGAAATTATCCCTATCCCTACCACCCACTGCTCTCATGTGCCATGGGGAGTTACCAAGTGTATCCTCTCAGCTTTGTTGGCAGGAATACAGTGGCTTAATTTGTGTATTTTAGTGTCATACGCTTTTCCTACTTGGTCTTTTTGTTTGTTTCCTGTTGAATCAGACATAAAATCTTTGTCTGCTGTCTTTCATCAGAGGTTCTTCCATGCACATTGCATTCTGTGACCTCAGGAACACTCAGCAGCTCACAGGGAGGATGAGGCCAGGTAGAAGGGTGTGCATATGACTGCACACTGAAATAGGTCAATCCAGGCTAAATATAAACCAGGATAATTCTCTTGGAAACAGATTCTTCTCTTGTTACTTCTGTTTGAAATAAGAAACAAAATGAATGAGTCATTTAGCACCAAACCAAATGACCAAATTACAGAAAGAATAGCAGAAACTTCTAGAGGATACTTCAAAGGATTTTTAAACACAAAAAAAAAGAAAATTATCTGTGATGGAGAAATGCCATTTTTATCTTGAAGATTAAAATGAAAATCAGAACACTTACCTATACAACTCAATAAATTAATATGTACACTGATGTACATGGAGCAATAGGATGGGAAAGCTCCTGAGATGGTTTTGCCAGAGTCTGGGAAAAGATGATTTGTGAATATGTTTGATAATCACTCTCAAAACACAGCAAGCACAGAAGAGTATTGTTACCACGTTCTTTAAAACAAGTATATAATTCTACAAATGAGTAATATTCAGATTATTGAAACATATTTTTTCTATGATCAGCTAGACTGCTCCTAAAATCAGATTAATGCTGGCATAAATTACTTATTATACAACCAGTTGATAATGTCCTATATGTATTTAAAAACTTAACAGACCATGTAGTTTTGCATTCAGAGTCTTACTATGACTTCATTACTGGATATTAATAAAACTTTACTTGGCTCATACATTTTAATTCATTATGATTTTGGATAAATAATTTTAAGTGGAGCAAAAATAAAGCTTAAATGGTGTGAAGACCTAAACCTGAAGAATTATACTTCAAGTACACAGATGGAAATCACACCTCTTGTGCAATGCTGGTTACTGTGGCACATGGATCTACCCCTATCCCACTGGCACTCCACAGAAAAGACATCAGTACTGTTAGAAAACTTAAAGAACTCTTAGAAAAAAAATCACATTTCTTCTGCTGATGAATTAGAAGGAAAGCATATTACAAAACAGGATGTTGTTAGTTGTTCCTACATTTGATTACACAGAGATCCTTAGCTGAGCATTTTGTAAGGTCTGTGTAGGTGCAATTAGTAGTTCCAGGATCTGTGTTTAAACTGTGGCAATTGGAATTAACCTGACAGGTCTGTCTAACAATCTGCTACTCAATACCATGTCTCCAGCAAGGATCAAAGCTTTTTGCCCTGGAATATGGAATATTAGAGCCTTTGTTCATGATAAATTACGTTTGGCCAAGTATTCTTTTTTTTTCAATAGGTTTATTTTAGGATGTCACCAGTAAAGCTTCCTGAAAGTTCCTTTAGTCAGTGACTATTTTAATCAAGCTCACCTTACTTTTCTATGCATATTTTGTTGATAAATGCCAAAACAGTCGTTATTAATGAGGAAGAAGCCATGCATATTAAAAATAACAAAAGGTCAGGTACTCTGCTATGTTTGGTTTGTTGCAGCAGCTGAACAATATTTACTATGGGGTTTATAAGTTTATTTTCTAAAATTAAAAAATAAAAAAAAAAGCACGGAGAGAAGCAGCTCCCATTCAGGAACATTTTTATTTTGCTCTTGGGACCTTAACCAAACAGATCAGTGATAATAAACTTAATCTTTCATGATAGCCTCTTTAACTGTACCTGTAAAATCTTGGGTTTGTATACTTAAGTAGAATGGATCCCTGGGGGAAAACAAAAAGGGGAATTAATAACTTAAACCTCTGTGAGCTACCTGCTGCTCTGAGAATCAGAGCATTCTAAGTTGATGAGTTATTTGAGAAGCCATCAGGATTCCAAGTGATTTTAAATGCTTCTCTCCTCAATCTGGCATAGTTTTCCTTGTTTTCTTGTAAGCCTAATTGAAATTGTTTAATTTACCAGATGTTCCCCAAGTTATTTCCATTCCATCTTCCTGAATGGCTTTCTGCTTGTATCACTTAGCAAATTACTTTCCAATCAGTTTCTCTGCTATGCTCATTATCCAGATAACAAATATTAAAAATCTGTTATTTGATCTCCTCATATTCTTCTAATTTATTTTTAATTCATTCTTTTCTCAGCATGCAGGAAAACTATTCACCTAGGCACAGATACAAGTTCATGAGGAGTGGTTTCATCATAAATCCTTCTACAGTCTATTTTTGTCTTTCTTTAAGGGTGCAGGATGACACAGTAAGGGCTTGATAAGGTGATTACTTTAAGAGTCTTAGGTTGGTTAGGCACTTATATGTGAGCTCTCTAGGGAAAATGCTCCATAAGTTATTTTGCTGGCAGTGTTGGGAGAATTATCTTCATTTTCAGCCTGCCTATGATTTTTAGGGGTCTGTAGATAGCATCAGGATAGCCTGAAAACTAACCTTCCTTATGAAGTGTGTTATTGAATGATGTCCATACACCTTCCTTGCAGTCTGAGGTCTATTAATCACAGTGAAATAGACAGAAATTCTGGCACAGTCACAGTTTTCCTAACGTTGGGGTTTGCTGCCCAGCTGGAGGATGTTCCAGTGAAAAAATGGAGGTGGTTGTAGCTGCCTGATCCACTGGTGTGAATGAAGATCCATCAAATGCTTTGGCGTCCTCAGGTACTCCTGGGTAAATGGATGTGGATGTCAGGACAGACACTGCACTCAAAGTGCTTCATTAAAAACATCAGAAGGCTCCAAGCATCAGCACATTGTTGTTCAAAACTCTCCCATACCTTAGAGTGAAAACCGCCACGTCACCCACACCGTGGCACTGAGTGCCACCTCCAATCTTTCCTTCAACACCTCCAGGGATGGTGACTTCACCACCTCCCTGGGCAGCCCACTCCAATAATCACCCTTTCTGTGAAGAAATTCTTCGTAATAATCAACCTAAGCCTCCCCTGGCACATGTTAATACCCTGTCCTCTCATGGGGTGGTCTGTTGCCTGCGAGAAGAGGCCGACCCTCACCTGGCTACACCCTCCAGTTAGGGACTTGTAGAGTCTTGGTCTATCACAGCTATTTGCCCTCTGTTCACACGTAAAACGTTTAGCATCCCAGTACTTTCCCTCTCTAAAAGGATCTAATTACTGAGCAAGCTTAAGCACATCTCTGAGGGCTGTTTTGTTGGGAGAGACCTCAGCCTCCCAGCTCCCGCTGTTTCCCGGCGGCGGCAACCGAGCGCTCTTACCCTCAGCAGCGCCCAGGGTAGAACCGGCTCCCCGCCCTTCAGAGAGAGAGAAGCAGCCGTGCCCTCAACCCTCACACGGGGCAGAGCCCGCAGCCCTCACCCGGACAGAGCCGTTCCCGCCCCTCAGAGCCCTCACCCAGGGCGGGCGGGCAGAGCCCTGAGCCCTCACGGGGGCCGGAGCCGTTCCCGCCCCTCAGAGCCCTCACCCAGGGCGGACGGGCAGAGCCCTCAGCCCTCATGGGAGCTCAGCCATTCCCGCCCCTCAGAGCCCTCACCCGGGGCGGACGGGCACAGCCCTCAGCCCTCACCGGGGCTGAGCCGTTCCCGCCCAGAGCACCGCCCGCCCCCCCGTGAGGCGGGGCCGCCCTTTCCGCCGCGGAGTTCCGGTGATGGCGGCGGGCGGCAGCGATCCGCGGGCGGCAGACGTGGAGGAGGACGCCTCGCAGCTCGTCTTCCCCAAAGGTGCGAGCGGGGGCGGCGAGGGGCCGGGGATCGGGTGGTGGTTGGAGGCCGGCAGCGGCCGCCTGTGAGGGTACGATGGATCGGAGCCGTGGATCGGAGCGCTGCTGAACGCTCCAGTTCCTCCAGCAGCTACTAAGCCCCGAGTGTTAAAAATCAGGATAATAAATGATTTATATATATTTAAGGATCTTATGATTGCTAGAATATGGCTGTTCTTAAGTGGTCCGATACGTGTGTAAAAAAAAAAAAAAATCCGTCAGGGTATAGTGAAAAGGTTATTGGTTTTTGATATAAGCTTTTTCAGTGATGTTTTCTGACACAGGAGTTCTTCCCTGTGAGGGAGGTGAGGCCCTGGCACATTTGCCCAGAGAAGCTGTGGCTGCCCCATCCCTGGAAGTGCCCAAGGCCAGGTTGGACAGGGCTTGGAGCAACCTGGGCTAGTGGGAGGTGTCCCTGCCCATGGCAGGGGTGGGACTGCATGGACTTTAAGGTCTCTTCCAACCTAAGCTGTTCTGGAAATCTGTGAATACTGCTGCAGTTAGATCCAGAGTTGGTAACTATGGACATTTACTGTCTGCGTGGGCTTTTGTTCAGAAAATAATTCGGTATAAATTCTAGAAATTTATGTGTTCTAGTGTTTATGCCTCAGAGCCACCTTGAAAAAAAGGGGGGATGGATGGGGGGGAAATGGACACCGTGCTTCACTGTTGAGTTATGAACAATAGGGAAGTTCTGAAAGACTATTTTTAGGGTTTTTTTATGCTAAAATCTCATGTTTAGCCCAAGCTGATTTACTGCTCAATGCAAAATAATTGTTGCGAGCCCCTTTCTAGCAGTCCCTCTATCTGTTTGTATAAAACAGTGCTGTTGGGCACTCTGGGCTGCAGCCTCTGACCCTGTTGGTTTGAACAGCTCACACTGCTGATGTTGAGAGATGCTCTTGTTACTGGAATACATGCAGTGGTTATGGTGATGATGAATGAATTCAGTTGGCTAAAAGCGGGGGAAGGGGGGAATTTTTAAGACTGTTATAAACGGTTTTTTTCTTCTGATCATTTCAGTTGGTCAGTTAACTTTTCAAGTAAATGAAGCCTTTTTAAAAATATTCAACAGCATTCATATTTGCTTCAAGAGCTCAGAGACTTCTGAGGACTATGGCATCACTTCTGAATTTTGTGGAGATTTAGAGTTCTAAATTTTTTTTTCTGTATCAAGTCATGCATTACTTCTGCCAAAATTGGGTGAAGAAAACATACTGCACAAATATGAAAAAATCAGAATGTTAGGGCTGAAAGTGTAAAATATATGGTCTGTCACTCGAGGTGTAATTTTTATCAGCATTTTCAGTATGAAACGCTGCCCAGTCGTTGATGAAAGGGTTCACACAACTGCCGTGAAAGACATTTTCACTTCTTCATTTTAAATTACGTACAAAACTTACGCAATTCCCCTCTTTCAAATGCAATTCCACTGGCTGGCGTTCCCTCGTGCGAGTGCAGAATTTGAAAGCGCGGAAACGCTCCTGAATTCCGAGGTGCACATGCTGCTGGAGCATCGCAAGCAGCAGAACGAGAGCGCCGAGGACGAGCAGGAGCTCTCGGAAGTGTTCATGAAAACCCTGAACTACACAGCGCGCTTCAGCCGCTTCAAAAACCGTGAGACCATCGCCAGCGTGCGCAGGTCAGGGGAAAGGCAGAGAATTAGGATCCCTAATAGTGGTGCTGCTTTACCAAAGTGCATTTTAGTGCTGTGGAGTGGTTTGTTCTTTAATCCTGAGTCTTTTGTCTTCCTAACGAGGTGAGAAATTCTTGATGGAGGGTTGTGCTTTGTCCAGGTCAAGCTTTCTGAACGGCTTTGTTTTCAGTAATTCACTGGCAGCTGATTGCATTAAATGGGAGGATTTTCTAGGCTTTGCAGAATAATTCAGGGGAAGTGGAGTTAGCAGATAGGATTTTATTTTTTCCTCTATGCATTTATATAATCAATGCTTTCTCCTGAAAAAAAAAATACTTCCGTGCCAAAAGCAGTGTGCAAAAAGGGAAACATTTGCTTCAGTTTAAGCTCCTTAATATTTCTGTCTTGTAATTTCATCACATTGTTGTCTTCCCTTACAGTTTACTGCTCCAGAAGAAGCTCCATAAGTTTGAATTGGCATGTTTGGCTAACTTGTGTCCTGAGACAGCTGAAGAAGCCAAAGCTCTGATTCCTAGGTAAGCACTTACACATTGTACAAAGGCTGCTGTGTACTTTTCTGTGACCTAAAGCCAGCCATGCCCTGGTACCCCCTCTTCCATCCAACTCCCTTGGTGGAAGAACATTTGGTCTTGGTCTTTCTTGCCCTACCCACTGATCTGACAGCAACACACTTTGTACATGTCCCTAATGCAGTTCTGAGAGCATTTACTGGATCAAGTGTAAACCTCTTAAATTGGGGTTCTTAGCTGGCTGTGTTTGTGTTCCTTGGAGTTTTTTTCCATTGGAGCAAATGAACTGCTTTGTGGATAATGTAGGGGGGAGCAGTAGCTTCTTCATGTCTTGATTGGTTACTTCATGACCTGAGATAGAGGAGGGGATGAAACATTAATCTGAATTACAGTTTCTTCTTTATTTGTCATTATATAAAAGAGAAGGCTTTGGGATGACCTAGTTGTGGGCTCCCAGTACCTGGAAAGAGCCTACAAGAAAGATGGAAAGAGACTTTTTACAACAGCAGTGACAGGATAAGGGAATGGCTTCAAACTGAGAGTAGATTTAGATTAGATACTGGGGAGAAATTCTTCCCTGTGAGGGTGGTGAGGCCCTGGCACACACAGCTTCACTCCCAGAGGAGCTGTGGGTGCCCCATCCCTGGGAGTGTTCCAGGCCAGGCTGGATGGGGCTCTGAGCAACCTGGTCTAGTGGAAGGTGGCCCTATCCATGGCAGGGATTGGAATGAGGTGATCTTCAAGGCCCCTTCCAAACCAAACCTTCCATGATTTTACGTTAAGATTTCATAGCAAGAACGGATTGGCTTGTGAGCATGCAGCTGCATGGACTTCACTTAGAGGTCTGCTTACATCTGCATTGCCTTTTTGGAAAACACATTTTGAAATTACTCAGCAGAAGGTTCTGGGAAGAGTGGAGTTCTGTCATGTAAAGAAGCAGCACTGCATAGGGATTGGAGCACTTTTGTACCCCGATGTCACAGGTGCTCCTGGTGGTTACCCAGGTGGGTGATGGTGTCTTGAGACTGACAGGACAGAGTTATGACTGAAGTGAATCAAGGGGGGGAGATTATTTGTGAATCCTTTAAAGTCTCCTTACTGCTCTTACCTTGCAGCCTGGAGGGCCGCTTTGAGGATGAAGAATTACAACAGATTCTCGATGATATTCAGACTAAACGCAGCTTCCAGTATTAAGGTTAACCCTCAGCCCCTTTATCTGAGCAGAAAAACCTGAGGACTTGGGCTGTTTCTCAGCCCTCTGGATCAGTCCAGCTCTGCCTGAGCAAGGGCACTTGTGGATGCAGGGTACTCCAGTGCTGTGCTGCCACGGGTGCATTGACTGGAGATCAGCATTGCCCTTTTGGTTTGTTCCATGTGCATGTTGGCAAGGACCCCCTGTGTTGGTGAGAGCAAAGAACCTTAAAGGCCTTTTCCCAGTGGCTCAAGGATTTGTTTCTTCCCTAATCCCTCTCCCCAGTTTGTACATTTTCAAGGTTTTTGGTTTTTAGCAGAAATACAGATGTGATTTCATGTTTTTTTAGGAACTTCTAAGGGATGCAGACACTTGTTCTTGGTTCTCAGAAGGTTCAGTAATGGGCAGCATCAATTTCTGTGGTGTTTTTTGTTTGTTTGTTTTACTGTTTGATCAGGACAGTGAATTTTAACAGCTCCAATATTTTTCTATTATTATTTAGTGTAAATTAAAAGATATTTTTAATTAAAGTTGTGTGGTTTATAATTACTAGGTACATATCATGACTTTGTTAATGAGGACCTTTTAAATAAATAGACCCTGGAGATCTGGGGACTCCAAGAGTGTAATAACCCAAGTTCAGTTTAGGACAGGTCAGAGGTGTAACTATGATCACAGTGGGAAAGCATCAGGGCAGCATCTCCCTCTCTGCTCCCCTGTTCTGTGCCAAGTGATTGCAGACACCCAATCTGTATTTTGCCACAGAAAGAAAAAGGTGAAGAAACCAAGTAATTTCGATGTTAACACAGCCAGATATCCCCCCCCCTGGAGGGATGGACTCCTTAACTAGGTTGCTAACTGCCCTAATTCTGAGATGAAACCAAACCATAAATAATGTGACACAGTGGGGGACTGGGTCCTGGTGCAGCCTGTGGGAATTCCACATCCGGTTTTACCAGAGCTCAGCTACTGGAAGAGTGAGAAATTGTTAGCTTTTAGTTGAAAGGAATGTTCTTTTGTTTAGGATAAACTTCTTAAACCAGCCAATTCAGGTCTTGTAATTTTACCACCACTCTAGAAAGAAGGAAAATTTTGCAGGAAAGAACATTGGAACAAAGAGGCAGACAGATGTGTTAAGACACTGTGATGATAAGCAGTAGTCTCACTGATCCTGCAAAAGGGAGGGAAATAAAATATTATTTCAGCTCTTACTAGAAATGTAATGTTGCTGTGCTGAGAGGCTGTCCTGGTGTGTGACATTTGTTTGGGCTCACCTCACCTGGAGCACATTACCTCAAACAGTTTTGTGTATGAGCTGGGCTGGCAGGAGCTGCTGCAAGCCTATAAACCACACATGCATCTGGAACCGACCACAGGAACTTTAAAAGGATCAGAACAATTATAACTAAAGAAGAAAAACCAAGGTGGCAAATTTTATTTTATAAAGCTTAGTGTCCCTTTTGATACAGCATATGCTTGCCAGTAGCTGGTCCTGCTGAACCAGGCTTGCTCTGTAAAGTGTTTCTGTTCAAGCAGCTTTAAGACATTTTCATATCAACACACAGATACACAGGTCTTAATCACAACTAATTCAGGGAAAAAAGCCATTCTGCACCTCTTTATTTACTCCTGCATTACTTGATGATGGCTTTGTAAGCACCCTTAGGACTACCGAGGAGTGTAACAGACCGAATGATCTGTAAATGATCTCAGGAGTTTCCACTGTCCCATACAAGTAGATTATTAGGACTCGTGAGATCAGTAGGTTTTGCTTATGTTTTGAAGCCCTGTAGCGGGGCAGAGGAGAACGGAATCACGGAATCGATTAGGTTTGAAAAGGCCTCCGAGATCGAATCCAACCTTTGAGCGAACACCACCGCGTCAACTAGACCATGGCACTGAGTGCCACCTCCAGTCTTTCTTTAAACACCTCCGGAGACAGTGACTCCGCCATTTTCCATTGGGCAGCCCATTCCAAAGGTATTTATTTCTGGGAGCCGTAGTGTGCGGACTGTGCTGTAGCGCCTGGGCGTTTTGGTGAGCGTGAAAGAACACGGAGCAGCGCAGAACACGGCTGTGCCCGCAGCAGTGCCTCTTTTGGCGAGCTGAAGCCGGGGGCCCCGGAGTGTCCGGACGCAGGTCCCGGCCCGGGGGTCCCGGGAAGTGTCTGGGGCAGGTCCGGGCGCTCTGAGGGACCCTCGCGCCCCCTCCTCCCTCAGCACAGCAGAACGGTCCGCGATCGGGCCCTCCGCGCATGCGCGCAGCTCCGCGCGCCTCCGCCCTGTAACTGGTGCGCCGGCGGGGCGAGCTCGCGGAAGCGGCGTGC
>WEIU01008063.1:170650-191733 GCA_013389925.1 Aegithalos caudatus | reverse complement strand
GGTCCCCAGGCCGGGGAGCTCTGGGGAGCGGCGGGAGCCGAGCTGGGGCCCAGCGCCGGGGCCGGGCCCCGTGGTGGGGTGTGTTCGAGGCCTGGACGCGGACAGCAGGGCCCCTGTCCTCTTTGCTGCACAGGTGTCTGTGGGTCGCTTCGCCCGAGTCTCTCAATCCTGACTTTTTTTACTTCTTTTAATTTTAGTACTTTTTAATATTGTTCCCTCCGCCTTGGGTCCGAGTGGAGATCGGGTTGTGGCTGCTTTGGAGATAGGGCTAGAAAGCTTTGGCCATTACGAACCGTGTTAGATACCTCGAATTTTTTACTTACGTGGTTCTTCACAAGGGGACTTCTCTGTGTATTAAGGAGAGAAAAGAAAAAGCCGTAGACGTAGTACTTAACGTTAGTATATAAGCTTCTGAGATGCCAAGTGAGATAACTTGATTTGCTAGTAAAGAACGGTCTTAGTTCTGTAAGAGTAATAAACATTAGTGAAAGGATGGGAAATCATTGTTTTCTGTTTCCTTACGGGTCCTGAGAGGGCTGTTGCTCACGTTTAATGCTGTATAACGCTGTAAAACAACCCTCTCGTTAGAGTGTGTTGCCTTCAATGTAATAACACAGCCGCGTGCGGCAGAGCCTGTGCTGGCACGGTGGAGGGGCTGATGATCATGTGGTGTCACATTCCACGGATGGGGACTCATCAGCCTGTGCGTGAGGAGCAAACCTAGGGGACGTGTTCAACTTGAAAAAAATAGCTCAGCGTTTTTCCCGTGGAGAGAACTCATTAAACTTCCTGCCTTCTTCGGGGGGTGTGTTATTTCTCTCATGCTAACTGTTAGGAGCTTCTTTGTTATGAGTAAATAGCTGTATAGTTTCAAATACAGTATTTTTTAGTATTAGCAGTTGCTTGAACAGTTCGTCTCACAAAATTGTCATAGGTAAGTAGTTCTGTGCTCTACAAATCTTAAGCCTCATTATATCCTTGCTCTTGCAGTTTGTGGGTACTATTTGGGAATGTTTTTCCATGTAGGCAGTAGTCCCTCATCCTTCTTGCAGCGTGTTTTTATTTTTTTATGCTTAGCTTATGCTCTGTCCTTCCTTTAAGAGAGGCAGTATTGTGTGTCAGAGAGTTCATAGTATGCAAAAAGTATTGTGCCAAAATACTTCAGAGTTCCCTGCTCCTAAGTTCTTTTTCAAGTAAATTGGCATTTAACTTCTCAGTGATTTGCTGCAATATCCTGCCATCATTTTACTCTAAGAATATATAATTATTAAATGTGTTTCAAAAATCTGATTCTTAACATCTTGTTCAGTTGTGCTGTAATAGTTCTGATGAAAAGGTCTGAAAATGTGGATACTAAAACAGATGAAAGTATTGCAAGCTTGGGAGGAGGACAAAACCTTAGAGTTTCAGAATGTTAGGTGTGAGTAACTACTCTCAGAGCTGCCAAAACCTTTTGACTCAAATATCAGTCACTACAAACAGTGACAGGCATTCCCTGTTGCCCAAAGTGTTGATCTTCCATTGAACCCTCGGAGCAGCAAATATTAGACTGCTGGAATTTAAAATTTATCATTAGTTTTGTATTTGTGATATCAGCACAGGAAATAAAAGCCAAATAATCCTGAACTGTGCTTGAGTTAGAGGTACTGGGAATGCCTTCTTTTGCTGCAGCAGAGACACCTTGGTCTGAGAAGGGGATAAGAATCTCCTGTTTTGTTCCCATCCCTAGCAGAGGAGTCTTCTGACTCACCTGGAACCAGGCATGGAGAAGACATTAGGCTGAGTAGCCAAATGGAAAAAATACAGTTTAAATTTGTACTGGGGTGATTCCATGCAAAATACTTCACTTTGGGCATCTGCTAGCCAGGTATCTAGGGGATTTCAAGAGTTGGTTCAGTAACACTGGAAATGAAAATTATTTTGACCTTTCTCAGATAGAGGTTATAATTTAGAAAACTACTTGTAAAAACAAGCCAGAAGGTGTCTGCACTGTTTGTTAATTTTACAAAATTTGTTCTTTATTTGCCATGTTTACATTCCTGGCACTGGATTGTTATGTTATTTGAAGTAAAAATACAGGTATGTGGGCCTGGTTGGTGTAGTTAATACAGAAACTGAACACTGTTAGAGCTTGGTGGTGGGGATGTGCTAAGAGTCTTTCAAAAGATTAAAACCTCAAGATGTAAAAACTCTACTTCTCTGCTCTTACCTTCAGATATTTTCTATGATAAGCAAAAACCATGGAGCAGAGAAGTAGAGATTTTGATAGCCTACTGCTTTTCATTTGTGTTTTGCTAGTAATTTTACTTCACTTTGGAGCATCCACGGTCTCCCATTTTCCAAATGGTGCTAAACTTCCCAGCAGTCTGTTCTTGCTCAGTAGTATTTAAAAAAGCTACTCAGCATTTCATAATGTCACTTCTGGTTCAGCCTGCTCTCCACACTCGGGCTGGCTGTACCAGTGCTGCTGTTGTGAAACCTGCAGTGGGGTTGGAGTGGATATTTAGCAGGAGAACACCAAGCTGCTTCTTCTGCTGTGCTGGTGGTACTTCTGCTGAATGTTTGCAGGCATTCCTGGTCCTGCTTAGGGCTGTGCAGTGAAACTCAGCTCACACTGCTCCTGTTCTACCTCTGCACCAAAGCTGGGCTTCTGTTCTAAGCACTTGCTCTAACTGTAGATTAGAAAAATCTCATTTTCTCTCACCAGTAGAAGGAAGGACTCCACAGTATTGAACACCCTGTTGTCTAACCCTGATAAAGCTTGTGTTGTTTCAAACAATTACATATAAGCGTTCTTACACATACAGGTAGAATATTAAAAAGTATGAGCAAATTTTCACATTCTTTAGACACAAATGAAAACATTTCTTCCTCTCATATATTGCATGAAGTAACCCTGATACATTTTCTTATCTATCAGTAAGAGTTAGAACTTCAGCTTCAACTTCATTTTTCCTTCAAATAGGATTTTTTTCCATACACTGTTGTTAAGTCTGAACACTTCCAGTTTTCACTTTGTTAGTTGATTTTGATGCAAAGAACAGTAACATGCCATGTGAATTCTTTGGTGCTATTTAATTAGTCTTCAGTATAGTAAAGTATATTGGTTCAAAAAAATAAATACTATTAACATTTGAAGCTTTAAAAATATTATCAGTCTAGCTGTAAATTTTATTTAAACTAGAATTTTAAGTCCTTTTGAATAATTAAAATGATAGTATTCTGCCTGTCCAGAAGTTGATGGAGTGGTGCAGGTGGCTTTACAGGGGGACCCTTTCTGTGAGCAGAAATGTTTGTATTTAGTCTGGCTCACTTTCTGTTTTGGCCTGGATGTTAAACTCGGGTTCTGGAAGCAGTGAGGTGGGAAAGAGGAGGTGAAGGCACTGACCTGGGGTGCACTGGCTGATGTCAGTGTGTTGAGAGGCAGCGTGTGCCATTCTGATCTGGCACATCAGCTCTTCTGGAAATACACCCCAAAATCATGGTCATGTCCACGGTACCAAGGTCTCATCTGAAGCAGATTTTGGTCACAAAGCTTGGACTGCAGGTGGCTCTTAGTCACTCACCTGTGGCTTTACAGAAGTGAGTGCCATGAAGTTCAGCAGTCTGGTGGGATAGGCCAAAAGCAGTTTTGCCACTAAAACTATAGATTAGTTGGCACTGATCAGTTATTTATAATAATGTTTTATATAATTCACTATGAGCACAGGGGTGTGTGAATTAATCCATGTTTCTGCAGTTTAAGCATTCCAGGATTCCTTTAAATCATTACCCCAAATCCAAAAGAAACATTATACAAAAGAATATGTTAATGTCTTTTTTTTGCAAGAGGCCAGAGACTGGATAACAAGGAGTCTTTAGTAGCTTATGGGTTTGGTATAGTTTTGCATTCATGGTGCAGTTTTGGCAGCACAGTGAGTTGTATTTTATTTACTGTGAGTATAGGAGTATTCAGCTGCAGTTTTGGGTTTGGTAGGAGCTGCACTTTGAGCTGGTTAAGCAGCACCACAGCTCCAGCTAATGGAAGTGCTGAATTTACAGCCTGAAGGCTGTGCACCTGTACAGTCATCTGGCATGGCACTGTCAGGTGGGAACTTCCCCTGCTTCTAATCCTTTGCTTTTCCTCCTGGGTCAGTGAACCATTCCCTGGAATTGTCAATAGTTTTGATCAATGTTAGCTGAGCTGGTCTCATAACACTGAGCAGGTTTTTAGGTGCTTGTCCAGTGTGGTTGTCAGAGGTTTGTGTTGGCTTGAAGGAGGGGCCATGGGAGGGAATGCACAGTTGGGGTCAAGCCAGGGCTGCTTTGCTTTTGGTCTCAGCAGTTTTAGCTTGTATTTGGGTGATCTCAGCAATTCAGTGCTGGGGTTCCCTCAGCAGCTATTGCTGCACTTCAGTTGTGCGGTCACAAGAAGCAGCAAGGACTGCCCTGCTCCTCCTTTCCCCTTCCCAGTAAAAATCACCACTTACCTTTGAAAATTTCTTCCTGTTGGGCCACGTTTGTAAGCAAACCATCACACCTCTTTGCAGAGACTGCTGAAATGTTATGATTCTACCACAAGAAAAACTGGGGACTGTGCAGAATTGCAGGGAGGAGGAGTGCAGACTGAACGAGGGTGTTCATTCTGCAGTGTTTGCACTGTTTCTCAATTACAGAGTTTGGAACTAAAGTCATACTGGAATCAGTCATCAAACCATATTTTGCAATCTTTTTCTGTGGATGGATACAAATATTTTGGTCTCCTTAGCAAATTTAAACCTAATAAATGAAGTAGCTATTTCTAGTAATATGTTTGTAGACTTCTGACTAATATAAGCCACAGCTGCCAAGCTTTCTGTGTAGTAAGACAAAAATACCAGCCTAGAACTGGTGATGAAAGTGCTGCTTTTGAAAGGAAAACTTGCTTATATTCTCAAGGCAGGAGATATGAAGTAGGAAAGAAATGCCAAGTGATTTTAGCCTTTTGGAGAGCTCCAGCTTTCCAAAGTGAAGCTCTCTGGTGCTGAGCTGTTCTGCTGAACTGTTGTTCTCATGGGCAGCTGGATGACTCTTGTGTTTGGGGAGAATCTGACACTGAACTCTCTTTCTCCTTGGAAAGGCTTTGTGTGAGCTTTACTGAGAAATGTATTGATACACAAGATGATCACATGCTTTTACTGAACTCTACTACATGGTAAAAGCAAAGGCTGTTTACTAAAGAATTTAAATGTGTTTTTTAGCAGTGTGTATATATATATACATGTATACCTGTGCATATATATTCATAACTGTATTAGGCATTTGCATGGCTTGTAATCCATTAGCAAAGACCAGAAAACATATTCTTGGAAAAAACTGGCTCTGTGATTCCAGTTAAAAGAAAGTGCACTTCTGATTCATTTTCAGTTGTCTTGAGATGTGTGTGCATCACCCATCAGTTTAGTGTTCTAGTATTGAAAGTTTCTTATTATAGAAGAATACCTAGGTTGGTTATGTTTGAAATAGGTGAAAACTTCTGACAAAACTTAGGACTGCTCAAGTGAGAGCTATAATTTTATACACTGGGAGCTTTAAACTACAATAAACAGCACTGTTTATTTTTTCCTATTGTAAGTTTGTTCCTCATGGGATTGAACAGTTTCTGGCTTAACCACCAGCAAACAGGGGTTATGCATTAACCTTCCATGCCAAACTGTGGCAAAAGAATAGTTTGCATATATGCTAGACTTTCACATCTTAGCTGAAGCAGATAGTGAGCAGCTACAGTTCTGAAGATCTTCACATAAGTAATCTGCAGTCAGAACTATTTTATCAAAATAGTTTTAGAAGTGCTGCTTTCTTGGACTGTTTCCTTAATTTAGCAGGTGTTTGATCAGAATTGTTAATTGGTTTGTTTGGGGTTTTTTATTTTTGATTTTTTTTTTTGTTTTGTTTTAAGCTCCTTGGCTTTAACAGTAAGATAAAAATGGGGAGCATTTATAATTAGCGGGGTTCATCAGGCTTATTTAGCAGCATTGTGTGATTCAATAATGTTTGAATAGTTTGCTGCAATTCCACTACTTTTGCTTAACAGTGTCTCTTATTAGCTAAGTCTAGGCCTAACAACTGTAGGAATTCATTTGCATATTTTGCTATGAACATAGTTGCTAATTTCACTACTCTGCTGTTGGGGTAGATAACAAATTTCTGTCTCAGATAAGTATGTGTGCATCTGCAACATCATTTTATGAAAAGAGAATTTAAAAACTCCCTTTAAAAATCTTGGATATTGTGAAGAGAATATTGTATGGTAGTATGTTATAGGCCATTTATTCTGCAGTGTGGATGTACAGTTGTTCAGTCTCTTCTTTTACATTGAATACATGAGCTGTGTAAATAACCTTGAGGTGCCCAGAAGATGAGGCCTCTGTTGCACAAAGTCTCCACTTCTGGGTGCAGGTTAGGGTATGGACATGGGTGGTGAATGGATTTAAACATTAAAATATGCAGAAAAATTAAAAGTTCTTTTATCTTGGAGTTTCTATTGAAGTATAAAATCTCTTTTGGAGAGAGAAGTAGAAAAAGGATCTTTGAAATACAGTTAAGAACTGCTGAAAACCATTGCTTTTAGTTCTTATTTGAGGTTTTTTTAGCCTTCTTACACTTCTCACCATATAAAGGCAGATTTTTTCACATGATCACACATGTGAAAAACTATCTTCCTGCTCCCTGCTACCCCTTCCAGGCTTCAATTGTGTAATTACAGAAACCCAAGGCACTCTTCTGCCTTTATTTGGCCCAGAAGTTGGTATGGCAAACAGCATTGCTCCATCAGAGCATGGGCCTGAGTAACATTAAAGGGGGGAAGAGAGGGGCAGGGAGTGACCATTCCTGGGACCATGAAGTAAAGATTTTCTTAATTCTTTTGATGTTTGCAACTTCTCTTCTATGCAAAAGCAAATGTTGCAAGAGTTCTAGATATGTTTGGTAATCATTTAACAGATAAGGGTTGGTAAAAGTAAATCTTTATAACATGTTACAACTTTTACTAAAAAGGCTTTGATGTCTTCAGCATTGAATTTGCAATTCTTAGGGTCTCAGATACTCAGCTGTGTTTAGTATATTAAAATGTATGTTTCTGTTCCATAGTATGAATGAGAAGAATGAAACTGTTGCTAGATTATATGAACTTTTTTTCCCTTAATCATCAGAATTTCAGAAGGCTGTTCCTGAAGCAAAGGCAATTTGCTGTGTTTCCCCACTTAAGTTTTGCTCTAGAAACTGCTGTAGTCCTTCTAGTCCTTTTCCTTTCCACCGATGAATCAAGTCCTCTGAAGAACTTCCCTGAGAATTTCTTGTCACTCTTTCTCCTCCTCTCTCCTTTGTCCCAGTCCATCCCATTATGTACCTAACAGTAGTACTTGAGGAATGGGTCACCAGGAACCCCTGGAAAGCAGCAAGGAGAGCTGCAGAGCTCCTGGATTTGTCCAAGCTGCAGAGTGACTGCTCAGCAGGCTCCCAGAAGAGACCCAAGTGCATAGGAAACAGCCATGTTCTCCTCACAAGGAAGGCCAAGTGCATATGGAATGACACTGGGAGGAGCATCTCACACACATTCAGCTGTGACTTTTTTGTTCACCACATTTCGATATTATAACCAGCTGAAAAGTGTCTTGATATTTAGGATTAGCAAGGATGACAGACTTTTTTATTATTTTAAACTATTTTTGTATGCCATTTCTTTAGTATTTGTCATGGTATGTTTGTGTTTTAAACATCAGTCCTAAAGTTTTGTTTCCTGACTAAGTAGCAGCTCGAAGGTAAGGCAGCATCAGTGATCACTTCAGTGTGAAAAGCAAGCTGGGAGTGAAGGTGAATTGCTGTTATCACAGAGACTCACAATAAGACACTTTAGGTTATAATGCAGGTCTTGATAAATGCTAAGCCCCAGCTGAAATAAAGGGGCATTTGGGAAGTTTAGAGGCAGGAAGAATGTTTTATTAAATACTGTAAGTAAACTTTAAGAGTGTCCAGTCAGTAATAGTAAAATCATGGCAGCAAACCAAGCCCTGTCTCTTTTAGCTGAGGTGCAATCTGTGTCATGTCCTTGTGCTCCATGTGGTTGCTTCCATGTTTGTTTTGAAGTACAGCTCAGGAAACTTTAGCTCACAGAAGCTGCTTTTATGAGATGCAGAAAGGCAGTGATTCCTGGCTGTTCCACTCATCATTGCAGTTTTCTCCCCTGTAGTGAGAGAGGTAAAGCAGGAGCTGTCTGTGTCCTGTGAGCTGGAGTATTCTGAGGGGTTTTTATAATGTACCTAAGCACATGATCTCCTGTCAATATGTCTGCTTTGGAATGAGTCAAGGGTTCCGTTTGAGCATAAAATAAGGAACGTTTGTGATTTGATTATGAGGTATTTGTTGAGTACTAGAAATCCCAAATTGGAAGGAAGTGCTTAAAGAAGGTGTTGCAGGGTTTGTAACCTACATGCAGCTAAGCAGGCTCAGCTGTTGGGGCTTTGTCCCCAGGCTGTAACCAGGACTTCCAGACTGGCTGTTTGAAGTGTTCTCCCTTGGGATTTTAGGGAGCTCCATCTGTCTCTAAGTTTGCTCTTCTGTTTCAGAAGTTCTTGAGCATTGTGTGTTTTTATGGGAAACCTAAAGCTGTAGGCCCTTTTTATTAATTAAATATCAGCACTCCTTTTCCTGCAGGGAATAAACCCTTTAAATCCAAAACTGCATCAACATAATCCCATTTTGCCACGTTGTGTGTTCTGTCCTTTTAGACTCCATACAGTGTGTGTGTATTTTTGGGTTCTGTTGAAAATCCAAAGGTTTGAACTTCTGGTGAAACTGGGCATTGTGAAAGTACAGAACTGAAGTTAAAGAGGAAAAAAAGTGCTTCTGCATTTTAGGTTTTTGATCAGGCCAGTGTAGTAGATTTTGGACTGTACATAAAACAAAGCTTTGGAGTATTTCCAAACAATAACAGATCTGTCTGCCTTTGGGCAGAGTCCTTTATTGTGACTTAGACAATTATTAATTGAAGTACACTTTTGTAATTTTAATGAAAAATGAGGTTTTAATTTTATTTTTTTACATTTTCTATTGGAACACGATGACCAGAATGGGGAAAGCTTCTAAATTCTTTCCTTTGATTTGCCTGGTCAGAATTTAAACCCCATTTCTAGGAAAGTTTGGTTCACAAATAGAATACAATAGAGAATGGTTGCAGATGTGTGTTGGGAGAAAAAAAAAAAAGTGCTTACTGCAGAGAATAGGGATGTTGCATAATAGCAGTGTTGTGTAACACAGGGCAGTATTTTTGCCCTGAGTTTGTTCATTTGCTGTATTATGGACCTCCAGCACCTGTAGATAATTAAGGAGTCTCTCAAATTGTAAGAATGGTTTTGGTTTTAATTTCAAGCTTCCTGTGCTCACATCTGCATGCCTTGTAGAAAACCTCTTGAGGTATGCATATAAAAATGCACAAAAATACATGCTGCAGTGCCTTTATGTAATTCAAAAGTGGAGAAAAGATTTTTAAATATTCAGAGGTCAAGAACTTTTACACGGTATTTTTTTACTGTTACAGGTCTGCTTTTGACTCAGAAGTTGAGCAGCTTTGTACTTCATTATTGAATCTATTTTTTAAACTAATTTCATAATCCTGCTTAATACACCAATTCTCTCTCATAATCAGTGGGAAAGATACCATTCTATCCTAATGAAACAGCTTAATCTGTCTCACATCTGTTCTGAAATAAAAATAATACAACCTACATGTAATAAATACTCAGAATTACTTGAGACTTTTTGGTTTTTTTGGTCTCACAAAGATGTAGAATTTTCAGACATTGGATAATCTTGTTTTATGAATCTGATTAAATGTTTTTCCAGTGCAGTAGGAAATTGAAACACAAAGCAATTTGGGGAATTGGTCAGATTAATCTGTGTTCACTACATCTGCAATTTGGCATAGTGGGGTGTTTTTTTCATATTTTTGTCAATGTTTTCTGAGTGGATTTACCTTCTGTGCAGTGAAGGAAATCTAAGATTAATCTTTTCTTTATAAAAATGATGGCATCTGAATGGAGCAGAAAGCAAATCTTATCTGCTGTGTGAGGTTAATTCATTGACAGCCATGTAAATTTGTTTTGGCATTTTTTAAGTGCATCTTCAGGAAAATGTGGTAGAAGCTCGCTGCTCTAGTGCTGCTTTTACAGTGGCTTTGGTAATGTGATTTTCTGATACTTGTGCAGGTTTTAAGCATACCTGCAGCTCTCCTGCTCCATTCCTGTTGGGGAGTGAAGCAAGGGAGATACAGAAACCCTGACAGAAAACACATCTTTTGCTCAGGTTCATTTTCTGTCTAAAATAGAAATTATTTTGGGTCTGTCTCATTTAGTTTAAAATATTTGGAAGACAGTTTACTTAAATGGCTTGCAGAAATGAAGAATCCTTTTTTTTTTTTTTTTTTTTTTCTTTTTTCTTTTTCTGGGGTCCTNCTTTCACATAATTCTTTTGCCCTGGGAAGAGGTAGGATTCCCAGGAAAGGAAAGAGGCTGCATGAGGAGACCAAGAGCGAGCTTTCCTCAGGAAGGGGGAGCCATGGAAGGATCCAAAGGACACAAGAAAGGCAAATCTTTTGGAATGTGGATATGAAGTGTTGATACTCTGTAGAGAGGGAAAGGGATAACATGAAATTTTATTTGATAGGATCACGTGTTTTTTTCAGATGCACTTACAGATTCCTTAATACACAAAAAAGTGCAGAGAGATGTTTTCTCAGATATTACTGTTAACACTAGGACTTTTTAATTTTTAAAAGGAAGTTATCCATACATTGTAGATGTAAAAGTGCTTTGCTAATCAAAGAAAGATGTATTGAGCAATAAACTTGGTGAGATCCCTTTGCCTGGTGGTGTTCTTACCTTATTCCTAGGCCTCAGGAAGCTGAGATGGTTCCTCTCCAATCCTGTTTTCCACCAAGTGTCCCAAACCATGCTTTGAACTCCTCTGAGCTGCAGTGCAAATAACTACTGTCAATTCTTAGTGGGTCTGTTACCATAAAAGTGCTTGTTTTAGAGTCTGTGTGTACTTTATAGTAGGACTAATGCACATTTAAATAAATACTCTTTATAATATCTATATTCTTTATAATATCAATATCTATTTATAATATCTATATCTATAAAAATATCGATACACTCAGGAAATTTTTAGCAATCATTTTCCTTTGGTGCTTTAGGCATTTCAGGCAATGTCTTTGAAGCTTCAGTGTGTTGTGCTTGGTGAGCAGCCTTGGCTTTGCAAAGTATCTGCTGCTTGCCCTCTGCAGCACAACCTTCTTTGCTACCATTTGGAAACACTTTCTTTTTGACATATTCAGTTTATAACTTGCTGTGTTCTACCCAAGTTTCTTCACCTTCAATTAAAAATACCTATTAAACAGGCAAGGATATTTTAGTTACCAGTGAGCTGCATTTCATTAATGATGAGCTTTATTTTTGTGTAAATTACATGAAATATGACAAGATTATACATAAATCAGATTTTTTTTCTTGTAGTATTGAGCTACCTATAAGTAGTGAGGTATTTAATAGAAGCCATGACTCTTTTTCTCCAAGCTTTACCAGTTTGGCAATTTTAGTTTGGTTTGAGTAACCTGATTTGTTTTATTTTGATTTAGTGAAGTTATGTGTGAAATGCTTGGGTTGCATTATTGAAGTCACAATCTGTCAATTTAAAAATTTAATGCAAGGTTCACTTTTATATAAAAGGAACCACCATATCCAATTAGGATGATAAAGTAATAACACTACTACATTAAACACCAGTATTACCTTTGTAGCCTTATTTGGGTACACTAATTCAGTGGTAACCATTTTCTGTAATTGATTAGTACTGTATTTGACTTTTTGTTCATTTTAAAAAGCAAGGAAACTGCTCAAATGCATCTGCTTTTACTCCATGCTGCTCTGGGTGGGAGATTTTTGAAAGTTTTTTCATTTTTAATTCTGTTCTGCAGTAGCATCCCTCTGATTGCTTGATGGCATTAATAGACCTGGCATCCTTGTGGCACCACTAGGGGGGAATGAAAGGCTTCTCTGTAGGCTCTATATTTATGTCTCAAAATGTGTGAGGCTTTGAAAGGAGTGTTCATGGGGACAGGAAGTGGAAAACTGATCAGGATGCATGGAAAAATGGAATTTAAAAAAATCTTAGTTCACATTATGATAAGTGTATAATGAACTAGAAGAAAAAGCAATTGGTTGGTAACATTTCTGTCCAGAAATAATAAAATGAGAGATGACTTATTCCAGATGTTGGAAACAAATCCTACTGTTGCTTCTGATTGTGTGAATTAATGAAGATATGGTTTCTTCCATTTAAACTCCTGCTGATGGACTCTAAAGTAAAGAAAAATGTTGGTACTTTTGCCTAAAATAGGAGATGGGATGTTACTACACTGGGTTGCACAAAGTCCTCTAATATTTGTTTGCCTGTTTCTGCTCACACTGCCTATACAGAGGAGCTTTAGCTTATAGACATGCTAAATTGTGACATTGTGCTTGATAAAAAAGATCTTGAGGAGAGCCTGCTGAGACTTTGGTTTGTCCCAACAAAAGACCAAGTAGGATACGGATAACCATTAAATGGGTATATTTTTCTGACTCCAGTAGAGGTCTTGGGGGGAAAAATTCTCTGGTTTTATGTGATGATTTTTGTGCCAAAACCATTTCTAAAGTTGCTTTGTTTGGAAGCTTCACTTGGTGTGTAAAATGCATGAATGCATGTGTCTGTACACACATTTTTTATATATCTATTGATAAGATTATATACTGGTGATACGCACACGTGATGTGATGAGGATATTATGTGGATAAAACCTAATACTTGAAGCAATTATTAGAAGGAACAAAATGGTCCTAAGCAGGTGGATAAAGAATACTTTTCTCAGAGTTTGTAAATGCATGTAGAAGGCTTTTTGTGATAAGAGGCAGTGATCTCCAAAACAGAAGGAACAGAATATAAATGCTTCATTTTTCTGCTCCTGTGCCATTTGCCATGTCATGTTGTTGTAGTTGTGGCATCACTTACTGTCTTGTCAGAGTCAGGAGTGTGGAAGGATCTCTAGGCATGAGGAGGTGTATTTAACATGTTGATGCCTTTGGTCCTGCTTTTTACTGAGGTGGATTGATCCTTAAGTGAAGGTTGTTTATGCTAATTTAAGGTAGACACTTGTTGGACTCACCTACAGCTGCTGCCATCTGAACTGACCCATGTCACACTTAATGCTGCATTTGCCAATGATAGTAAATGCAGGAAATTTCATTGGTAGGTTGTTTTTGTTTTATTTTTTTCCCTGGAACACAACAATAAAGTATTAACTTGCTGCTTTGCTGTGTTTCCCTAAAAAGGTTTTTTTGGGATGTAATGTTTTCTTGCAAATATAGCTTGATCAAATATTTTTTAGATGCTCCAGTGTAGATCTTTGTCTGCATTCTTGGTCTGTTTTTGACATTTATTTTTGCATTGCCTATTGGAGAGTATGAATGTGGGGTTTTGAGAAAATACCTTCTTCCCTCTGGTTTAGAGCACTGATTGGTGTAAGGGAGTGTCAAACTTCAGACTTGAGAAAGAGGAGAACTGGAAACTTCACCTGGGTTTCTGGAGCTTCTTGTGGTGTGTTGTTGGGTTTTGTGGGGTTTTTTGATTTTTTGTTTTTGTTGGGTTCTTTCCTCTGATGATTGAGTAACATTTAGGAGACTTAATGGAGTTGTATGTTTAATGCCAGCTTGTTCTGCTCATTTGAAGAAGCCACTTTCTCTTTTTCTATATAAACCCCTGACAATAAAATTTTACCTTTATTTGTAAATAAATATTTATAGATATTTAACACTTCTTTACAACCATTTGATATCTCCTGCCAAGTTTGAAGAGAATTCAAGATGGTGTTAGAGGAACTTTTAGTAATTCCTAAGTGAGAAAGTTTGGATACCTTGTTTCAGGCAATGTGAATTTTATAGTATCTGTGTGTCCCAGCTGTTGGTGTGGAGTGGGGCTGTTGGAGACAATCAGACACATGTGGGGTGTTATTGGAGCACTGTGTGCCAGCAACTGCCTGATGCTTAACAGGCAACCTGCTCCTGGGGGTTACAGAGAGCCTCTTCAAAAGAATCAAACTCTGCACTGCTTTTAAGCAGTCTCTTATATCTAGTATTTCTATCTTAGCTTGCTTTTGCTACTTAAAAAGGGGAAATGTTTTTGAACTATTGGGATCAAGAAAAGTGAGATAAAATTTTAAAATTGGCAGTGAAGTGACTTCAGCCCTTTCAAATTGAGGATACAAGTATTTTGACTGCTTAGGAAAGTACATTAATGAATTTAAAAGCAGATTATGTATTTTTTTTTATTTTAAGAAATCTGCTCTTTTCCTTTTTTTATGTGTACTTTACCTCTGTGTAAACACTTAACCCTTTGTGCAAAGGAGAGTTTCTAAGCATTTTTGAATTCCCTTGATGACAGTGTTAGTTTCTTTTGGTAAAATGTTTTCTAGAGTGAGTTTAGGATGTGGAGGAGAGTATGTTCAAAGTGAAGTTTGAACTTTGATTGGTTCAGCATGTGTCAGTGCTTAGTCTGAAGTTAGTATATACTTTAAAGACTGTATATTGTCCTTTTCAGCTCTGAAGGTGTTACTGTGGTCTCACCATTCAAGGATTCCTTAGACTGAAAAATGAGGTTTTACACTCATTTCCTTCTGTCAGAAAAACTCTTAGTATTGAAATTTTCTCCGTCCCTCGCATTTTTTAACATTCTCAGTGAGTCTTACTAAACCTTGTTAAATGTGTAATTCATTTATTTTGCAGTCACGGAATTGAAAATAAACCTACAGGTAGTAGGTATCTGTAGTGTGATCTGTGGTCCATTTCCAACAAGCTGTGTGAAAGGAGTATAGTTTTATTTTTAAGTCAAAAAATAAGATGTTGAGTCAACGTTTGAGAACTTTTTTAATAGCTAAATTAATTTATGATTAATGTGGTGTTTACTGTTTTTTATCTGAATCTGAAATATCCTCTGAAGGTTCTTGCATTTATTTATACTGTTTAACTAAGGCCATTCTTTTCCTGTACATTCTTAGTTTAGGGATGGGAATGCAAACCTTAACAGTGATGTATTTCGATACAGAATTCCTCCTGGTGGAGAACAAAAGTCTTTACCTGCTTTGATGCTGGCATTACGTGGGACGGGGGAAAGATAATTATTCAAAGAAATCCACAGATATTTTTTTTTTTCCCTAAAATCGGTAATTTCTGAATCTGTTACCCATCCTCATACACCTAAGCTAGGAGAGATGCTGCAGTGGGATTTTTACCATTCCCGTTTGCCTCCCCGCAGCCTCGGGCCGCAGCCATGGCCACGGAGATCGGCTCCCCGCCGCGCTTCTTCCACATGCCGCGCTTCCAGCACCAGGCGCCGCGGCAGCTCTTCTACAAGCGGCCCGACTTCGCCCAGCAGCAGGCCATGCAGCAGCTCACCTTCGACGGCAAGCGCATGAGGAAAGCTGTCAACAGGAAAACCATCGACTACAATCCTTCCGTCATCAAGTACTTGGAGGTGGGTGCATTGCTTCCCTGGGTTTGTTTAGAGAGGGTTTTTTTCTTCGTGATATTTGGGATTGTGCTTTTCAGTTTCTACAGAGCAGTCTGGAATAGTGGGAAATCTACTCTGTAGGCCTGATTCTATTCCTGAGGTGTTTTGGTTTCTGAAATTCTTTTCCCAGGCAAGTTTCTGTAAGCAGAGGGAATGTTTTGGTAACAGTACCTGTGTTATTCATTCCTTCTCACAGGAGGGACTTCTTGATGCCCCTCTGGTTTGACCAATGTGATTGAAGAGGTTTGCCTTTGTTTCACCAATCAAATTGCTCTGTGTAAAGTAGTATATAAGGGAGATGCATCCTAAATAAAGGAGTCATTTTTTAGCCTTCTGATCTCAGTCTTGTGTCGTCGTGGTACAAAACAGTGCACTTACTCCCGTGTTTTCAGCCAAAGTTATAGATGCTTGTAAATTTGGTGTATTGTGAATAAAAAGGGGAGGTTGAGGGTTAGCGAGAAAACTGCGTGTGTTGCATGTTTTTTGTAAATACCAACTTTTCCGTTTTGTCTTGAAATTCCAAGTCGATGTGCAGTTGAATGTAATGTTCTTGTGTAATGTTGTAACTTTTTGTACAAAAACTGATTATAAATAACATAGTCATTCTTATTTTTGTTTTGAAATAGAAATTTCTCAAAATGGAAGATAAACCATTACCCCTTCCCCTCCAAAATCAGGACACTAAAAATGTTTTCTCATCATTTTACTAAAGAGCTCTTCAACTTGTGGAGTGGCCCCTGACAGTCATTTCTATACAGTTAAGAAACGGAAAAAAGCTTAAATGTTAAGTTTTATTGAATAAATGTTTCTGTAAAAATACTTTTTTAGTTCACCTAATGGCATGGCGTTGTTTAAGAAATATAATTTTCTCATCCAAAATTTACAAGTTCTGGATGTTACTCTGGAAGAAATTGAATGAAATCTAAATACTGGCATTGTTGCACCTGCAAGAGCAACATTGCAAAAATGTGCTGGAATTAATTCTGTCTGCTATGGCCAGGGCATGGTTATAGCTTGTAGGTCTTAACAGTTAGAAGGTTTTCTTAATTATCTAATCCAATATCTTCTGTGATCTGTTTGAGCATCAAACATTTTAAACACATTCTTATGTTTTAGGAATGCCCCAAAAGAGATTCTATGAGTAGTGGACTATTCTAAAAAATAGGAACCATTTTACTGTGGCAGGACTAAGCACCCTCAACATTCTGTTTATTAAAACAGTAACAAAATACAAAAAAAAAAAATCACATCTCTGTCTGCTGGCTTAAGTACTACTGATTTAATTTAATGTGGTTCTAGAAAAAAAAAAAACCACTAAGAATGTGTAATTTGCTCTTTGCTTAAGAAATTGTGGCAGACCGTAGTGGTGCATGCTGGGAATGTTTTACCTAGAACTGTAACCTTGTTTCCAGTATGTGCACAGATCCAAACTGGTAGGGTCTGTGGCACAAAGCCAAAATAGGTAATTTAATTCTAAATTCATGAGCAGTGTTTTTGAAAAGGTCTTGTTGGACAGCTCACAAAATTTAACTCATTGAAGGTGGTGTTATATCCCTTGGTTTTCTAAGCTTCAGCTATCTAAAAGCACTGACTTTGTGCTTGTGCTGCAGAAGATCCTCCTGTAGCTCCTCCTGCTCTGTGGATTTCATGGGGAGTTCATCAGCACAGCTGCTAATGGTGTAAATTCTTGTCCTGAATATAAAGCTTTGACACTGAGCAGCAGAGTAGCACAGTAATGCTCTTGTTACATACGAGTGCTGCTTTCTGATGAAATTAACACTTTAAACATTCCTGACTCCTTTTCTTATAAAGTCCACATGTTCCTTTCCTGAGTCCAAAGTTTTAAAACAGTTAATTCTAAAATCCTTGGAGCATTTTCCATACAGGATCTCTACATATTCTTATTTTCTGTTATTTACCAATGAAGTACACTGTTATGAACTAGGAGTTGTTTTCTCCTTTCCAGAACAGAGTATGGCAGAGAGACCAACGAGATATGCGAGCGATCCAGCCCGATGCAGGTTATTATAATGATGTAAGTAATGTTTTCCTATTCACTGATGAAGCTCTGCAAATAAAGTTTGTCCAGAAAATAGGAAGAATTCTGCATGTCAGCTGAAGTTATTTTTGTATCTGCAAAAAGCCTTAAAGCTATGAAGGGGTATCTTCACTCTATGTTATTTTGTTCTGTTGGAATCCATGTCCACGATGGGACCTTAAAGTTGAACCAGCTTTTAATTTCTGTACATAAGAACTTTCTTAATGCACTGAGGTTGCAAAGCTGCTCTTGAGGATGCTGTTTCTGGATATTTGAGTTGTTAAATCCTGCAGACTTTGAAACGCTTCTACCAGCTTACTTCTGGTAATATCTCTGCAAATGACAACCTTACCTGTCCAAAACTGGGTTTTTAGAATGTGTTGTTTTCTTGAAGTTTCTGATTTAAATGTCATTAGTAAATCTCTTCTTTATTCTTTTACAGTTGGTCCCTCCTATAGGAATGCTGAACAACCCTATGAATGCTGTGACAACAAAATTTGTTCGGACATCTACTAATAAAGTAAAATGCCCAGTGTTTGTTGTCAGGGTGAGTATGGTGTTGGAATTACTTGGTTGTGTTGTCTTAGTTTAAATTAGACTGATTCTTCATGACAGCAGTTAAAACATCTTAAAATAAAATAGCATGTGCAGTGTATGGACAACTTCTGTGTCCAGTCTTTTTGTGGAGAGCTTTAGGAAAAGAAATAGTAAGGTCTGAGTACACAAGAGTTCTTACTCTCAAGAATCTGGAGTGTAATTCCCACCTTCCTTATTACATTTCAGAGAGCTGACATGTCTTGACTCAAAAGAAAGAAAATTTGGTCTCTGTGCTGTTTGAGTCTCATAGCAGCTTTTAACAACTTTTCCATGATGTCATAAGTATTGTTTAGTATGGATATTGTGTGCTAGAAATGCACTGGTGCCAATAAGCTGTTACTTCTTTACAAGTAGAATTTTTCATTGTTTTTACAGTGGGCTTTGTCCCATTGTTACAAAAGTCAAAAGTCTTTTGGCACAGCAGTTCTGCATTTTTGCCTTCTCGCATACTCTCAAAAGTCATTTAGTAGCTTCCATTTCCACAGAGTCCCTGAAGAAGCTCATGATTTATTTGGAGAATTGTGAAGAAATATTTGAATGTTATATTTGCACAGTTTAGTTAAATGTTTCTTTTGCAGTGGACTCCTGAGGGGAGACGCTTGGTCACTGGTGCATCTAGTGGGGAGTTCACTTTATGGAATGGACTGACTTTCAATTTTGAAACAATATTGCAGGTAAAGTAATCTATTGAGTTTTGTTTGTATTTTCTTGAGGTCTTGGAGCATGTTTTAGGAACACATCTTCACCCTGTTCATCGTGGGTCTGTGGTCTGAGTGGTAATGGGAGCCTTAGAGATCTTTTATTCTGCTCTGATCCCATGGCTACAGGCAATTCACATAATGCTTCTCATTCCACCTCCATCTGCTATATTAACTGTCCTCAAGAATGTACTATGAGTATTTGTAATAATAAAGAAACACTTTGGAAACAAAGTGCAAATACTCTTCTTATTTAGAAGACCATTGTGTACAGAGTAAGGGAGTTCTCCCTCCCCCACATCTTGAATGTAATTAGATCATCATCGTTCTCATTTCCTCATTGCAGCGGTTAAGTCGGAACTGTAGTAACCTCAGTGTTTGTGTGGATCAGACAGTATTGGAATGTGTTTGCTAGAAGTTCTGTTTCTGAATTTGCAGGCTCACGACAGCCCTGTAAGGGCTATGACTTGGTCACACAATGATATGTGGATGCTGACAGCAGACCACGGGGGATATGTGAAATACTGGCAGTCCAACATGAACAACGTCAAGATGTTCCAGGCACATAAGGAGGCGATTAGAGAGGCCAGGTTTATACACAATATACCATTTTCTGTAGTACCTATTGCCATGATTAGACTGTTCTCTAAGTGTATTCTGGGTGCAGAAATGCATGGGTTCTGTCAGATTCTGGGAAACTTCCTGCACCACATAAACACAGTATTTCCTTTTGTTTCCACATTCTCACCGTTTTGCTGGCACCTTTCTGAATTAGTATTGTCCCAGTATCCGCCTCTGCAATATGTTAGAGATGTATTTGTCTGCCGCATTTTGCACTGGTATTCTTTTCATTTTTATATGGTGACGATGTGTATCAGTTATTCCTTTTTATACGCACTGTGTAAGACAACAATTTCATTCCAAATAAAGAATTCAGTCTTTAATAATCTAACTGAATAAAATATAAAGCCTTCAGAAATAAAACACCTGCATAGTTCTCACAAAATAATAAAACACTAAATAAAGTGAAGAACTGCTTGGCTCGGTGAAGCCAAGACTTCCAGTAATACTAAATACCCACGCAGACTGCCACATACAGAAGTGTAATGTTAATACTGAATGGGTTCTACGAGCTTGAAACTGTAAGAAAGCCATTGAAAAGAAGATTGTAGGATATTCACTTGGTTCAGTGTTGATGCCTCAGTCGTGCAAATGTTTATATAAAATCAAATCTAAAGTGATACTTATCAGTAAGATGTAAATGAAGGGTGTTTCTAGAGCAAACCTGCATATAATTTTTAAGAAATGTTTTTAAAGTAAGCCTGAAGAGAAGCTGCAGATCCCAAATGGCGCTAAAACAGTGTTTCTTTGGGTTCAGGTGCTGGCCCTTGGTGATAAAGGTTCACTGCCACAAACTTGCTTTCCACTAAAGTCACCATTTTTCTTGGTAGGGTGCAGCATTTTCTGCCAGAGCTTGGTTATGAGAAGTACTTACTTTGGATTCAGTTACTGTCTGACTATCATGGCCCTGCACTGAATTCCTCTACCGCTTTAGGCCCTTTCTTGATCATAAAGATTTAGGATTTCACAAGGGCTCCCTCGTGGTCTTTCACTGCACCAGAAAGAAAATTGAGTGCCTGTCAGTTGTTGGAGATATTCTGGCCCTATTCACATGGTTAAATAACTCCTTGCTTTTCCAGTGACTTTCATCAATCAATGTTAACTGCTGAATCTGGAAGCTGTTTGTGTCTGTAGGATTCTTTTCATGTTGTTGGTGGGGTGTAATAAGAGGGAGTGTTTCCAAATTGCTCTTATAAGTGGTATGTTTGTTTTATATAGGGTTTTTTTTTTTCCAACAGTTAAACCAAGTAGCATTTTCCTGTAACCAGCTTTCCCTTATTTTTTGCTTTTCTGCTGCAAAGCACCTGTGGCTGAAGAGGAGTTTTTTCCTAAGAACTGTTCTCACGTGCTTCTATGCAGTGTCACTTTCTTGTGGTATTACCAAACATGAAAATCGAGGGTGACAGTTACCAAACCATATCCATGTTGCTTCTCATCCTGCAGAGAAGGCACTACTGTGTGCAGTCACAGATAGGAAGGTGCTAAGAACAAATGACAGATTTTTTTCCTCATTT
>WEIU01008063.1:158723-170607 GCA_013389925.1 Aegithalos caudatus | reverse complement strand
CCATTCTAAATTCATGTCTTGTGGTGAAGTGCCGTTTGGCAGGCACGGCACTGTATTCACTTAGAAGTGCCTATGTTCAAATGCCTCCTTCAGTGTATAACACATTACAGTATAATTTTGCCCTGTCTGAGAAGCATAGATAATCTGTTAAATGCTGACTTCTTTCCCCTGCTGTGTGTCTTCATGTAACAGTTTCTCACCCACGGATAATAAATTTGCTACATGCTCTGACGACGGCACTGTTAGAATCTGGGACTTTCTACGTTGCCATGAGGAGAGAATTCTTCGAGGTATGTGTACCAAAAGTACTGATTGGGGTATTTCAAGAGGGGGAAAAACCTTTTTTTTTAAACTAGGTGTTCACAATACAGAGGTATCAGCTTGTCAACGATTTTTGTCTTAATGCTCCAAACAAGTTTTTGTTTGGCAGCTGCTGTAGGTGCCTTATATTCAGAGAGGCTGCAGTTCACAATGGCATTACACTGTTAAATCTCCACTTCAGCTCTAAACAATGGAGGTGGATAGAAGGACATTTTACTGCTCCTAATTAGGACAAAACAGTTTCTACCAGATCCTGTTTCTGGATCAGGAGTACATGTATGTTTTCTCCAAAGCTTAAGCTTCATGACTGCTCTTATTTCAGAACATGCATCATCATGCAGAGGATTCCATTCTTTTCACGGGCATAACTTTCATTCTGATTTCTTCAGAGTCAAGGTGGTTATTTCTCATTCCTTAAGAGGAAGAGAGTATTTAAGTAGTGAAAACAGATAAATTTTGATCACATCATTTATAGCACAGGCAAATAAGCTGTGGTTAGTTTCTGTCCAACATCTATGTACACTAAATTCTGGTGCCTTTCCACTGGCCTTCTTGAGCCTTTCTCCTTGCTGCAATCCTAATGAACAATAACATTAATTTCTGACAGCTATTCCTTTTTTGTAGAGATGTCCAAGGTACAGAATTTAGTAAGAGAGTATATTAAAAGGCTGCCATGAGACTGAGGGCTGTAGATTTGCAGATAATCTGCAAAGAAGGTATGGAATAAAAACTTGGGCTTTCAGTTCTAGGTGTGTGAGCTTGTTCGGTGCTTTCCTAAATTAAGGAATTTTTTTTTAATCATGCCTCCAGCTTGGACCTGCATTCCATATTTTATGAAGTAGAGCTCTCCCTGTTTCTTTTGACTCTTAAGGTCTCTTTTTTTACAAGCATGTTACTTTTAAACACCACTACTTTGCAAAGACATTGAGCTTCAGCATTATTGCAGTGAGGATATTTTAACAGTATGTGTCCATGGACATTATGGTAGGTGTGTTCTTTGCAGGACCTGACAAACAGTTTTCTAGTTTATACAATTTACACCTGTTACTCTGGAAGGCCTCAAACAGATTTGGGGCTGTTTTGCTTGATGCTGTACAAAGAAATCATTCTGCCTTAAACATATTCCATACCCTCCTCCAGGTATGTAGAAACCATGTGGAGGAAATAGGGATTTCCTCCATGCAGAGTTGTCAAGGTTATAAAAGTCCCTCCATTTCTACGTTCCTTCAGTGTTGTGTGTAAAGTAGAAGAGCATTTAATTTGGGCTATAGAGTACAGAATTTGCACTACAGTTTCTTCTGTGACCTTGTGTATGTTAACATTTGATCGTGAGTAGACCTCAGATAGACTTATCCTATAGTTTCTTAGTTTATACATCTCAATATTCAATTTTTAGTTTACACATAATTCTGTAAAGAGTACATTTGCTTCTATTTATATCATCCAACCACAATACACTTCACCCTTTATGTAAGTTGGAAGTGGTTTGAAAACTTTAACATCTTTGGATAAAATCGAACAGAGAAGATTATTCCTTGTTTCTACTGTCAGATAAGCAAAAAACAAAACAAAACAAAAACAAACAAACAAAAAAAACCCACACANAAAAAAAAACAAAACCAAACCCCAACCTAAACCCAAAGAACACCAGCAAAAAAATCCCCCACACCAAAGCAAAATAATCCACAAATCCCTGATTGTTGGGAGGATGTCTGCAAATACGCAGGTTTGATTTGGCTTTGGTCTCTAGGACTGGTTTTAAATATGGTCAGAAGAGTTATTTGGAAGAGCTGTTGGATAACATAATTTTCTTGGTGGAAACTACAAGCTTTTCACTCTTTTATTTGGAGGTTAGTGCTTAGGGCTTTAGTATACTGATCTTCAGCTTTTGGCTTCTCCATGTGCATTCTGCTTTTACATAGTTAGAAGTATGGTCTGCAATACTTTGCTGAGTACAGCCTTCCAATTGTATAAATACTCATGCCATTGCCATCCAGTTAGAGATCTGTAAATTAAAATTTTGGTGTTGCCATGTCAAAGGGACTTTATGTACATTGTTTAGATCAAATACAATGCTGGAAAATTATCTTTATTTCCTGCTTTCACACATCATACAACTATTCTGGATAACATTGATGCTGTGAAGTTGAAGGAGTTCTACAGTGTCCCTTATGTCCAGGGTTTCACTTCATGTGTTAAGGTGTTCTTCAAGTTGTAACACAGAATTACAAAAATCAAATATAACTATCAGTTGACAGTCAGATGTATTAATTGAAAAGATCAGCATTAACAGGAATAATATGTCAATATGCTGTTGTTCTTGATGATTTTTCAACAACAAATTAACATATTTTTAAAAAACAGATTTGAAGATTTTAATGGTAAGGTATGCTTTTAAAGCAGTTCTGTAGAGAGCATTAAAGTTATTGGGATAAGCTTTGCTGATATAACAAAGACAGAATTCCATAGACTTATTGCAGGTGCTTTTGCTTGCACTGGAGCAAACTAATGTTTATTCCTATTGTTTATTGAAATAGTAAAAGTAGCCTGAAGCAACAATTATAAACTTACCTTCTGAAGAGTATTGGAAGAAACAGTGGAAGTGGTAAATAACATAAGATGAATTCTTAAGGTTTTCCTGCAGTTCTTTCAGCTGTCTGGAATAGGCTGCACATTTTTCCAGTTGTTTAACCTATGAATACATGGGCTGCATGAGATACACTTATTGACTGTATCCACTCTCCTTTATTTCCTCAAAGTGAAGAGGAACAGGACACCCACCAGGGTTCTTCATACCTCGTGCCAGAGGTTCTGAGTCTCATTTCTTCAAGTCCTTTTTTATGGGCCAGTTTTTCACTGCTTAATTTTGCTTTGGCTCTTGTTTCTACCACCTTAGCTTTCCAGGGCATAGGAGGGGGAGTTTGGGCATTTTGTCAACAGTACATGCAGATTTATCAGACTCCTTTTTAATACCCTAAAGAAATAAATAGGATTAAAATCTTACTTTCTTGCAGAACCATCTTTAAATAATTCAAGTGAATTATCTTGCAAGAACTTGTAGGTGGAGGAAATAGCCTTAAGTGTCATTGCTTCCCTACTGCTCAGGTACTGCCTGGCTTTTCTCCTGAAGTAGAGCTGCTGTCACCCTGATTTTGCACCAGTTGCTTTTGCCTGTGTGAATTTCTGTCATTTTGCTATCTTGATGATGGTAACGAGTGCAGTTTAGTGCACTTAGTAAAATACACTGGTAGGAACTTTACTGATGTAAAACAAATGTTCTTTTAAAAATAAGACATGGGAAACAGGCCATAGTATAGCAACATTTTATTTTCATGACAATAATCTCTTCCTCTGAAAGGCATTTCCAATAAAACACCCTCAGATCTTTTGTCTAAACTGTTCCAATGAAGTTAATACTTGGAACATTTCTGTAAGAACATACACATGGGTGGCTTTTAATAATGCTAAAAAACATCTACTGAAAAACTGCTAGCAGTACAACATTCATGTCCCTTTATTTCTCTGGGAAATGCTATTGCTGATTTTTCCTGGTGGCAGTGGCATTTTGGTAGTGTGTCTGTGCTAATGTATCCCTGAGAGCATTTTGGGTAGGTCATTAATAAACACATGATTCCTTAAGTATTCTCTGCATGACATTGTGGGCTAGGAGGCTACAAATAGATTTTGGATTTCTCAGTTCCCCTGTCCTTCCTTCTTCTTCCTTTCACAGTCACCCAGAATCCTGTAGAAATGGGTGCTTGGGAGGACTGCAGTGTTTTCATTCTGAAGTGTAGATGAGCTCTGTGCTCTCAGAGTTTCAAAGGTTACCTGCCTTAAATAGGTCTTGTGGGGAGGATGACTCCACCCAGCTCTCTGAAGGATGGTATTATAACCCATGCTTTTTTCCAAGACTTTATAGATACATTTTTCTGTTTTCTGTCTCTAAAATAGGGTTAATTAATACATGAAACAATTTTTCAGCCAGTGTAGACTTGACAAAATATTTGTCTTAGCCTAAATCAAACAATTAAAGGTGATCAGAATTTCATTGCATTCTGCCTGGATTTGAACTGTGCAGTTTTAACAACATCTAATTTTTAACACTATCACCTACAAGGTAACTTGTGTGTTTGTGCCTGCAGAAGTCTCAGCAATTGTGGTAAACAGACTTTTCATCTGCTCACAGGTTCTGAAAAAGTATTTCCACCTCTATTCCTATTAAAATAACTGAAGGATTTATTCCTTCCTTCTCTTCCATTTCACAATCTTTAACAATTAATGTACCCTTAAAGCTGTTTGAATCTATTGTATTGCTTGTATTCTCTGCACTTTCTGCCTGAAAGGGAATTTTTTTCCTTAGTCAAATAGCAAGTCCTTTTTTAACTTAACTTAGACATGAGTTGTGTAGGTAAAAGGAACCTGAGGACCAGAACTACGTTTTCAGCTTGGTCCCTCACTTTTAAACATGCATTATTATCCAGTTCTTAGCCTTGAAGCAAGTAACTGCTAAAACCATTTTCATTTCTTGGAGTATAATTGAACTCTACATTGGATAATTTAAAAGAAGAAAATCCTAACACTTCTGTTTCCAACTTTATTACCCTTACATAAGGCTTTTGTTTTTTGTTGTTTTCTGTTGTTTTTCTTTCCCCATGCCCCAGCAAACAGAAAACTCAGCAAATTCCAGAAATGTCAATACCATGTTTCTTGTAAGGAGACCTATTTTTTTAAATCTTCAGGGTTTTTTTTTTTTTCATGAGGATTGCTTCTTTAGACTTTCAGGATTTCAGGTATATTTGAAACATCTTCTAGTCTACTAATGTTAATATTAGAAGGTTTTTACTCGGAGCAGAAGCTCAGGATGAAATGAGACCTGGCTGACAGTGGCACCAAACACACTGGTCATGGGAAGGCAAGTCCTTGAATTTTTGAACTTAAAAAGATGATCTGTTTTGGAATGCTGGGTTTTGGACCAGCTCAGCCTCCTCTTTGGTGGGTTTTTTGTTTGCCAGTCGGTGCTGCAGGTCTCTGATCTTTGTCAGTCTTTGTTGCCAAAGCTGAGCTGAGGCTGGAGGAGAGAAGTTGAGGCTAAATCAGTTGGGGAACAGCAAAGGGCTGTGCTTTTCATGTGCATTAGGCAGGAGCAATGTTAAGGTAATAGTGAATCTTTGAGAGGTTTTTTCCCCACACAAATGGGATCACTTGCACAGTCTGTGATGCAGGAGCCCTGTTGTTCTGCTGCTCGTGTTATGCAGTAATGCTGCTGCTCTGCCTTTGATTTTTGTGCATGGTGGACTCTTCATAGTCTCATGCACTTTTCTCCTCTCATTAGGAAATGTCTGCCTTTGTGAGATTAAAAGTTACAAATATAGTACACAATTTCCTGATTCATAAATAGAAGGTATCACACAACATATATTTCCCTAGCATCTTTCTCTACACTTTGTTCAGAGTACTTGGAATGTGAATACTTATACCTTTTCCTGAGCTTGTAGCTGATCTCAGTTAGTGCTGCTTGTTAGGATGGTGGTGTAACCTACATTAGATGGGAAGAATCCCATTTCTTGCTTGAGGCTACTAAAATGTGTTCAGGTGTCACCTGGTAACTCAGCCTTATTCCTGATTATGACTTTCCAAGACAGAAGTGCATTGGTTTTCCCTGCATAGGAAACTTTTATTATAGGTTTTATTGAAATACCCACTTCTGTGTATGTTAGAAGTAAAAATCTGAGAGCTGAGAAACTACCCTGCTACATTGACTTACATTGGCTTTTTATTTGTGAAGTATTCTGGATTGAACAGAAATTCAGGGTTGATCCACTACGTTGAGGTGCTTGGTTAAGGTGATTAAAAGATGGTGATAAGGTGATAGCTTCAGGTTTTTCCTCTGCTTTCTAAAACAATTCCAGGAGAATTAGAGGATTTTGAAGACTGCTCTTGGAACTGTTTGCACCTGATATGCTTAAACACTGTAGTTCATTTTGTGAGCAGTGTAGAGCATACTAAAAAGTATCTTAGTCTCAAAAAGTTAGACAAAGTACACAGAGTCTCTTAAGAGTTCTGATTCTTATCTACAATCAGTGTTTTGAAAATACTGAAGAATTAATAGGAAATACATAGAATTCCCAAGGAATGGGTGAAAAAGATCACAAGACATGAACCACAGCACTATGCTATAAAAGAGTTACATTGCACACTTCTTTCAAGGCTTTTCACAAGACAAGAATGAAGAGACACTGTGCAAGAAAGAGATGATTTCAGATGCAACTTTGAAATGTTTTTATCCCTTAAAATTGTCCTGAAGCTGGAAGTTATACAGTCACTCACATTGAGCCCAAGAGCCCAATTTTTACACTAATATTTGTAACCCACCTGTTCCGTTAAGGTTGGATGAAAAATGAGAAACCTTTGTGTTTCCCAGGACAGCCAGCTCTCAATGCTGCTGAAATATAGGATGGGTCCATAAGAACCTCTCTGCAGTGTTAGGATTTCTTGCCTCTACTTCCTTTTGTGTGTCTGATGATTGCAAGGGGTAGATAAATACTGAACTAGGTAAACCATTTTTTATAGGTTATTAGTCATAAGTCATACTTGAGGGATGAGAACTTCCTTTCCATCAGTTGTGGCTTCACATGGAATTAAAAAAAGTTGTGCATGATACTCTGTGTAGGGGTCAGGATCTACCTGCACTGAGAGCCTCTGGTGCATCTGTGAGCCTTGTCCTTCAGCCCTACTTATGATTTGTGGAGAAAGAAAAACACTAAGCAGATTGCAGTGATAAAATTCTAAATTACAGAGACATTTGAATGCTGATGATGTTACCAGTCTTCCTTTCTCAGCACAAGTGTGGTTGTTGAAAAGAAGACAGGCTGAGTGCCATTGAGGATGGTGGCCTCTGGGTACCTACTCACTAGTATTTGTCAGAGCAGAAGTTCTCAACAACAACAGCAAAAATACCTGGAATTAACCTTAAGCCAGTTATGTTAGTAACCCATCTCTGATAAAGTCTTAGGTGGATAAATACTCAGAATTGGACACTTCATTAGTTAGATTTTTAATGGACTCTTTTTCTGACCATTTCCTCAGAGAGCGCAGATAAAATAAAGCTCTTTTAGAGTAAGTGGTAGGAGTCTTCAGAAAACAGAAAAACGGCTCCTTGCTGAAAATAATCCATGTTAGTCCTTAGAAACTTTCCTTACAGGCTGCTTGATGCCACTTGTATGAGTTAAGCAGAGCTCCTTTTTATTTATTTAACTTTTAGCTTTTCATATCCTCCAGTTACTGTACTAAAAGCTTTTGTGCATCTAGGTAAGCATAAACTTTGCAAAGCATTTGATATTTTCTTTGCATAATTTCTATTCTACATACTTAAATTATTTCCTGTTATTTTTTAATTTAGCTTTGAGTGCTGTTCTAGGTTTAGTAGTGAGACACTTGGCATCAGGTTTTATCATATGAATGGTATCCTAATCTCATATTTGAGATTACCTATTCCCAGAGACAGCCAGACCCTGGGAGATGGGGAGAGAGCTTGCAAATGTTTTCCCTAAAATAGGGTGGCTTTTTTTTTTTCATGTCTTTCATAATTGCCTGGCATTAACTTCCTCATGAGAAAGCTGATCCTGCTTGTGATGTGTTATATTTTTAGGAAGACACAGTCAAAATTTAAACTGGGAATTTGCTGAAATGGGGTTGTACAGCAGACCAGGAGAAAAGATGATAAATAAGAACCCTGAATAAATCTGTGAGAAAGGTGGCTGGAAATAAGAAGCATAGAGGAAATGTGAGGAAAGTGTGGAGGTGGTGTCGATATTAAAAAAACTAACAACAGCTCATGTAAGGATAGAGAAAAACTGGAGACAGTGTGAGCATGGAGATGAGAATGAGGTGTGGTGGAACTTGGCAAGCCACACTCTGGGCATTTTGTGAATCATTTGAAGCAAATGAATCACTGGATCAGCCTCTGGAGAGGCAGGGGTTTTATGGCTGAGTGGACACATGTGGACACAAATAGTGTAGAATGTGCCAAGGGTGTGTATGTGCTAATCTGTGTGGTAATAGTGCTCCTAAAATCTTTTACATTTTGTCTTCTTTGTCATGGCTTGTAGAGACTGAGGTTGATACTTGAGTTGGAGTAGAGTTAGGAACATGCTCTGTATATGTTCCAAAGTTGAACATGGAGTGAATCATAGAATACGCTGAGTTGGAAGAGACCCCCAAGAATCATGGAGTCCAACTCCTTAGTCCTGGTCATCCCCAAGATTTCACACTATTTGCCCAAGAGTAATTGTCCAAACCCTTCTTGAACTCCGTCAGGCTTGGTGCTGTGAGCAGTTCCAGTGCTCAGCCATCCTCTGGGTGAACACTTTCCCAGTATCCAACATCAGCCTCTCCTGACTCAGCTCTGGCTGTCCCCTGGCTCCTGTCACTGTGTCTCACAGGATCAGTGTCTGCTCCACTTCCCCTCACAAGGAGGTTGCTGACTGCAGTGAGGTCTGCTCAGTCCCTTCCAGGCTGAACAGATCAGATGACCTCAGCTGCTCCCCATGTGGTTTCCCCTGCAGACCTTTCACAATCCTCATGGCCTCTTTTGAACTCTGTCTAAGAGTTAATGTCTTTCTTAACCTTCTGGTGCCCAAACCCACCTCCAGCACTGCAGGTGAGGCTGGAGCAGAGCAGGACAATCCCCTGCCTTGCCCCCCAGGGCATGGCTGGTCCTGGCTGCCAGGACAGCACTGACTCAATATTCAGCCTGCCATCCATCAGGAGCCCCAGTCCCTTCCCAGAGCTGCTCTCCAGCCTCATTCCCAGTGCATGCACACAGCCAGGGTGGCCCTGTCCCACGAGCAGAGTCCAGCACTTGTTAAAGCTTCTGTGCTTGGTGATTGCTCAGCTTGGTGCTGTTTGAGTGAGGGAGGGATGCCATCATTCTGACTGCACCTAGGGAAAGCCATCTCTACCACCTGGTTAAAATTCATTCTCTTGTTTAGTAGTCCCTGTAAAACAATGTGGACTTCTTTTTTTTTAAAGTTTTGTCAGATGACAGCTCTAAAACTGAAGTGGCTCCTCAGATGTAAGGTTAGCTCTGGTTCTCTTCAGCTGGGAGTATGACCAAGGTACATGTGTATGCTTCTGTGGAAAGTAGTTGAGTAGACTGAGCATGCAAGCATGGACTCAAGACTTAGTTTCAAAGTTCAGTGCCAGAACTTTCCAAGGGATTGATCCTTACCTTGCAGTGAAAATACAAATTGTCACTTAGTTTTGCTACTCACAGATAAGGCTTTTTGTTGAAAACAAAACAGTTCTTGAGGGAAGACTGAAAGTATTGACTGAAGTTGAAAGTATAAATGTGTCTTGCAGGTAGAGTAACTTGTGAAATTTTTATATATTCATTTATAAAGGGAAGGTTTTTTATGGGGGATTTTTTTTTCATTCAAAAGTATTTGGGCTGTTAAGTGTCTTAGCTTCAAAGAAGCATGCTATAAGTATGGCAAGTGTAACTATAAGGAGAAATCTAAGACTTCTCAAAATATATTTATCTTACAGAAAGTTTCACAGATGAGGTTTGACAATTCTTCTATCCCAGACAGCTTAGATTACTACTTGTAATTACTAACTTAGTGGAAGCATCTGATATTTCTAGTTATGCAAAGTATTATTTTGATACATTACACAAGCTAACCAGTTCAATGCATCAGCTAGTTATTTATTTTTTTATAAACAATATTTTCTTAATATTTCTAATATTGTGTATGCATTGATTTTGCCCCAGTGGAGATCTGTAGTGAGAGCTATTCCAGATGTAACTACAGCCATGTAGAGAAGTAGTTGTATCATTGCAGTTTAAATTGCTGGTATAGACAAGAACTGGAAGTATTTTACTTATATTGTCATTGAAGACAGAAGGTGATCTTCATCTGCTTTTGAGCATTTAAAGAAAATTTGTGTGTGAGACTTTTTGCCCACCAAAATTAGTTTTTAAAGGGAACTGGCCATATATAAATATGAGCCTGACCTGACAAACTGAAAGTTAACAGGACTGGTGCTTCTTCCAAGTCACCAAGAGCTTGGAGGGTAAACTCCAAATTTTCCTTCAAAAAAGCTGAGGAATGTATTCCCTTAGCTGCTTAATATTGGGAAGAAAAATACCTTTTAGTGAAAAACAAACCCAGCTTTCTGTGTGTGCTGGCAGAGGCATATTTCTACCATATGTACAATAGGTCTTTTTCTCTGCCTGTTTATTTAGAGTGGAAAGCATGAAAATAATGTAGATACTGTATTAAAATCTTATATTTTAAACTTCATCACTTTAAAAAATCCTCTAAAGAGAGTCATAATAACCTTATAAATTAGTAGCTGTAATACTGTTGTAATAACTGTAACTATTGTAGTTCTTAGAGGGTAAAGTGAATTGATTTAAAAATGGAGCTCAGAATCCTGTCTATTATTAGCAGCATATTGTTATATGCTGTGGAAATCAAGTCTAAGGAATTATACATTCCTTTTACACTTGAACTTCTCTTTATAGCTTACTTCCTTCTCTTCAGGATAGCCTTATTCAGCTTTATTTTTTTCTCTGTGTTAAGATTTAAGGAAGGAGTAGCTCTGATACACATTTACAATCCTCAGAACTTGGATACAAAGACCTTTACATTCTTTCTTGTTTAACACCCAGCCTGGTGCTCCTTGAGATTTTTTCATCAGAAGTTGAGTTTTTTTCTGGCTTTATAAATAATCACTACCCTTAGGGATTAAAAAAAAAATCTGAGTTTCATCTTTGGATTCAGTGAAGAGCTGATATTCCACCCCACCCTCCAACCTTCTGTGGGAGGCACTTGTCCCAAGATGGTTGATAGAGTAAAACATTGTTTGAAAAGGAAATTTTCACCATTTTGTAATAGTTGGAGATACGTAACACAAATTGATGTAGAAATGGTATTAGTATGTAATTTCCTACTTAAGTGCAAGTTTATTGGGAATCTCCAGAAGTTCAAACGTTCCAGATATGTTGCCATTACAAAAATAAATACTATTGTGAAGTTAAAAGTTCTAAAACAGAAAATAGTTTATCTCCTTTTTCATCCAATGGAAAACATATTTAAAAGGCCATTTTCACTACAGAGATGTTCTCATGTTCAGGGTCTCTTTTTTTTTTCACCTAGGACAGTAGAAGAGTGTGAGAGCTTTGCTTAATTCTAGGGCTTGTGTAGTCTCTGTCCTCAGGGGTTTTCAGACTGAACGTGGATAAATCCTTGAGTAACCTGGTCTGACTTCATAGCTTTGAGCAGCAGATTGAACAGGAGACTTTTGAGATTTCTTCCAGCCTGATCCACCCAGTGCTCTTGGGATACTGAATTATACTGAATTCCCCTGTTTTACCAAAGCCAGTAAAAATCCTACTGATGTAGGATTCAGCTGTGCACCAGCATGTATGACATAAGGAACTGATCTTGAAAAACAATCAAAAGTTCTTTTCTCTTTTTAGTTTATTTTTCTGGCAGCTTTTGCCATGCTTGAGGAAATACACACTATTTGGATTGGAAAGGTTTTATGGTTAATGGGT
>WEIU01008063.1:123259-158685 GCA_013389925.1 Aegithalos caudatus | reverse complement strand
TTTTTTTTTTTTGGAGATGATGAATGTTTGCTCATTCCCTAGTAACAAATAGTATGTTAGACATAATCATCACTGAAATTTCAGAACTTCCTGTGTCCTACAAGCATTAAAGCTTTGTTGTAAATAAGATGGAAGGTGTGATTGTGTGCTTTCAGTATCTTTGAAGCTCCTCCTGATTACGTAGTGAGGTAAACCAATACCTACAGATATATATACACACACTATATATATGTAATTGTTGTATTTGCATATGTAATTTTTACATAAATATCTATAATGGCCCCAGTGGCACATTTTATCGCCTTAATACTCGTTCACTGCTTTCTTTTATGTTTCAAAATTAGGCAGTCTTGAAAAAGACTCTGCAGGTTGTGTTGTAAATCTCTAAAGCTCCTGCACAATTAAATTGAAAGTGTTTGCTTTAAAAGAAAAAAATAAGAAAACAGTGATTTAGGCAGATGTTCTACTCCTTGGACTAGGGCAGCCTAGGTTTGTCTGTGTGCATCAGTGTTCCTGAAGCTGCATTTCTCTAGATCACATTCCCAGCTTCTCCAAAGGCTCGGTAAGTAGACCTGCTGTGTTTACAAAAATAAGCCTTTACATCCAGGTGAAATGGATGTTAGGCAATCTTTTTTCTTCTTTTTCTAAGAGAAGAGCTGGTCTAAGACCAGCTCAACTAAGAGCTGGTCTACAGAGCATATTTTACTGTTTGTTCCCACACCTGTTCCAGGTCTTGACTGTAATGTCCAAACCAAAATTACTAATTTCTGAGTATAAGCATTTTAACAGAAGACTGCACATTACTATTATTTTGAGGCTGCAGTTATCTTTAAGTTAAAAAAAAAAAAAAAAATTTTTAGATGTTGCTTTGTCTTAAAACATGAAAAGTGCAGGCCAGGTTTGGCTTGTTGCTTTTTCTACAACAGAGTTTATAAAGGAGTAACCATCCATTTAAAAATTTGTAGACAAAGTTATCCCCATTTGAATTGTAGTTAATCAAGAACAAGGTGCAGTTGCACATGGAAGAAACAATCTGGACAACTATAAACATATTTCTATACAGCATAGGTACTTCCAGTTGTTAGCAAGGTATCTCTGTTTTGTAAGGATTAACTGAGCCTGCAGCTTGATAGAGTGCTGGCTGTTACTGCTTGCTGCTTGTGCCTGGTCAAGAAGAGTCCTGCCTTTTCTTTGTCTGCCTTCTGTTCCTTCTTACCCATGCATAATTCATATGTAGAAATAGCGTTTTTAATTAGACCAGATGAGACAGTGAGAGAAAAGGGTGGGTTTTATTTGGTTTGGTGTTTTTAAAGGCTACACCAGCTCTCATTAAGGATGCAGAAACTTGCTTACTTTAGGTCAGCTGATGCAGTTGTATAATTAGATGCCTTTTCCCTGCAGATCTTGCTTTATGCCCTCAAATCATCAAGCAACAACAACTCTTTGTTGCTTCCCTAGCAGGAATTCTCCTACTTAAAATGACTTTAAGGCTTTTTCTCTTTAGCAATACATGCATTCTCAAAAGCATTATTCTCTTGGCTGCTTAGTTATATTTAGCCCTTAGGATTATTGATAATATTGATGAATATGGATTACTCTGGATTGCTGTTGTCCTTTTGGAAGTCCCTGTTCTCCAGAGACTTACAAGCACACGGCGTTACAGTTACGAATGTAAAAAGCTAAATTCAATGAGATACTTCTTTTATTACATTTAATTACTCTGCAATTATTCTTTGGAGTTCTTTGGGCAAAGGTAGGTTCTTTGTTTCACACCACTCCTAGTTTGTCAGGAATATCCCTTGCTTCTAAAGGAATGGAGGACAAAAGATCCTTCCAATCACCTACGCAAGCGTGTTGGAGGTGTCATTTCTGTACTACCTATTGCATTTGCTGGCAGCTTTAAACAGGGCTTTTCTAAAAATGCAACCAGGAATTTCTGTGCTTGTGTTAATTTAGAATTCCTGCGGTCACATAAAACTGGAGCAGTGGAGGCTTTAAATAGGAGGTGCACTCCTGCCAGCCATGTTTGCAGGGATGCAGCCACCCCTTCCTGGCTGGAAAACACGTCCTGCCTGCTCACAGGCTTTGCACTCACTGCCTGATGCTCTCCCACTGCCATCTCCTTTTCCCTGTATCATGGAATTCTTCAAGGTTTATCCAGCCTTTGTCCCTAAGAGCATTTAGTGTGGGTGTTTCAGTCTGCAATTTCACCATGAGGGTGTCTGTTCCTAGTAAGCTTGGCTAGAAATAGAAATCCCGTGTTTTGCACAATGGTTGAAGCTGCAGTATTTCCTGCACAACTCTTATCTCAGGTATCAGCACTTCCACAGGTGTAGCAAATCACAGTAATTCACTGAATTTCAAAGAAGGTTCTAAGTCATGGGGGTTTATTCCACAAAAGTGATTTACTAGGTATCGCATGAGTTGTTTTTAAGCCATTGCACAGTATTTATTTGCCAGATTAATAACTTGTTCCAACAGAATATTGGTGTTTGAATAAGTATTTTTTAAACTTTTTTGTAAGCTGGAATTATTTACTTGGTAAACAAGTTTACTTCGACTTATTTTGCAAGTAAGGAATAGGCATGAGACAGTTTTTCTGAGAAATACTTAGCAGCAGTAATTACCACAAGTATCTAACAAGTATAGTTCTTTATTGGTATATGAAAGGGAACAGTGTGGAGAATTTAAATTAGAATTGAATTTGACATGAAGTGCCATATTAATCTTAGAAATTAATGTTGCATTTATTAGACATGAGGAGTATCAGAATGTTTTTCCAGATAGATCTAATCCTTGCAATCCTTGCACAGAAAGGACTCAAGCTTAGAAGTGAGGAGGTAATTAATTCTTCAGTTTGTTGCAGTCCATGGCTCTTGGATGCCAGTTACTGTAGGCTGGACATCTGCAGGGCTGGGACTGGTCACCCTGCTGGTTCAGGTGATGTGTTCTGCTCACCAGGTGTTCTGTCCTAATTCTAGTTAAATCAGCCTGAATAAATTACCTGTTAGTGAAAAATGATAAATTGCACTAATAATCCTGAAAACTTATCCCCCTAAAAAAAGAAAAAAAAGTTTAATTCACGCAGGAGCAGAAAAGTCATCCTAAAACCACTTGAGATAGATAGATAGATAGATAGATAGATAGATAGATAGATAGATAGATGGATAGATAGATATAAAACTTTTATATAACAAAAACTTGTATGAAGGTTTACTCATTTGCACATGATAGGAATACTTACTGCTGCTTTGCCCTAGAATGTGTGTCATGCAGGCTGCAGAACTCAATTCCCAGTGGTTTCTGTGTGAGGTGCAGCAATCCAAGGGCACAGCTGTGGTGCTGTCTCAGGGAGATCAGGGCACTGCTGCTGGACTGATCCAAGGCCAGTCTCCAGCAGGGGCAGCTCCTGTTCCAGGTGTTCCCAGCCACCTGTACCTGTCCCCAGTAGTGCCTCTTGCAGCTGGTCACGTTCATGGCACACCAACTCTTGTAAAACTGCATCTTGCTAGCAACAGGTAATTCACATGGGAGTGTGTATTCCAAAAACAGACCAGCCTAGTGAAGCTGTATTCTGTGTACTAGAACGATTAACTGTATTTTATTTGCACTGAAAATAAACTGTTGACATGGGATTATACCTGTTAAAGCTTCTCTTTTTTTTTTTAACTTTTAAGGTTAAAAGTGCACTTTACTCTCCAATACAGAGCTGCTGTGTTAAGAGAAATATTAAAAAATCAAAATGTAAATCTGGCACTGCTGTTACCTTACATCATTTTGCCAACAAATACATTTGGGTTTTTTTTTCAGTTTCCTCAGTGGATCATTTCAGTAGCAATGACATGCTCTTATACCTAGTCTTTGTTAAACAGAAATTATACCATCTTCTCTCCTGAGAGTCATCTTTCTTTGATCAATGCTTATGAGACTGTGTGTGGAAATTTATCTGTGCAAGTGAAGAGTTGACTTTTTTTCTACCTCCCCCACAGTACTGATTCACTTAATCAGTAATTTTATTTTACAGAAGATTTCTCAAGTCCAACTTCCTACAAGATAAATTCTGCATTTTCACATTCCTCAGCTTAGCCACGGTCATCACACACAGCACTGTAGAAGGTGTTTATTTGAAGAGCACAGATCAGTTCCACTCCAGGCCAGGAGAGCAGCCTCACACTGGCCATGGCCTTCCCCTTATTGTTTTTGTGCTTAACCTACTTCCTTCCTTCTGCCTGTTATTTTCCAAATGTATGCCATCTTCCCAAGAGCACTTGCTTTTTAGCTGTCTCCTGTCTCTGGAGCTTCATATATAATTACATGCCAGATTTTTTTCTGTTTCAGTTCATGGTATTCTGTTCGTTGGGTGGGTTTCTGTCCCCATGATTTTTCAGCCCTTTTGTATTTGAGTTGCTTGAAAATTGGCCCTTTCTGCTTGAGATGAGAATTCTGTCTGCTCAGAAAGAGCAGTGCTTTGGAACTCAGTGCTCTGCTTTCTGCCAGCAATTTATTTCATTACACCTGCTGTTTCCCAGTTTGCTTTTTCCCAGCCTTGGTGGCATTGCAAAATGCAAAGAGCAAATTGAATGGCCTCTATCTTCATATCCCTTCTTGCATCTTTTGCCACTTGCTAATTGGATTATTGACTGACACAAATCTTTTCCTGCAGTCTATAGAAAGGGTGATAATCTTTCTATCAGCCCCCTCACCTCACCCCAGGCCTGCTGCTGTTCATGCACTACTGGGAATATTGTCAGTCATGCAGCTTTTGCCCTACACCCAAAGAAAATAATTTTCCCAGCTTCTGTGTACCTAAACTCAGTATTTCTTTGCTTGATGTAATAGTGGGCTCATAATTATGAGGTGTTTTGTAATGGTAAACTAGCTTACAAATAGCTTACATGTATTTTTTGGCTGGCAAGAAGAAAAATAGCTTTCCTGTAAAAATGCTGTCCCTTAAAGTCAGCACCTGGCTGGACAGTTGTTCATCTGGGTCTGGCCAGATCATCATGGCTGTCTTTAAAAGTAACTTACTCTGACATTTGATAGTGCTTCTCTCAAAGGGATGTTAAAAAGGTAGGAAGCTGCCCTGTCATCTTAACCATGGAAGCACACTGAAAGCTGCTCTTCCAGTTAAAGAATATCGGGTTGACTGAAATATCTTGGTAGTCTTTCTGTGCTGGGTGTTTTTATTAAAAGATTTCTGGGTTCACTTGGCAGTAAGGGTAAATCAAATTATATAAAAGACTTCTTGTAACTTCTTTTACTGAGATCCACAAATACTTTTCTTAGTTTTTTGGAGCTTGCTGAGAGAATTCTCTGGTCATGTGGCCATACAGGGGTTTGAAACTTGAATTAACCTCTAAACTAGGTATTTGGGCTGTTCTTGTCTCTTGCAACAGCTCTAATCACCAGCAGAACGTTAAAGGAGATAATTACTGGAAATTATTAGTAATGATTACTCTTAACTTTTCTGAAAGTCTTTGTTCTCTTCCCAGAGCTGGGAGCTAAGTATTCTGATTTTGCCACTTAGAACCTTAACCGAAATTTTCGTCAAAGCAGAGAGCAAGAGGCAAGGAGGTACAAAACTCTACACTGTTTACCCTGATTTCCTTCCTTTCCCTTCTGTTAACTAAATTGCCAGGCTGAATTTTAGGATGCACCAAAGTTTCTTTATTAGCTTCAAGTTAATTTCAAAATACATCTAAACGGATACTGTGGTTTTGACATCCCTTCTTTGCATTACTTACTGTAGTAAGTAAATTTTTTTACTTTACTTAACTTTCAGTAAAACTTACCAGACTTTGCTTAATGGTGTCACACAGGTGTAACAGGCAGAAGTGTGCTGGTTGAAAGGCTGGGATTTTGACTCCCTGTTGGCAGGGAGTAACCACACCAAGTCACTATTTTCAGGAATTAGTGACCAGAACTAGTTTCTTAATATGTGTTTAGAAAACCCCACTGAAGCTGCTCTTAGGTTCAGTTCATCTTAAAATCACATCAGTTCCTGGAATCTTGGCTTCAGGCACCAGTTTTTAACTCATGCCTCACTTTGTTCTTGCTTCATAAAATACAAGTGTATGTTCTGACTGTTCAGTAGTTACTTTAACATAAACTCTCACTGTGAGGCTTCAAATTATTTGATATTCTAATTGAATTAATTTTTGCTGGTTTGCCTTTTTTTAAGTCGATGGTACAGGCAATGGGCAGACTCCAAAACATTTGTTTGGTTTGTGTTTGGAGGACTTGACTGGGAACCTTTTCATGTGAAAAGCTTTTTGGTCTATTTTTACAAAATAATATGTTGCTCAGCAATTTGATTCTGTACCCAGATATAAAGCCACAAAGCAATACAAACTGCAGACTCAGGATTGACAAAACCAGTGAATTTCTCATCTGTTAAGTTCATTCTTTTCTGGCCTCAAAGGACCACGTGTAGTTCCACTCTTGGGCACAGCTGCACTTGTTCCTGTTCTGTTTTCCCCTGCTCTGTGCTGTGTTAGGTGAGCTCAGCCCTGTCCCTCCTGAGAGGCAGTGTAAGCTTGGTCAGACCCAGTCACTAGTGCCAGGTGCTCTAAGGAAGCTGCCAGAAAAGAAGCAGTAGAAAACTGTGGGATGCTCTTACTGAGGGAATGGGGGTTTGGCTCCTGTCAGATGTTGATGTTATAAAGCATGAGAGATTTTCTTACAATTGCTGTTCGTTTTTAATGTTTCTTGTACACTATTTTTCTTATCATTAAATGTAAATGCCCTTGTAAATAAATATTTTCTGTCAATGAAAAGCAAGTGTGTTGCTGCTTTCGAAGTAGGCTGGCTAATTCTTTAACAGAAAAGAACATCTAGTTCCAGCTACTTTACAATAGATAGATAGATAGATGAAAAAAAGTTCCCCTTCTTGCAGTTTAAAAAACTCCCTTTTAATTCTCTGATAAGTACATGCAAAGAAATCATAAATAATATGCAATGAGAATTTTAGTAGATAACTGTGGCTGAGTGCAAAGTAGAATCCAGTCTTCATAAATAACAATGAGGAAAACCTGTCTTGGTCCTTAAATTCAGCTGCATTACTGCTAAGCACTTGCATTTCTATTTGGAATAAGAAGGTGTTGGAACTTTTAATGTGGTATATCTTCTCTTTGGACACTTTCTGCCTTTTTTTCCCTGTCATTTCTCCTGAGCTAGCTCTGAGCTTTCTAATGGTTTGGGTTTTTTTTGAAGATGAGTAGTGACTTTTTAAGTAGAAATAATGACTGCTGTATTGCAGTGAAGCACTGTGCTGCATCTAAAGCATCATCACACATAGGTGATCTCTGACAGAGCTGCTCTCAATGATTTAAATAGGGGATAAAGTGCATAAAATTGGGGGTAAGTTAAAATATCTGGATGCTGATTAAGCAAAATTAGTGACATTTTAGTAATATTTTTATATACTAAAATAACTTAGTGTTGATAATTATCTGTGGTCCATCTAGATATGACTTAACTGTGGCTTATGATTAGAAATTGTGAAACATAGATATTTGATTGATTTTTTTTTTTTCTTTCTCACAAAGAGTGTGTTAAACAGCTCTTGCTGTGTTACAGGTGCTGGTCTCAGTCAGACTTGTTTTGTCCTGGTATGTTTTACAGCATAAATAACCTGATTAGGTGTATGTAGTGATAAAGCTCAAAAATAAATTCAAGAATTAGGAAAAAGAAAATACATCTCATGGGAAAGGTACTTTTAGAGTGTTTGTAAACTCTAGCATGAACATATTCAATGATTAAAAACATGGACCTGACACCACAGATCTAAACTGGCAAAAATCTTCAGCTGTGCAATTTTTGGTTCTGTTCAAAACAATTCACTTCAGCTTTGGGAGTTGCTCATCTTCAGTGAATTGAAGAATTTAAGCAGTCCCTCTAAGTTTAACATGTGTGTACCTAAAAACTGAACCCTTCATGACCAGTTCCCAGGTACACTGGAACTCAGCTGCTTTTCTTCCCCTTGCTATAGGCAGGCCTATACAGAAGATATTGTCACTGAATTTCCACAGGTGTAAAGAATTCATATTGCTTGCCTTTACTGGTAATCACATGTAATATAATAACTTTTACTCATTTTTCTGTATGGTGCATTTACCATTACCAAGCTGTGCAAACACACAGCATTACATTTAAATTTTTTGGCCAGTTCATTAGGGTTTTGTAGAACTCAAACTGTTCACTGATTGGTACAAATTTGGGATGAGCACATACAAATTCTAAACTCATTTATGGAAACGCTGATTACGTGTTCTGGGTAACCTTAGGGGAAAGTGATTTGTTTACCCATACCCATTTCATTAGTGCTTAGTGATTATTATTGTTTCTTAACCTCCTGATTTCACAGATTGATCAACTGTCCTGTTACAAGGGCTTTTGTCTGGGAAGAAATTATAATTATAGAAGTATAAAAAAAGAAAATTTTTTGTAAATTTTTAAACAAAGATGAATTAAGTCTCTTTCTGTTGCTGAATTAGTGCAATACTAAGGATCTAGAAGACATTCCCATAGGTAGATTAAAACTAGAGTCTCTGCTGTCACTCTAGATAACAAGTTTAATAAACTAGAGGGAGAGCAGACAAAGGACAGTAGAACTTGTGTTTGTGGTACAGAAGTCTGCAAGTATGGTGGGAGGCATTATTCCTAATCCAGTGAAGACTAAAAGGAGCTTTTCCCTTAATTTATTATGTACCAACCTCCCATATTATGCTAAAAAGCACAAGCTGGCTGTGTGTCTGTAGGGGGAGGGTTTCTGGGGTATTCATTCTTGAGGAAGTGCAGGATCTCCTAGGACACCTCTTGGATGAGAGAGAGAGTTCACATAACAGTGAATTGCTGGAATTAAGTATAAACCTACCCTTAACTGGTTAGTGGGACCAGACCAGTACCCAGGTTCTTTCAGGTTCCTAAGTGAGCTGTACATGGAAGCAGGGAGTTTCTGGGGAGTGGGTAACTGCCAGGTGACATTTTAAAAGCCTTTCATAAAAATGGAATAGGTAGAATCATCCAGTTTGCCTTATAGGCTGGAAGCAAATAGTAAATTCTAATGGAATTCTGTAGAGAACTTAGAATTCCTTTCTGCTGACATTGTTCCATTAACTTTGACTTGTGGGTCACTTTTCTGTCCCTTCTTCCTTGCCCTCTCTTTTTTGGGGGTGGAGAACCTTAGCTTGGCTGTTGTAAGACCTAATGCTTTTTTGCAGATCCCTTGGAAATAATCCTGTGCAAAGGCCCTGCTCTTTGAGAGGTGTGGTGTTGTATTGGGGACACAGAGTACAGGAATGTCACTGTGTGGTGACAGAGAGGCTTCAATCTGACCAGACCAGGTGGGGGATACACAGTTTTATTTACTCCCCATTTAGAACAGCATTAAAAAAATCTAAACAAATAGAATTTTGAGAAACAGTATCATTGCAGTTAAATTGTTAATTCTTTAAAATATAAATAGTTATAATAAATACCCATTTTCTTTGGAATGTGGGTGTTAAAATGTGAAGATGCCTTAAGACTGGTGTCTTAGTATGTGTGTATACATTCACATAATTGCTGAGAAGGATCTAGAAATTTTCCAATATCATCTATAAAATTCTCTTTGACTTTATGTGCATTCAGAATGGGGTATATCCCATGGGAAAAGAATATAAACCAGAAAAGTTAAGCTACAGCAACAAACCTGATATATCTCTAATTGCTATACACTGTTGCATTATAAAATATATGGATATTTTATAGACTGTAATATCGAGACAGTGATTCAGAACAGCTTTTTTACACTGTAAGCTATATCCAGAAAGTCATAAATGCAGAAATTAGTGTGAGGAGGGGGCAAAAAAACCTCATGTCCTTAATTTATGTGTACTGTTCAGACTTCTGGCATACTTGATTTGATCAAATACCATTTCACATGATCTTATTATAGCTTGTTATGTCTTTCACTAGCCAGGATTTCGGTTCAGTGTCTTAAAGAGCAACCCTTCAAAGAAATTGTCTAGAAGTACTAACAATCAGTATTTTAATTAAGAGGAATTGTGGCTAAGGGAACTCAAAACATTTCTTATGCATGTGAAAGGTAATAGTAGGGAACTGCTTTTATATCTGAGCTTTTAAAAGGTGCTACATGTGCCTGTCTTTGTTTCTCTGCAAATTTTTTAAATGGTTGGAAAAAGTTGTAGTAAGTAAAACCAGTAAGTGTTAGTAAATAGGTTTATGCTCAGACATTCACTCATGATTTTAAATGAGTTGAGTTTCTCAAAAATCTTTGCCTTCAGTCTTTCATTTTGGTTGGTTTATGGGCCTTCCATTGCCACAACTCCTACACAATTCACACATTTCAATTGATTTATCCATAATGCATCCCTATAAGACAGGGAGTTGATAATAAGGTCCATGCAAAGGGGCAGGAGTTGTTCAGAGAGGAATTCTCCCCCTGGAGCTCTGAGCAGAGAGGCAGATCTGTGTGTGTGACTGTTGAAATTACTGAGCAAAAGCTGTTGTCAGCAAACAGGGAATGGAAACTGCAGAGATTTGCATGAATTAAGGTTTTCTGAGCTTGGCATTTGGGGACAAGGGGGTTTTGTACCAGAGGAGAGGCTGATTCCCAACACTAAGAACTGAAAACAACTGTGAAATAAAATCTGTGAGGTGGCTTTTTCTCTGGAATGTTATTTTAAATTTATTTTCTGCATCATGTGTCTCATTACAGATAATAGTGTGTTCATCTCTCAGCAGAAAGAAGGAAAAGCAATATACAACGTCAATTGCATCAGTTTTAAAAGAAATTAAGAAAGGTCTGATTAGATGATGCTATTCAGTTATTTTGGTTATGTAAATGTTCTGAGTTAGTTCATCCCTTGTGAATAATTTATTTAAAGCATACTTGTTGTAGGGAAAAATTCATTTTCTCTTGAGAAAGCTTTATTGCATTAGGAACCTGAAGTTAGTGTGTGATGATCCCATTTCTGCAGAGCTGTGGCTGAGATGGCTCTGTTGAGGGCAGGATACATCACTGCTTAGATTACAAAGGAGGATCCCAGTTTTCCCTTCTGCTGCCATAATCCAGAGTACTCTGGTTGAAAGAATGCTCTCTGCAGGAAATGCCAGTTACCTGTTTAATCATACAAAGATTGTAACAATTAGGTTTTTAAATATTATTAGTTTCTTCTGATCCCCATGAACAGTATTAATGTGCCAGAAGCCTTTTGATAAGTACCAGTGATTTATCTGCTCTAGTTACAAGTTCTGAGTGTCCTGGCATCTTCTCCTGTCCCTCAGCTCTGCTCTGGGCCCATGTCAGAAGCCCATCAGCCCAGTGTTGTCACTGCCTCTTCCTTTTGAAGACTTTGAAAGTGGGGGTGCTTCAATTTCTCTGCCCATTCTAAGCTTTATTTTTCTCAGGGTACATATTTGTGTTGGGCTGGCTTAACTCTTGAGGAGCCTAAACCAGGTTTAGGTTTAAGCCCACCCAGAGATGGCCTTTCAGCAGCATCACTTGTTTTCTGGATGCAATCTTTTCCCTCAAGCATAGGTAGCCCTATGTCTCCCGTGCTTTTCCATTGCTAATTGTCTGTATTTCAGGAGCAGCAATGCCAATGTCACTCCAGTCCATGTGGGTAGCAGATTTTTATGGTTTTGCTGGGTTTTGTTCATTTCATATCTCTGATGGTATTCAAACATTCTAGTCTGAACACATTCTTCATACAGTTCAATCCAGTAGTAACTTTAATGGAGTGTTTTTCTAGAAGGGCTTTGAATTAAAATCTCTTTCCCTGGGAGCTGCATGGTAACAACTACCTACAGCATATCCTTAGCTGGAAGTCTGCAAGCATGGATTCCCCTCCCCTGTGGAGGAGGAGCACTTTCTCCTTTACTCCTGGCTGGATTGTTGCTTCCAAATAAACACTGGGAGGCAAGATTTGTTCAGCATTCAGCTTCATGTCATAGCAAATGCAGACAGACAGTGCCTGTCACTTCTTTCTGCCTTAGGAAAGCCAGAGAGAAAGGGAACACTCCATCTCAGAGGGGCTCTGTTGGCAGCCCAGACCACCTGAGCACATTGATGCTCTTGGCAACTTGAGGATCTTGTTCTTCCCCAAAACCCCACATATTCCAAAAACAATTCTGCCTGCTGTGCTGCAGAGGAGATGGGTTCCCTTATCTATATTGTCAGTCAGTTCTTATAGTTGTTCTCATATATTTTCCAAGGTGGATTCATTTCTTCTTTGGTCAAGAACCTCTTCCCTTTCTGTCTTTTCCTCCAGAGAGGAGGAAAGTTGCCCTCACTTGAGAGTATGCTCTATGTTATATCAAATTGCTTCTATTTTAAGATACAAGTATATTCCTTATTCTGATGCCAAAGGACTTTTCTTTTTATATAATTTTCATATATTTGTAGCTCTCCAGACTCTTATTGTATAGTTAGATAGTCTCTTAGCTAGCTTTCAGTACTTTTCCAGCACTTTGTTAGACAGACACATCCCTGGAATCCCATTCTAATCTCACTTCTTCAGTGAACCATTCTTCTACTTCCCCATGTATGTAGACAATGTGGGGCTAGGAGAAAAGGGGGAGGCTTCAGTAGGAGGCCAAACCAAGGGGGGAATTACTTCATTAACTGTACTTTTGACTGGGGATTCTTGACAATTATGCTAATTTGGTAAACTTACAAAAGTGTCATAGCTGTATATCACATCTGCATTCTGCTGTACATTTTGTAATAAGTGCACCTGGAGGATCCTTCAATAAACAGTAACCACTTTTATCCTTTTAATCTTTGCCTTGTGATTTCAGGGCTCAGAAGGGCATCAATTCTAATTGGATTTTTCTGTGGCCTCAGGAAAATTTCAACTGATACTTACCTTTAATGTCTTGTCAAAGTGAGATATGTGTTAAGACAGCTTGTGCTGCTTAAACAGATGTGTTCCACTGCTTAGCAAAGCAGTCTGTGTGGGAGCTGTCTGACTTGATGGGAATCCTTAGTCTTTCCTGGAGTGTGCTCCCATTCTTCCATGCCATTTCTGACTCAGTGCCTTCATGTTGCAGGCACATCCTCCTTTCTCACATTGCTTTTTTCTTCAGTTACTGCATGCTGCCTCATTTTCTGGGATGGACTGTTACTGTTGGCCCTCCTTTGAGGTGGGCTGGTGTGGAGAGAGATTGGAGAAATAAATTATTGTTTGTTACTTCTTCTCTGATCTCCTGTAGGTAACCTCAGAAACCTCATTTTGTCATGCAGCAGGAGCAGGCTTTTTTTTTTTAATTAATGAATTTTAGCTCATCTGAATAGCACTGATTCTTTCTCAAGGTCAGTCAGTTTAAAAGGAAATTACATCACAAGGGTTTTTCTTTGCTAACTCTTAAGCCTTGGAAAAACCTAAATCCCTTTAAACTGGTAAGAGATCACATCTCATGAGGTTTATTTTCATCATATACTAATTTAGTATTCAGATCCATTATTTAATTTCTTTGCTTATTTTCTGACAGGGCAGCACAACTATAGGATAGTAACAAATAGATATTTACTTTATATTTCTACAATTTTTCACTGAAAGTGAAGTATCACACATTTTACCTCACCACCTCCATATGAATGCTTCACCAGTGCTACATTTAAAATACTGTGAAGTTGTATAAGGCCAAAGCCTAAAGAAAAGTACCAATTTAAACAGAACCTCCTTAGATCATTTTTCCAGTGAGCTTGATTTGAGGGCATAACCTGAGGAGAAAATGCTCCCGTTAATTTGTGGGAAGCAAAGCAAGCAAAGTAACTTGGAAGAGATTTTATTTCATTTATGTTTTGTAACCTGTGCTCTGTGATGTTTTTCATTCAGTTTTACATTAGTTATAAGGTGTGCACCCTGTAATTTTTCAGTGTCTGTGAAATCTTGGAATGGAAAATTTTTATCTTCTTAACAGGCCATGGAGCAGATGTGAAATGTGTTGACTGGCATCCAACAAAGGGATTAGTTGTTTCAGGAAGTAAAGATAGCCAACAGCCCATCAAGTTCTGGGATCCAAAGACTGGCCAGAGCCTTGCCACACTGTAAGTTCTTACCCATATACTTCTGATTTGCTCAAATGTAAGCTAACTTGATAATTTTATTTTTTTTTCTTAATTCCCTTCTTAGTTCTTTTCCTCACAACTTTTCAGCCATGCACAGTTGCTTCAAACATGAAGCTAGTGCTTTAGCTGTGCCAGAAAATCCAGAGGTCAGATGAAGACAAGTCTGTACCTGGAAAATTGAGACTTTAATATTTGTTACTTAATTTTACTTTGTTCTCCTTCACAGACAATCTAGTCACACAGTTCTCATTCAGACTGAGATAGGGAAAAATAAACAGTGTTTCATCTGGCTGATGAAAACTTTCTTATGCTGCAGTAGAAACATGCATAGTAACTGGATACTGTCTCAGTGAGTGCTACCAGCTGTTCTGCAATACAAAAGACCAGGATCAAAGCACAGGGCCTTTGCACAGAAAGCCCCAGTGTTCTGCTTTAGTAGCCTGAACTGCCTTGTTATTGACCTGAATATTTGTGACTGGCAAAGGACACGTTTTTATCTGTGTCCGAGAAATCACTTTCAGGACAAACAGTCTGTTTCTGTTTCTCTCTGCTTGCAGACATGCTCACAAAAACACAGTGATGGAGGTGAAACTGAATCTCAATGGCAACTGGCTGCTGACAGCTTCTCGTGACCACCTCTGTAAGCTCTTCGACATCAGGAACCTGAAAGAAGAACTTCAGGTCTTCAGGGGCCATAAGAAAGAGGCCACAGGTCAGAATGTTTTTTATTATGTAGATTGTTATTATTAAGCTTAGATTAAAAATGATTTCCATTCATTAGAAAAGCTAGTGTTACACCTTCTGACTGTGGCTTTGTGTGTGTTTCAGCTGTGGCCTGGCATCCTGTTCACGAAGGGTTGTTTGCCAGTGGAGGGTCTGATGGCTCCTTGTTGTTCTGGCATGTTGGGTATGTGGCATTTCCATCAGCACGTTGGAAAGATGTTGGCCAGCTGTGCAAGCTGGTAGACAAAACACAAAATAGCTCTTTTCCCCTTTGGGTACATGTTTAACCTGCATATTTCTGGTAATAGTTTTTCTCTGTAATTGAGGAATTTATTGATGTGCTTCATTTATGAAGTTTTCCTGTAGAAATGTGCTTTAAGGGATACAAGTGCTTGCACAAAACCAGCCTTGTGTTAAGATGGTGATGTGATGAATGGTTGAACCTCCTAGTTTCTTAAAGCTTGTTCTGAGGTGCTGTAATTTTTTTAGTTTTAAATGTACAATTAAAAATCCCTTCATTACTGAACTGCCTATTAAAACCACGGGGTTCAATCAGTTCACCCAGCAGAAGAACAGAGGCTTAAACTTGACAAATATGGGATGGAGGATGAACAACAACTGAATAGTAAAAGTTTTCTGTTGGAGCTGTAGGAGATATTCAGCTGTGTTTGGTTAATTTTATTTTTTTTTAAATGCATCAGGGTTGAGAAGGAGGTTGGTGGCATGGAAATGGCCCATGAAGGAATGATCTGGAGTCTGGCATGGCATCCCCTTGGACACATTCTGTGTTCAGGCTCAAATGATCACACCAGGTAATTTCAAGTATTTAAAGAGAAGGTCTAAGGGAAGGTATTTACTTTTAGAAACTAGAACAGTGTTTGGCATCAGTGAATAAATAGATTGGGATGGTTCTGGTACACAACCAGTGGCCAAAGCAGAGACACAAGTTAATAGGAAGCACTAGGTGGCACTGACATTTTATATTACAAGGTAGAGTCTGACCTCTTGTAACAAATATTACGATTTTGGTTGGTGGGAGACTTAAATCCATTGAAGAAATGTTTTAAAAAATGAATTCTTCTTGTTTCTTGCTGAAGAAATACTCCTATCTCCACAGCAACTTTTCCTGCAGATCATCTTCTGGTCATGTATTTTCACATTGCAGACACATTCAGAGGCTGTAGTTTGTCTTTTTAGGTTGGACATCCTATAAACATAGTGCATTTTATAAATACAGTAAATTGGGGTGGAGGGGGGCATATGTATATTTAGTGTATATGAAGAATGTACTTGAGCAAGAAGGTTTTGGAATGGACTAGAATTTTTTTTTTTTAGAATCTGATGTTGATACCTTGTGTTTACACCCATTACACTTTGAAGTTCTTCTAACTGCAACTATTTAACTCATTACAATACCTTTTGGGTTTTTTAATTTTGGCTTGAAGCTCATACCCGTGTTCAGATCTAGATCTGAACTTGATTTAGTAAGAGTGGAATCCTTTTATAATCAAGATCAAAAATCAAAGAACTGATTAGATTAAAAGCTGTTGATGCTCTTGACCCTTTAATGAGATCATATAACTTCCTTTTGATAGCAAGTTTTGGACTAGAAATCGGCCTGGAGATAAAATGCGAGATCGTTACAACTTGAACTTGCTGCCTGGGATGTCAGAGGATGGTGTGGAATATGGTAAGGCATTTTGCCTCAGTATGGAAGGAAAAGGATTGGGGTCAGCAACAGGCCTGGGCCATTAGGTAACACTTCTGGGTAAGGTGAGGAAGCAGAATTACAGCACTGGGGAGCACTTGGGCAAAAATATCTTTTTCTAAGGATGATTTTACTCCCCGTGTTATCAGTGATCATCATTCCAACAGTGGGTTTTCTTCTCTTTCCACAGCTCCAGGAGGTAAGACCTGCTCTGTCATCACAGGAAGGAGGTTTGGCATTCCTCTAGCAATATCTCCAGTTTACTTCTCTTCCTGAAAACTTCATCTGTCTTCAAGGCTTCCCACAGTCCTGAACTGCAACAGGAAAAGCAATAAGAATTCCACCAGAACCTTTAAACTTTACTCTGCTTTTAAAGATTTATCCCAATAATTTTAGGCTGCTCAGGATTGCCCAGCTCAATGCTGTGCCTCAGCCACCTGTAGTTGCATCTCTTTCTTCAGATTTTTTATTATTTGCTTTGGGGAGAGGGGGAATTAAAATGCAGCACTTGTATAATACAAGTTAAGCTTTAAAATATATAGATTTGTTATAACAAAAATGGGACTGGTTGTGGGTTATTATTTCTTTTTCTGAGCTTCTATGTCCCAAAAGGACATAGTTTCTGACCTTCTGGGGTGTATTTATGATTTGGAACTTCCAGTTCTTTTAATATCCTATAATTCCTATATGAAGCTAAATTGTGACCTACCAATTGTAAAATATCTATTTACTGTTGGAATATGATACTAATGGTAAAAGCATGTGAGAATCCAAAGGCTTAAAATAGTAGTGTAAAGAAAAAATTTCCAAATATAATTTTTTTTTTTTCTTTAGATGATCTGGAGCCCAACAGCCTGGCAGTTATTCCTGGGATGGGAATACCTGAACAGTTGAAAATAGCCATGGAGCAGGAGCAGATGGGTAAGTAATAGCTATGGGGAAGCATTTTCCTGAGCAATCCAGATACTGTGTGACTTCTTTTTCATTCTTTTCATATTCTTTGGGAGCACAGATGCTCTTTTCTAAAGTTCTGTGTTGTGCATATTTGCCATGTAAAGGAGGATGAGCTGAAAACCTCTGTGAAAAAAATAAAGGATCTTTCTGTAAGCCTGCATTGCTCTGACTGTTTGTTTCTCTGATGTCACAGGGAAAGATGAGTCCAATGACATTGAAATGACAATCCCAGGACTGGATTGGGGAATGGAGGAAGTAATGCAAAAGGACCAAAAGAAAGTGCCACAGAAAAAAGTTCCCTATGCAAAACCAATACCAGCACAGTTTCAGCAGGTAAGTACCTGATACACAGTGAACAGAACTTGTTCTTTTCCCAACTTCAAAAAGCGTGTGTCTTTTGAAATGTTTTGGATTTTCAGTAGCAGCTCTCCTGTATCATTACCCAGTGCAATTTACCACAGTAGCTAGCTTAATTACTATTTAAATGTAAAATATTTGATTAAATACTTTCTATCTTGTATCTGTACCTGGGAAGAACTTACAAGATACAGAAGTTTAATTCAGCATTGTTTTTATTTTCAAGTATCCATACTCCAACAGGTTTATCCTTTCACATTGTAGCAATGTGTTGCACACATGTTGTTCTACAGAGTTAATCTTGTGTTTCCTAATCTTTGTAGGCATGGATGCAAAACAAAGTTCCTTTGCCTCCCCCACCTGAGCCATTGAATGATAGAAAGGAGGATATTAAGCTGGAGGAGAAAAAGAAATCCCAGGCAGAGATTGAGCAGGAAATGGCAGCACTTCAGTACACAAACCCACAACTCCTGGAGGTATGTGTGGAAACACAGGATGAACAAGTTTGCTTTAGTCCTTCCTGTGACAGATTTGGACTTCAGCACTAAAGTGAGCAGCTCTCTGCAGCAGTTTCACCTGTTTGGCTGTTTTCACCTTTTTACAAAAAGACATCTAATTGAACAGGATATTGCACTTAATGCATGATGATGTGAAACCCTCCGCGAGTCCCCCACATCTCAGTTTACCAGTGTGTCTCTTCAGTTAGTAATCTCTCTTTAGTTAGTTATTTCTGTTAATTACAAGAAAAGCATACTTAAATTCCTGTGACGTGGGATGAGTGCTTCTGATTTTTAGTTTTAACATACTTCAGTGCTTAGTTGATTTTCTGTGTCTCTTTCTTGGACAGCAACTGAAGATTGAGAGACTTGCACAAAAGCAAGCTGAGCAAGTGCAGCCACCGCCGCCAGGAGGATCTCTCCATGGACCTCAGCCTTTCCCAGGGCAGGGCCCAATGTCACAGATGCCTCAAGGGTTTCAGCAGCCCCTCCCACCTCAGCAGATGCCAATGAATATGCCTCAGATGGGACCTCCTGGGCCACAAGGACAGTTCAGACCTCCGGGACCCCAAGGACAAATAGGACCTCAAGGTCCATTACACCAAGGAGCCGGAGGTCCACAAGGGTTCATGGGACCACAAGGACCTCCAGGCCCTCAAGGGCCTCCACAAGGAATGCCACGGCCTCAGGATTTACATGGACATCAAGGAATGCAGAGACATCCGGGCCCCCACGGGCCAATGGGGCCCCCAGGTCCGCAGGGTAGTGCTGGCCCGCAGGGACACTTGGGACCACAGGGCCTGCCTGGGTCTCAGACTCATTTAGGACCACAGGGCCCACCCGGCCCACAAGGTCACTTGGGTCCTCAGGGTCCCCCTGGAGGGCAAGGAATGCAGGGGCCACCCGGTCCTCGAGGAATGCAAGGACCTCTCCCTCACGGCATGCAAGGAGCTCCGGGATCTCAAGGGTTGCAGGGCCCTATATCTCAAGGGCCTTTGATGGGACTTAATCCAAGAGGGATGCAGGGTCCACCGGGACCCAGAGATAACCAGGGACCTAATCCACAAGGGATGATGATGGGTCATCCACAAGAGATGAGAGGTCCTCATATGCAAAGCGGTTTACTAGGACACGGTCCCCAGGAGATGCGGGGCCTGCAGGGACCCCCGCCTCAAGGTTCAATGCTGGGACCACCGCAAGAAATGCGTGGGCCACCCGGTCCCCAGGGCCAGCAGGGACCTCCACAAGGCTCTTTGGTGGGGCCTCAAGGAAACATGCAAGGACCTCAGGGACAGCCAAACCCTTCGAGGGGGCCCCACCCTTCCCAGGGCCCTCTGCCCTTCCAGCAGCAGAAAACGCCTCTGTTGGGTGACGGGCCCCGGCCCCCATTCAATCAGGTACGTGGTGCTCTTTGGAACAGGGGCACTTTGCAGTGTGGGAGTGAGAGCTGGCACGTGCTGGGAATGCACAGCAGGAGCTGAGAGCGTGGAGGTTGGGTACTCCTTGCAGGGCCGAGGCCTCAGGAAAAATGAGTGATAATAAAAAGGGTTCTGGAGCTTGGAAAACAGCAGAAGGTGTCCCTGCCTGTGACAGGGGAATTGGAAATAGGTGATCTTTAAGGTCACTTCCAACCCAAACTACTCATGATTCTAGGACAGGTAACTGGAAAAGGGATTATTGGGAATAGTAGTGCAGAAACCAGTCTGCTATGAAAATACATAAAGGAGAAACTTTTTTTTTTTCCATTTTTTTTTTAAGACACTGTACTGTCTTAAGTGAGGTATTTCCTGGGGAGCAGACAAGCACTAATAAAAGTCAAATTTAAAGAAACTGGCCATAAGAAAAGTCATATGTATTAATTAAAGCAAGGTATTACCGACTCTCTGTTGTCCAGAGTAGGTTAATCCAAACTATGGGATGAATTTACTATAAATGCTGACACACTTGGAATCAGCTTAGCTCTGGTTGCACTTAGCAGTTGACTGTAAGTGCAGATGGATACAGAGGGACACAGCACTTTGCATGTTCTGCTCTACTACACGTGACACAGAGCTCTGTGGTTACTGCTTCTCATAAGTTCCTGGCTGGAAAGCACCATTTCTGTACTTTGTCTCAATTATCTTCAGCACTAGGTGAATTTTGAAAGGGAAGCTTGGAAAAAAAATCAACTTAATTTAAAGAAGTGTGGTGGTTTTCAATCAGAATTGTCTCTTTTAGTCCTGCACTCAGTAGTTTCAGTCAAAGCTTTAGATATGTAGTGTTCTTAGCGTGTAGTCCAGTACCAGTCACAATGAAGATCTAAATATTCAAACGAGCTTCAGCTTAGGGATTCCTTTTCACATTGGAGTAGCCCACAAGCTGTGGGTTTATTTGAGTATTTTTTCCTTACAAATCAGTAATTCAGTCCCGAAGGCTGTTAATGTGCCACTGTTACTGAGATTTCAAAATATCCAAGTTACACAACCAAGTGTTGGTTCCCCAACTATGTAACTTAAACCAGCAGAGTTGTTCCTTGTTGCTATCCCAGAGAGACTGATTTTTCTTTGAGAATAATTACCATGTTTGTGGAGGGCTGCCCATGTCGGCCCTTGCCACTGTTTGGAATTCAGTAGGGTGCTTTTGACAGGTGGCTGGTTATTTTCTTGGAGTACTGCTATTTTAAAGGCTTTTACAGATACTAAAGAAATGACACAGTGAAGTATTTTAGATCATTTTTCCTTCCTTGTGCACCTTTAGTATGGGAACAGCTTTTAAAAATTAAGGTATTTTAAAATTCATAACATCAGCTTTTGCTCCATTTTGCTTCTTTGTAATATGAATACAGCAGTAGTTCCTGTTTAAAAAGGCCCCATCTGTGATATTTTTTTTTTTAAGAGTAGACTTAAGTTTGTTTTGTGTTCTGGATTTGGCTTTTTTTCTTCTATAAACTTGTACAAATCACTTGTCTTCCTTTTCAGTAGCAGAAGCATGTAAATATCTGCCGTATCATGGGCTTGTGACATTAATACAGAACAACTACAGATAATTGCAAGGGTTAATCTCCATATAAGATATCACTGTTACCTGCACTGGCTCTACACTGGAAGCAGAGGTTAGCTGGAATGCACAAGACCATTTTCAGCTTTTAGTAAAGTACCTCTTTCTAAACTCTGCACATTTTCCAGTTTAAGCCCTGGAATGAATTTTGAAACAAAAATCCCATGAAAATGCAGAGTTAGGGCTCTGTGTTCCCAGCTTGGCAAAGCACAGTTTGTTTGTAATCAAGGTCTCTGCTAAGGAGAGTTGTTTACTGAGTGCTAAGAACTTCTGCTTTGGTTAAACGCTTCCATAAATGGAAGAAGTTTCATAACATTTATTTTTAAGCAAGCATCTGCTAAATATATGGGAAATCCTGGTACTCCAGCAAGGTTTTGGTCGGGAACAGCAGAATCACTGTGATAGCTGGTTCTTACCTAGTCAGAGGATGGATTTGTTCTGCACTCGAGTCAACATTCCATCAATAGAAAAGTATTTTTGGGGATTTGGGTTGTTTTGGTTTTTTTTTAATGGGCATTAAGCCATATCTTCTATTTTGCTTATTTTTCCAACATTCTTACAGGATTACTCACTGCAAATACGAAGTTTGTAGTACCTATTTGTGTGCTTTCGTGTGTTTATCACCTACATTGCAGTTGAATATAAATTTTTAATTTAAAATTATATTTTGAGATATGATAGGGTAAATGCAAAAATAAACTTTCTGCTTCTCTGCAACCAGAAACAAAAAGGTAATGTTTTTCCAAAATAAACTTAGAGCATTAAAATTATTTAACTTTGATTCATGGAGAAGTTAAGCAGTGTAATTATAACCCAGTGGTATGCTGCAGTACAGGTCTTTAAGTATTTCCAGACTGCAGTCTGGAAGGGTTTTAACAAGTCAGTGTGAAGGCCAAGTCTAAGTCTTGCATACTAGACATGTTTAGGAAAAATTTACATTTTAGGGGTTTCTAGTAGGGGTTTTTGGGGGGTGTTGGCTTTTTGGCCATGTCAGCATAAGAAGGTTTTATATTGTAGTCCTGTAGGTATCAGCTCTGTCTGGTTCATATTTTTATTGTTGGATTTTATAGCTGCAGTGTAAATTCTGTCTCTGTCCCTTTTCAGTTCCAGTCAAGCACAAACCCCAAATGATGACCTTTTGTTAGGCTGTGCTGCTGAAAGGCAGAATCAGAGCATTGCCTGTGCACAGCTTTCCAACCAGTGCACCACAGCAGGTCCTGTAAATTTGGTACCTGTCAAAACCTTCCATGAGTCTGTGACAGCAGCTGAATTTAAAGAGAATTATTTTATCCTTTAAAACTCACCAAAAATTAGGAAACAATACCAAAAGACACTTAAATACTTTATTTTTTTTTTCTCTGGGATCACATAAGGCACACAAAACTCTGCCCACTCTACTGCCTCTGCTTTTTTTAACCCTAAAATGAAGAGAAATGAATTGTGCCTTCATGTTAAAAATGAAACTCATGTATTTCCATGTTAACAACTTACAGAGGTTTAGAGAGGAGGTTCTCTTACGGCCGTATTGTTGTCCCATCATCCCAACATGCTTGATTCTTATTTTTTTGTATATAGTTTGTCATTTTTGTTCATTTCCAAATGAAGTCTTTGGTCTGTGAAGCTCTTCAACTGCCTATAAATCAGTACCTGATATTTTTCAAACAAATTTACACGTTCTCCTCATCTAGAGGAATAGTATTTGTATTGAATCCTCAATAAATTCAACACATTCTTATAAAATATTCATACTAAGGAAGAATATGAGCTTTATCATCTTTGGCTGTAACAGGTAAAATACCTGAAATGCTGTTTCCTATAAAATGGTGTGTTCCTCAGTGATTAAAGCATTACTGATATGAATTTTTGAAAAATGAGGCTGAAACCATTGGAACACAAGCTGTTTCTGTTGTACAACCTGTGCAGATGCAGACTTTATGGAAAGAATTTTGTTTTGCAGTCCTACAGAAAATTTTTAATTACTCATACATGGCAACTCACGTGGCTTTTCTTCTTAAATGCTCACACAGGATGGACAGAACCCAGGTCCTCCTCCCCTGATACCAGGCCTGGGGCAGCAAGGGGGACAAGGTCGTCTGGGCCCTCACAACCAAGGACCCGGCCTTAATAAAGGTAATTCAGCATCTTGTCTGTCCTCCTGTGAGTCAGTCTCCTCAAAGAGGGGCTGTCCCAGTGCACTGCACCCGGCCAGAAATGGCTGGAGCACGGCGCAGAGCCTTGGCTGAAAGAAAAGCTTCCATACATGTGGGCTGGGATAGACAGGAAAAAATTCATCAGGGATATTGTTTACTGTGAAACGTATCCCATACGCCTCCTAGAACTGTGTGGACTAGAGCATCCTGCAGCGCTTCAGAAACGCTTCCAGAAACGCTCTGTGCTGTTTTGTGTCCCCCCAGGCGACGCCCGCGGGCCCCCCAACCATCACCTGGGCCCGCTGCCGGACCGACGGCACGAGCAGAACAGCGACGGCCCCGAGAGGGGCCTGTTCCGAGGGGGCCAGGACTGGAGCGAGGGCAGGGACGGCAGGGGCATGCCCGACAGGCGCGGCCCCCACCCCGATTTCCACGACGACTTCGACCGGCCCGACGACTTCCGCGACGATTTCCACCCGGATAAGAGATTCGGCCATCGGTTACGGGAGTTCGAGGGCAGAGGGGGCCCGCCGCTGCAAGATGAGAAATGGAGACGGGGTGGACCCGGGCCTCCCTTTCCTCCCGATCACAGGGAATTTGAGGGAGGAGGTTCCAACCGGGGCCCTCCCGGCGCTTGGGAAGGACGGAGACCTTCGGACGACAGATACCCGCGGGATCCCGAGGACGCGCGCTTCCGAGGAAGGCGAGACGAGAGGTAAGGATCGATCCGGTTCTCTTTCTTGGGTTAAAGGGTAAATGGAGGGAACTCTTTTATTCCTGGTTTCCTTTTCATTAAGGAGTCTATCTGTTTCAGATTTATAAACTGGAAACCAATAAGGAAATGAAAACTCTAATATACCTGAGTATAGAGTCCATAAAAATCATTCAGTAATAGAAGAAAACTTGAAAAGTGGTCATTGTACACAGCAGCTTCCGTGTCTTTAAACAGTAAGTAAAGACAAGGGGGAGTTTGTAGAGAAGATCCAGTGACACAGGATGAAGATCTGAGACCGTTTTGATGAAAATTGAGAGGAGACTTAAAGGTTAAAGTGACAAACTTTTGAACGCTAGAAGTGGATTTTGAGATTCTGTCTCCAGTCACAATCTACAGCATGACTGTGGAGACTGTAGGATGAGATGCAATGCCCTTGTAAGGAGCAGGAACAGTGACCTGACTGCCAGATAGAAGGGACAGACTTACAGCATCTGTTGGACTGTCGAGACTATTTTTTCATGCGTTTGCTTGTAGAAATTTTATTTCTCTTTCTGACTTATTTCTTAATGCCAAGCGAAGAACTCAGAAATAATCTGAATTACAGCAATGTCCTTGTCATTGCTCACAATCACTGAATAAATCATAAAGGGATAAATTTGCTTTTAGTTACCAGTGTAAATATGGAGGAATTAATGCTGTCTCTGAGATTAACTATCAGCAAAATTGCTCCAGATTTATGTTATTTTAATTACGTGAAATTTGGCCTCCAAGGTCTAAGCCTCTCACTGACCACCAACTCCCTATGTATAAGAACACGTGCTTGTACAAATACGCTGTGGTCTCCACATAATGTGAATTTTGTGTGTTTCAGTTGCCTTTTTTAATCATTTTCTTACATTCCTTTTACTTTGCATCTATACAGCTCTTCTTTTAGCTATTTTCTGCCTAGCTCTGTAAGATGTAACTTCCTTTTGTGTGAAGAGTATGAAAAGAAATGAACAGTAACTAAAAGAAGGTAACAATTAAGCCATTTTTAAAAAGTAAAGCCAGAGAAAATCCAGTTGGATGGTCCAGTGGTCCAATTGTCTGCATCACAGAACTCTTAAAAGACACAGCAGACAAGACTTTTAGAAGCTCAGTAGAGATTTTTCAGATCTTATATGGAAAATGCCTAGGGACTGGAAAATATTTTATTATGGTCCTGGTTTTTAAAAAGTTCCAGGAAGGGAAGCAGGAACCTTGTGACCTGTACATCTGACTTTTGAACTAGGAGTATTCTATTTATCAGAGTGCAAGTGTTTGCCCAGAGAGTTTGAAATGAAATGGCACGGGGCTCTAAAAGACTCACTGTGCTTGTAAATGTGATGATTTTCTTGGAATGAAGGTGAACTAGGTGCCATTTACTGCAGATGCTGTGGTGGACTTAATCCCAACCACTCATTCAGCTGACTTGGTTTGAAATTGAGATTGTAACTGGTTTAATCAAGCATGAGAGGCAAATGTGTGTATGTGTGTTTCTCTCTAATTTCCCATCCTTTTCATCCCTGTCCTGTTCTTAACTCTACCTGTGCATATCAACATGATGCTTCTACTGCAGAGACCTGCCTCTTCCTGCCTGCTAATCTGCACAGTGTGTAGTTGTGTACAGTAAGGTCCTAGGCCTCGGGGAAGAAGATGTAAGAGCAGTCAAACAGGAACTGAACCCGATGCAAGGCAGGGGTTTACGTGTGACTGATATGAAAAGGCAAATAAGGATATCCATAACACAGTATTAGGAGCTGTGTCAGGCACAGGTATCGTAGATTTCAAAACTCAACTGTGTCCATCAGTTGCCTGAAATAGGAAAGGCCCTGCTCCTGTAGCCCTGGGGCCTCATGTTGAAAATCTTGGTGATTTCTAAGCTAAGTCGAATCACACCATATCAGTATTAAAGTGGGAGGCCCTCTAAGAAACCCCTAGAGGACTGTGCTGTGTCAAGGCTAAACAACATTGCTCTGTGATTATTTGAACCATTTGTACCTGAAACTGTTGAGTTTGTTTTCCCAAACCATCCAGGTTTAATGTAAATGGTTCACGGTCCATACAAAGCACTCCTCCATCCACTGTTGTACCTGTACAGGCACAGCAGCCTCCTCTCTGTATTGTGTTTGTTTTCTGGGAGGTGGAGACAGACCTATTGTTTTTTATTAAAAACAATGTAAAAGTTTAAAAATATTGTATTGTGTTATGACTACTGTTAAAATATTTAAATTTGTAATTAAAAGGTTAATGTTGTTAAAATTCTAAATAAAAGTATCTAAAGTTTTGCTTGTAATAGGATGCACTGTGTCGTTAATGAGCTGGGGAAGGGGATGCTGCACACAGCCAACACCATGGGAACGCTGCGGCGCTTCCAGTTCAGCCAGTGTGGAACTGGGAACAGTGGGGAGGTGGGAGGCATCTGTGACTGGGCAAGGAGTGCCCCACACCGTGTGCTGTCACTGAGGGTGGGCAGAGTAGCGTGGGGTGGCACGTGGGGGACACCAGTGTGCCCACACCACCCAACACCTCAGCTGGGCTGTGCCCCAGGCAGGCACTCCTCACAGAGCAGGGCTGTGCTTGCAAACACTGCAGGTGTTTGAACTATGTCAGGAACAGAACAGTTATTCACACAGCCAGCTGCAGGCTTACCTGACATGGCACTGACAGCTCAGGAACAGCCATTCTCCTCTCTGAAGAGCTGTCCAAGTCCCCCAGTGCAGCGCTGGAGGAGCTGTACTCAGTTAAGATGCAGTGCAGAGCCCAATTGTAGCAAATTCCTGAAGATGCCATTGGTATTTACTAGACAGCAGTTATCAGCTTCAGGGTCACAATTACATTTTGCAACACAAAATTCATTACTGCAGTTGGATAACTGCTCTTCAGGTTGCAGAATGCCACGGTGTGCTGTTTAGCCATCACTGTGCCTACAGTTCCAAGGGCAGTCTAGATGCATTTGCTAAAATTGTAAACTTTGAAGAGTGGAATGAAAAGGAGAACTGTCTGGCAAAAGAATCATAGACTTAATAGGAATGAGATCCTGTAATGTTTTCTTACAGCCACGACTCTCATTGCTTCTATGTTTTCAGTTTGTTTTATCATGGAAATGGAAAGGAAAAAGGGAAGGGGAATGTAAAACCATCAGAGTTAAGGGGAACTCACTTATACTTTTCCTTGCCTTACCTCACCTTGTATTTATCATCACTCATCGATTGTCTTTCCCATCTTTTCATTAAATGAATGCAGTATGTTTAATAATATTTTTTCTTGTATGAAAAACCAACATAATGAGTGGAAGGAAATATGAGAAAAAAATTACAAAGCTTACTATCAAAGTGCTCAAAGGCAGAAATGAGCACTTTCCCACCTACAAATCCTGTTCTAGTAGCTACTAGTATGTGCTGTAGTATTAAGTGAAACAGTTGAGAAATTAGTTGATAATTAAACTGAAGCTGACTCAATTATGCCTAAAAACCACATCTGTATCATGTTCTTTCTTGTAGCTTCCGAAGAGGAGGACCCTCAAGACATGAGGGCCGGGGACCCAGGGGCAGAGATGGCTTTCCTGGCCCTGAAGACTTTGGGCCAGATGATGCTTTTGACTCTCCAGATGAAAACTCCAGAGGAAGGGACCACGGTGCTCGGGGGCGAGGTCGAGGTGCTATGAGAGGTAAGGGGAATGTTCTTCCACACAGAAATACAAGGATGAGGAAGGAAAGGCATTTCTTGGGCAGGTGACATTATTTTTATGAATACAATGTCTCTTCTCACTCCTGTTCCCCACTTCTCTTACTGCTCAGGAGCTCGGAAGGGTTTGCTTCCTACTCCAGATGAATTCCCACGCTTTGAAGGAGGGCGGAAACCAGAACCCTGGGATGGAAACAGAGAGCCAGGTAAAAAATTTGGTGAGGTTTGTAGATTTCTACAATATAATAACAACTTTAAAAGAATTTAAAATCTTGTATTTTTCCTGTACCTCATATGTTTGTTACCAGTATTTTACCATGAGAAAAGCCAAATGCAGTTCTTTGGTCTTTTAAATTTAGGGAAAAAGAACTGTACAGAATTTAACTGGCTTTAAATACAGCTTACTGAATAAAAGTGATTGTGGCCTCAAAGCCTTGATTTTCAGTTGTGTTCTTGTACTGCCCAGGCAGTTCTGGATGACTGAATCACATGTGATGGGGTATATTTAATAGGTATATTACTGCCAGCAGAAATCTTTCTCAGTGTTGCTGTTTTTCAGCAGCAATGTCTCACAGCTTATGTTTGCAGCTGTGTTACTAAAGGCAACCCCATATGGGGCAAGACAGAGCTGTAGAATGTCATGGAAAACAAAGCACACGTGACACATGAATAAATGAAGGTGTGATTGTCTCTAAAATACATGAATGTGTTTTATACTGGAAACACTTTACATCTGTCACACTTTTCTTTCCCATCATCTTTAAAATCTCTTTTACCTTCAGCTTTTTTACTAAAAAGTGGGACAGAGGAGAAGCTTTACATAATTTTAAGTTCAAATCGTGTGCCAAACAGCGTGGGGAGTTTGTAAATTGATGTGGCTGCCTTCAAAAATGAGGAATAATGATCCAATGAACATTACTTATCCTGTGTTTTCCTGCACAGGTCCTCGTTCAGATCACCCTCCTCATGATGGGCACTCTCCAGCCAGCAGAGAACGTTCCTCTTCACTCCAGGGCATGGACATGGCCTCACTGCCACCACGGAAACGGCCCTGGCACGATGGGCCAGGAACCTCTGACCACAGAGACATGGATGCTCCAGGGGGACCTCCAGAGGAGAGGGGCAAAGGTAAATACCCCTTTGATTAGAATCCTTAAGTAATTCTGGCATATGTTTTCAGCATCAAGTTTATCCAAAACTTCTCTGTTCAGAGGAGATAAAGGTGAGCTGGTAAATATCTGATTTTACCAGCTGGGAAGTTGAAGTCCAGTCTTACAGGAACATAAGGACAGAGGGATTTTTAAACATCAAATCCAAATCTTGTCTCCAGCATCGCAGAATCCCCATCTTTATTACCCTGTTCAAAAGTAGTTGGCTTTTAGTTCCCTGTTACTCCAGCTGGAAAATTCATTAGAGCATTTTTTCCCTCATTTTCATAATAGTTTTTTATTAATAGTAATGCTTGTGATATTATCCTTTAACTCAAATATAAGAACATTGAGCCTGGAGTGGTATGTCCCTGAAGTGCTCTCTAAACACCTGAAGACCTGACTTCCTAAAATATTATTTTTACATTTAATGGCGTTCTAGTTACCTTTTGTATACTTCTCTTACTGCTTTAAGAATCATATAAACTTTTGATATACACAACATCCATGGACAGACCTCTAGAACTTAATTGCAGTAGACTATGCTTTAAAACAAGGAGGGAAAATGTTTTTCCCTTGACCTATGCTTATGATTCACTAATTTAATTTGATGTCTTGTGTTGTAATTAAATTGAATATTGGTTCCTGTTATTACTGAGTGCCACCTCTGAGTGCACTGAACTCCACCACTTCCAGCCTGAACCAGCTCTTCTCCTCATCAAAGCTCTGATCTGTTTATTCTTTCTAGAAGTTGTTCTGTATCTTTCACTATCCTTGTTACTCTGTGTGTGCTATTTTGAGTTCTCAATTATCCTTTTCTAAATTAAATGAAGTAACTATTGCACACACTATTTCAGATGTGGTTTCTACATTCCCCTTGGATTTATTCCACCTTCTCCATTTTTTTTCCTAATAGTTCTGGGTGCTGTAGTTCCCTCTAAGTGCTCACATGCTACTGTAACCCATAAAACACATTCTTTTGGAGTCAGTCCTATTAGCATCACACCAGTTCTCGATCTATTTCTTACAGATCTCAGGACTTCTGTTCTCTTGTAAATGTTGTCTTCCTTTCACGTCCTCACACTGACTACCCAGTGTCAGGTGGTGATCAGTGACAAACATCCTTCTCCTTTGCTCCCTGAGCTGGCAGCCTGCAGCTGAGTTTGTTGTTGTTGGACTGCACAGCTTTGTCTCTGTCACTGAGCACTGAATCCCATCCTGCTTCTCTCACCACAGCCCCAAAGCTCGTTCAGTTTTAACTGCATGTCACTCCTCCTCTGAGTGGACTCTATTCCTAGTGTAGCATTATCAGCAGGTTTTATCATTCCTTCACAGATGTTTTGAATAAAACTCTGCTGATAAACTTCTGTAGCAGCATTTTTCCTTCCATATCCATGTGCTGTAGTTCTCAATTTAGCCAGCATCTATCAAATCTGTAACCCGACCTTTTCCAGCTTCAGTAATGATTGTGATAACTCTATCAGATTCTTTATTAAAGTAAAAACAATTGTTATCCAGGCACAAGTGTGGTAATTAACTCATAATGTGCTAAAGAAAGTCTGGAATGATGGCAGAAAGCCTGATAAACAAACCATGAACCATATTTTTTCCTATGTGGGCTATATCACCTTCAGTTGTATTAGTAAAGTCATTTGAAGATTAAAACTTCATGAAAGTTTCTGTGGAACAATTTGGTGATTGTTTTACATGGAACCAACCACAGTCAACAAAAATCACTCTTGCTAAAGTGCAGCAGAAAACCTGAATGTAGCTGTAGTATGTGTCCTTAAAACAAGCTTACCACTGATTTTGTTTTTGCAAAATACTGCTGCTTATTTTAGGCTAATAAATTGCATTGGGGTTTTTCAGTGTTCATATCAAACATATCAAAACCAAAAAGGCATATGAGAATTAGAAGATTCTATTCCTGGCAGTAAGAGCTTGAGTAGTTTTTGTTCCTGATTAGTAGTAAAATAAAGCGTTTTTCCATTACTTTTAGCAAAAAATGGAACAACACAGTAATGTTACTCATGATCTTCACCATCAGCCTCAACTGCCTCAATTTGTCAACAGTGCCACGTCTTTGTTTAGGATTTTAAAAATGTATTTTGCAATAAAAACATATAGAGAACCACAGATAGTGATGAAGCACAAGACCTGGCAGTTTGGAGGAAAAGCTATCACTATTCTGACTTCATTTCAGTGACTGCTGACAGGATCAAATATAAGCTCCTTTAATTCCCAAGGAATTGTTTCATTGTTGTCTGTTGTCTGTTTTCTGAACTGTAATTCAGTATTTAATTAATGTAATTAATGTAACCAAATCTGTATAAGAAAATTGTACTGAGGGAGGAGGCATAAAATTGCAGGTCTCAGCTACAGCTGGCTTATGAACGATGACACCACAGCAGAACCATCTCATCATTATATGGCATCTCTGACAAGGGACTCAGCTCCAACTTACACCATAACTGCTTGTGCTTCCTTTGCAGGGAGAGGAAATTCGGGACAGAGAGCACCAAAATCTGGGAGGTCCAGTTCTCTAGATGGAGACCACCACGATGGATTCCACAGGGATGAAGGCTTTGGTGGAGGCCCCGGGGGAGTCAGTAACTCTTCTCGAGGAGGAAGGAGCAGCAGCAATTGGGGAAGAGGAAATAACATGAACTCTGGCCAGTCCCGGAGAGGAGGCTCTCGGGGTGGACGAGGCCGATAGAAGAGGCTTTGACTGGGTGATGCCCAGTCCTTGCAGGACAATATTTAAATAGACTGCTACTCTGGACTCAGTCACCTGCAACGCCACGAACCTGGATTCCTAACTGGGAGAACTGAATGTGCATTAGTTCCTAACAAGGGTCTTTCTTTTCCTAAATCGGTCATTTGCCTCTAGCTGCAATATTGTAGCTAGCTCTGTTTTGTTCTTTCCACTCCCGTTCCCCTCTTTTCCTTGTTTTGTCAAGAGCTGGAATTTCTTTTAAGTGTTGTGGAACGTGGAGCATCTCCACAGATTTCAGTTCACCTTCAGACAGAAACTTGTTTCTATATGTACAGTTTGTCAAAGAGTTACGTTGGTTTTGTATGAATACAGAATGTAATTTGCGCAAAAACTAACAAAAAAAAATCAACGGTGTGTGATTCTTTACTCACCTATTACTACAGAGGGTTGTATTTAGGCAAACTTGTGTTTCAGATGGAGCAACAGTACTACCTCCTGAAATCTCAGCCAGTTAAAATGCTGAGAGACGACTCCTAGTTTTTTGGTTTAGCGTGTATAGAGAGAAGTTTCATTTTCACCTTTAGCCACAGCTGTCTACACATTACAAATGGTGCTGACGTTAAAATTCCAAAATGCAGGCAATCACCACTGCTTGCTAGTCTGCCATCCTGAAACAGAAAAGAGTGGAATAGTGTTTAGAATTAGTAAGGCACAGTGTGAATCACATAACCTGGATTGCAAGACAGACATCACAGCAAAGATTGGCATGCTACACTTCACCTAGGCGAGCCACGGATTTTTGTTCAAAGCAGCATCTGTTTATGGAAATTGAGAAGGAAAGTTTAGCAGCTTGATTGGTATGTTTTACAGCAGCTGTGTGACACATTGTTTAAAGCTGTGGGTGTTCAGCAGAGTCTGGTGTATTAATTGTTGAAGTGCAATTCATCACTTCCATAACAAGTTTTTTAAGTGTCTTTTTCTTTAGGATATTGTTACCTGGTTTTACTAAAGCAGGGAAATGAGGAGGAGGGGTTATTCCCATTTCCCACATTTCATAATAAAGCTGCTTACCAACCATGAGTTTGTTTTCCCCATAAATCATTCATATTAACCATCTCCAGCCACCATGTTATCAAAAGGCTCCTTTAATACCTAAAGCCTCAGTGAAAATGTTACCACAGAAGTACTTGTTCTACACATACCCCTCAGGAAGGTCCTGTATTAAAAGCAGAGCAGATAGTGAGAAATCACTACCAGGCTTCTCCCTCTCCTGCCTTGAATTTCAGGTTATAATCAGGATGAGACTTAGTTCTAGAGGCTTCTGCAACCCAGTAACACGTGGCAGCTCTTGCATCTTCTCACAGGCAGGTGTTCCAAAGACTGGCTCAAGTCCTGATGTCCCATCTTATTTAAAGACATCAAAGGACAGATGCTTTACTATTGTTCTCTTTGTTCAGTCAGTCACAAGTACCTTTTCTTACTTGGTTTTTAATTTGTGGTGTATAAAATGACATTTGAAAGTTGTAACTGATCATTAGCCTATAAAATCCTTGTCATGGGGCTCAGGAGAGACAGAATGGCCTTAAAGGAATTAACTAGAAACAGCTGAGATGCATCTGATAGGACACAGTTTGTCCCTTGAGAAAAAAATGCTTTTTAGCTCTATCTGAAGGACTTGGGGCACTTTGGGTGTATGTCTGGGAGTCAGGATTTGTCCTGAAGTTTTCATGATAAATACTAATGATTTAATCACTGCAAAGACGAAAGCTTGCCCTCTTTTTTTATTTTTTATTTAGCAAGCCCTATACATGTTTAAGGGGCTAAAAAAGGTCTAATACTTAGAATAGATGAGTTAGAGGATGAGCTTTAGGCTTTAATTAAGTCCTCTACCAAAACAAAGTGTACCTAACAAGAAAAACCAGCTTTATATAGACAACATATTTTCTCTGATGATTGGTCAATTCCTTAAAATTATTTTGGTACTGTTAAGTAATATTCTTCAGAGGGCAGCTTTTCAAATGGAGTTTGGAAGGATTTCACAATCATATGCTCAAAACATCCTAAGAAAATTTGGTAATTAGATGTATTTTCTACAGAATCTTAGAAGGTAACAGCATAGCAGGAGAGACAGAAGCAGCTTCCCAGTCTGTGATACCATGACCCACTCTTGCTGGGAAATGGACACAGTTATTTAATGGGAATATACTTCTGCATTCCTCAGGTTATGCTCTTTTACTCTGGCAAAAGAGTCTCACTGCACACAGACTCTTATGCTCTACCTGTTAATTCAGAGGTTGTCTCAGATTTAATTTCACACTGCTGTTAGGAATAAAATTAATCTTATATACTCTAACTTAGAAATTGTAAAAACAAGAGAGCTAATGTAATGCTATTCTGATAGCTCTGATCTACATTCTTAATGGGAAAAAGTGACCATTAGTGAAATACCTATACTGACAAGTGGACAAATAGTTTTATTAAAGCAATCTACGTACACTTAAGTACCCCCTTTAACAATTTCAGTTTAATTCAGCAAAATATTTGGTTAATATGTTAAAGCTAAATAGTGATAGCAGGTAAGTATTGCATTGGCTTTACTTTCTCCATGAGGCACAAATGCTCAGTGAGATACTCACTGGGGGCTCTGTGCAGGTCCCCGTGGTCCCATTTGTTTGCTCGGCCCAAACTGGAGCAGCCAGCTCTGCCAGCCTGAATTCAGCACCTTGCTAAGGCAGCTCAGTTTCTGCACTGAAACAGAGCTCCAGTTACTGGCAAATCTATTTCTGAAGGTCAGGCTGTGACAAGTAAACAACTCCTGTCCATCTTCCCAGAGCAATACATACACACAAAAGTTCTAGGAGCTCAAGCTACTCTTTTAAAGCCCAATTTGGTCCCTTACAGCAGCTGTAAGGCAACAGTACCTGCAAACGCCAATGCTCTTAACTAACATTAGCATCCTCTCATCATGCAGGAACACCCCCTCCCCTTACAATTATGGGCAGTGTTTGTGACCCACAGCCCCAGGAAAGTTTGTTTCACTTACTGGATGGTTATTTTAAAGCTGCTTTTTAGAGAGAAATGCAGTTCAGTGGCCATAGTCTTCATATTCACCACTGGTCTGAGGTGACAGCAAAAACAGTATGTGTTCATAGTGTAGGGGTCAGCACAAAATGAGGTAATACAGTTAATCATTCAGTGTTCTCCCCAGACTCGATCGCATTTTGCTAAATCATCTTCGTGTTCCAGCATCCGTTTCAGCCTTGCGCACCTCAGCTGCTCCTCGGTAACGGGCAGGTCCACGATGACACCGCATCGGCTCCGATCCCACGGTCTGCAGCAGCCGCTGCAGCAGCCACACGGTCCCATGGAGGTAGGAGTGGGACGCTGCCAGCTCCCCACCCAGAGGTGGAGCGATGCCAAGCCATGGCTATGGAGCTGGCAGCGCGGTAAGGCAAATAACGAGCTCGGGGGCGGCTCGGCAGGCTGACACGGCACACGGCACCCTCAGCTCCGAGTCACCGGCGCCGCTCCGGCCTGCCAGCCCTGCTGCTGTTGCTCCTCGAGCGCTGGCCAGGAAAACGTGACGGGAGGAGGCGAAGAGAAGCGGCGTCCCCCGTCTCGGACTCGGCCGGCTACAGCG
>WEIU01008063.1:84519-100207 GCA_013389925.1 Aegithalos caudatus | reverse complement strand
GAGCGCCGGCTCTCCGGGAAAAGCCAGCTCGGCTGCCGCGCAGGCCGGCGGGACAGGGGCCGCCCCGGCCTCCCCCACCGTGCCCGAGGAGCTGCTGAGGGAGCTGCAGCTCCTGCTCAGAGGTACCGGGGTGGGGGACCCGGGGTGGGAACCGTGGGGACGGCAGGACAAGGCAAAGCGGGGCTGGCCAGCAGAGCTGGGAAAAGTGAGGGTTGCCTTCCTAACGTCAGACTCCGGTGGGCTTTGGGGTCAGGCATGGCAAAGATGTGCAGGACAGCTGGGGAAGGGTGTAAGGAAGAGGAAAGCAGCAAAGGCAACCCCCAGGCCGTGGCGCAGCGTCGTGTGGAAGCAGCCTTCCATTGCCAAACGCGTGAAGACATTCCCGTGGAGCAGAAGATGTGGCAGGAGCTGGGCTTGTTCTACATTGTAAGTTCCCAGCCTGCCCCTTTTCCCTGTCTGCAGGGACACCTGCCCTGGCGCAGGGACTCCTCTAACTCCAGCCCTTCCCTATCGCAGCCTGAGAGGGAGGGGATGTTCCACCGTGGCGCGGGGCTCAACCTGACCAGCGGGCAGTACACAGCCCCCCTTGCAGGGTACTACGCCTTCACCACCACGCTGCACATCGGTGAGTCCTCAGACAGCCCCACGGCCCTGCCGGGGCAGCCCGGGACGGCGCTCACCCCTGCCCTGTCACAGTGCGCACGGAGCCGCCCAGAAAGGGGCAGGGACGCCAAGGGAGCCGCCTGCGGGTGCTGATCTGTGTGCAGTCCCGCTGCCAGCACAACAGGTACGGCACGGCCAGGGACCCTGGGCCGGGGAGGGGGGAAGGAGTCCAGCATCCCTGGGAAAGGAGAGGCCTGCTCCCCCTACCACTGCCCCCCCTCTTCTGCAGCAATCTGGAGACTGTGTCCCGGCTGGAGAGCAGCGGTGACCTTTTCACCATCTCTGTCACAGGCACCCTTTACCTGCAGGTTAGTGCTGCCAGCTCCACTGGTGACAGTACTGGGCAGGGAGGTGCCTTCCATGGTCCCGGCCTAGGGCTGGCCATCAGGGCTGCTTCTCAGGTGACCTCCAAGCCCCAAAGACAGACAGGGCAGAGCGCTGCTAGAGCACTACAGCACAGACTTGTGCTGCTCTTTTCCCAGAAGGAAGGGTAAGGGGCAGCTCCTCCTGCAGCTCCTGGTTGCTGTGTGCAGGGGAGAGCTCTCTCCTTGGCTCTGCCAGGCTATGCCTGGTGCCCAGAACACCTCCCCTGGCCCTGCTAATCCCTCTCTCCCCCCAGGCTGGGCAGTATGCCTCTGTTTTTGTGGACAACACGGCAGGCTCTCCCCTCACAGTTCAAAGAGGCTCTGATTTCAGTGCCGTTCTGCTGGGAGTGTGAAGAGGCACCACGCTGAACCTGTGGCAGGAGCAGCCAGACCATTCCCTCTGCCAGCCACCATGGAGTCTCCCCTGCTCAGCACCAAGCCTAAGGAAGACAATTTGCTCATGCAGGAAACTGCAGTCTGGTCTGATCCTGCTCGTGCTGCAGAACCAGCTGAAGATGGACAAAAGATCATGAAGATGATAATGATAATAATAAAGCAGCCTGACCAGGACTTAAAGGCATTCACTTCTATCTAAAGGCTAGGCCTAAAAGTTTATCTTGGAAAACACTGCTGACAGTGGCAGCAGATGGTTGCCTTCTCCCTAGGGCTCAGCTCCCACCATGCCTGGTACCAAGCCCCACAGGTCCATTTTTGCCCTTTGTGGACCCTTCCCTTCCCTGCCCAGACTTGGCTTGGGAGGGAGCAGCCCAAGCCAGATTATGTATTGCTTTAGCTGCCCCGCAGGGTACGAGCAGTGAAGGTTTGCTGGAAGGAGCCAACATCCTCCACACTAATCATCAAAGCAAAGCCCCAGTAATGCCACACATTCGATTAAAGCAAATTCCTGTCCTGTGAGCTTCCACAGCAGGCACTCCCTGCCCGTGGCACAGGGCCCGGGCTGTGGGCAGCACAGATACGCTCTTTGCTGTGCCTGTGATAGCTCCTGAGCAGAGCATGGGCACAGGCCTACGTGACCAAGCCAGGGCTGCAGGAGGAGCCCCAGGAAGGCTGAGCGTTTGATTTCCTAGTAGCACTCGGTACTGGCTACGTTGTGCCAGCAACACTGCAAGATAGCCTGAACTGTACCCAGCCCCACCTTCCTTCTTCAGGGGTGTCCCTGGCCCTGCCTGCCCTTCTCCACAGGCTGCATCTCCTTGAGGAGCCCGGTGAAGGAGCTGTTAATGCTGCAATTTATGGGTAGGGGTGTTTGGGTCTGGGAGGAGGGGGACTTCTCCCAAAGCAAAGAGCCCTTGTCTCTGAGAGCGATGCTGTGCTTCACCCCCACTGATCAGGGCAGCAGCCCCCTGGCACAGCTCCTGCCCACCTGTGGAACTTGGCCATGGCAGCCCCTCCCAGTCCCCACAAATGATGAGCCAAGGCAGCCCCGCTCTGATCAGCTGCCTCTCTTCCTACCACCCACACCTGAGAGGGCAGAGAAAGGCTCCCTGTCTGCAAGCAGGACTTGCCCAGCTGTCCTGTGCAGGTGAGATACCAGGAGCCCAGTGTGCTTCATCACAAAAAAGTCAGAGGTACTCAAAGGGGAATTCCAGAGTTGGAAGCAGACAGAAGCTCTGCCAGTCCCAAGGGACAGAACTGCACACGAAGCACTTGTGCATGAGCCAAGTGGTCCTGGAGCTCTCCTCAGTAGCAGGATGCTGCTGAGCACTGAGGCAAGGAGAGTAATTTCAGAAAACATCCTGCAGACCCTGTCCTACCATGAAATTAAAGCAAATCATTTGTTTTACTTCCACTAAAGCTGGGGCTGAGCCTGCTTTTCTACCTGGCTGTCAAGTCCCAAGTACAGTGAAATCTGCTCCTTCCTTTTCCCCTTTGCCATGAAAAATGGACATTTTATGGTAATTAACTGTACCATAACCCTGCATATTCTGATCCTAGCTGGAGCTGTGCTTCCAGAACTTTTCCTAAAAGGAAGAAGAGCAGCATTGTAAGAGGAGGGAGGGGGAGGGAAAACAGAGAAGGACAAGCTAACATTCCCCTCACCAGCTCCTGCACTGGAATTCAGAGTGGCCTCCTGGAAGGAACCCCCGAGCTGGGAGCTGGGAGCACGGCTCAGCTCTTGCAGCATGGCACAGTGCAAGAGGTGGAAAATGGGGGAGCTGAGAAGGGAAAGCTAGTTACCTTTCTGAAATTTGCCATCAGGGCTTCTTTTGCCACAAACAGAAGCAACTCCATGCCACTCTGTCTGGGCTCTCCAAATTTGCCTTTCAAGAGCAGAAACAGGAGAGTGTGCTGCTAACAAAGGCATTCCCTCTCAGCTCATCCTGCAGTGCAGCCTTACATCAGAGTACACAGGAATGGCTGGGAGCAGAACAAGCTGGCAGAGCACAAGCACTACTCAGAATCTGTGCCTGAGGGCCACTTCCTTCCTCAGCCCTCTGCAGCAGATGCAGAGTGAGTGTGCACCCTCACACTAAGCCCATGACTGCTGTTGGAGCAGAAATAGAAGATGGTCAAGTCATCCAAACAGGACAGCCATCATGTGCTCCAGCAAACATCCCAGGAGCTGGGACCATCTCCCAAAGTTCCAGGGATACAGAAAACAGAAAGGAGCCAGGGAAGCTTCACAGCCCTGCCCAAAGCAGCAGGCACCACCCTGCCCTTGCTCCCTTCCCCTGGCACTACAGCTGTGCCTCATCAGAGCAAGGAGGCAACCACAGTGCAGACCCCCAGCTCACCTCCCTCACTGCCCCCCTCACACACAGGGTGGGAAATTGGAAACTTAAGTGCTTAGGTAGTCCAATCCATTTAGCTTTCATTCTGTCACTTGGCCTTAAGCCAAATTTTCGCTGGAAAACAGCACACTGACTGCAGCAACAGCTGGTAGAGGCACTGAAACAGGATGAGATACCAGACACTTATTAGTACCTAAAACCTGAGATGCCTCCTCCTCAGATAGCACAGACAAGCACAGAGCCTGCCTGCAGCTTAGCTGCCTGGCAAGTCCATTTGCTGAAAACACTTTCTCCAAAAAACATCGGGAGCAAACTCCAGCCACTTTTTTCCATGCCAACATTGTGGTAAAACTCCCCCAATGTTCTGCAAGCACAGGGCAGGTGTGCTGCTGCTCTCCAAGGGGTGTTTGTGTCCCTCAGCTGCAGGCAACCTCACAGCCCAGCTTCAAGTTGAGATTTCCTACCCAGTGTGAAGAGGACAGCCCATTCCACATCCCAAGCTGGTGGCTTGAGTTCCTCATAGTCTGTATGGTGCAGCCTGTCCGGGAGCTCCCACTGAATCCTGGAACTCCAGACTCTCCCAGGGTCTTGCACAAAGCTCCTGGATATGGACAGCAGAACTGTCCCATTTGAAAGAGCTGGCAGCGCTCATGCCCACAGATGCCTCTTGCTAACATCCCTGCCAAATGAATTTACTGCATTTCCCAAGACACTCAACCCTACTGCTCAGTGAGCTGAACCTCTTAGAAAAACACCATCTTTATTTACACGGAAGAGCAGCCAGCAGGCCCCAGCCTCCCCCAGGCACACATGCACGTACACAGCCCTCTCCCTTCCCTTCCCTCCCTCCCAGCACTGCTCATCCCTCAGTGCTCTATCCGCACCAGCATGACCGTGACGTTGTCGGCAGAGCCGCGCTGCACGGCCTTGTTGGCCAGTCTGTTACACGCAGCCTCGTACCGAGCGTCTGCCTCCAGCTTCCCTTCTCTCATCTGGATATTCTGATCCTGTTGGGACAGAGGAATTTCATTGCTCCCAGCAAAGGTAGGTACGCTGGGTTTTCCAAGCATTGGGAAGGAAAATGAACACAGACAAGCTGGGCCCATTTCGTGCCCTCTGCACTGAAAAACCCAGCCCCCAGGCCGCCTTCTCCTCACCTCCAGGCAGGACACGATGAAGTTCACAGCTTCTTCTGGGGTAAAGACTTTAAAGAGCCCATCACATGCTATCAGAATGAACCTGAAATCAAGGGGAGACAGGTTACAAGGCTGAATTTTTGGCTCCCCAGCTTGCAAATCCCTCCAATTTTATGAATATTCATGCTCGGATCCAAAGGGAAGATGCCATAAAAGCTCATCTGAAAATCCCTTGGGACCTACCATTCATGACAATTCAAAATACTGGACAAAGAGTCAACAACTAATGTAAGGCCTAGATCAGGACATCCTGGCTGTCCTACAACACTGGCAAGATCATATATGATCCTGGTCAAATGCTCCATTGTTTCTCTAAGAATTGCTTCTTTCTTTTGAGTCCTTTTCATTCATCTATTTTCCCTGTGAAGCAGCTAATGCAAAGAAAAAGAGAAACAGAGCTGAATCCCTCATGTACATCACTTTACATTTCTACACTCCTGAGGGATGTGGCAATTTAAATATGCCAATTAAAAAGAAAAGCACCTGACACAACTGTCATCCAAGAAAACTCTGACACAAAATATCACCACTGGCTGCAGAAGGTTGAAGAGATACAAAACCCAAGGCAAGGACAGCATCCCCCTTAGGATAGGGAGACAGCCTGCTGTGCACTCCCTGCCTGCACAGGGAATTGTATTATCCAGGAGCCCTCATCAGAGTCAACAGGACAAGAAAACTACAACCAACCTACAGAAGTGGCTCTCAGTGCCTCTGAAGACATCACGTCAGTGCCTGATACTCGAGTATCTTGAGAAATATTTTAATGGATCACTTGATATGGAACTCTAATCCCAGAAAAAGCAGCAGTACTGGGTTACACTCTCACCTCTGAGAGTCTGCAGGGCCAAACTGACACAAAAGCTCACTGCAATTTGTCGTTGCCAATCATATAATGGAAAAGTATCTCAAATCTTCAAATATCAGAGCTGAATGCAAAGGTATTTATGGGCCCTACAGCTGCTAGAAACAACTCTTGGACAGAATGGAGACCCAAAAACTCAGCCCTTTAACTGCTTGAACACCGGTTTGTGAACTTAATCAGAGCACAAAGGACACCCAAGGCTTGTGTATGCTATAGCTGTGAGGCTGGTTCCTCCAAGAGGAATAGTATCTTGGCAGAGCAGCAGCATTATCCCACTGTTCTGATAAGGAACAGAACCAGAGAGACATCAGCACTAAGAGCATCCTCTGATTCTGGGAGGATCAGTCTGAAGTGCCTTGGCTGTCACCACAGAGCAAGCAGGGTTGTACAGCCTCTGCTGAGCAGAGCTGGGACAGACCCCTCCCATGACACTTTACCTGTCATTGTGTGTGAGTTGGCAGCGTTTGATATCTGGCACAGAGATAACACCACAGCGTTTGTACTGGCCATCCCCAATGGAGCGGGAAACCTCCAGCACTCCCAGGACTCTTCCATCCCTGCACAAGGAAAGAAAACACTGAGAGCCCTCCCCACGTGTGTATTTCACTGCACTGCCTCCTGGGGACACTTTGTGCATCCATCTGCTTGTGCAAATAATGACCCATTTCCCTAACAAGTTCAAAGCTTCCCTTCAAAGTCTCCTTCCCTTTCTGTATGTTTGTGTGAAGCTCTGGGAAACGAGGGAGAGGGAATTAAGTCAGGAGACTTCAGGGCTGTTTTCTGTCACCCTGCCCTAACTCAAGTCCTGCTTAGCCTAGCAAACTGAGGCAGTCAGAGTTATATGTGAGCTGAACTCCCAGTGGCATAGTTTGAATGGAGATTATTTCTTGGCAAGATACCCAGCAAACTGCTCTTCACTAGAAGCAGAGTGGCAGAGGCAAGAGGTCTGAGTCAGCAGCCCCTCCTGTGTCCTGAGGACACCAACCCTTACAGAGTGGCTCAGCTGCAGGCAGCTCCCAGGAGTGAGAAACATGGCATCTTCAGCTCCTGATCACCTGGCCTTTAGTAACCACTGACTGCAGCAAGCACTTCTGTGAAACCCAAAGTACAACAGCCCTTGGGGAATGGTCCTGCTCTGTGAAGCTTTTCTAATTAACCAAGCTCCCTAGAGAAACAGCTTCCCACACTTCACCTTTCCAAAAATCAAGCACCTTCTCCCCCAAAAAGGCTCTTCTGTGCCCTCTAGGAATACACAAAGCTCATTCATCTTGCAGTCCAAGCAGCCCCACTTGAGATAAAAGCAAGAAGCAAGGCATGTCACAGAGAAGAGATCTGACACTCACACACTTTGTGGCTTATCTCTTGGGCCCAAAATATTGAACTGCAAGCAGTGGGAGAGGCTCCCAGGCAGTCATGAACCAGTTCTGAAAGGAGCTTACAGACACTGGGCCATCTCTTTGCCATGTGCAAAGAGAGATCAGTGCTAAAAGCAGCAGCAAGTGCTCCCCAGAGATAAGGGGAACAAAGCACTCCAGGCAGCAGAACAGAACTGAGCCCCCCCCTCTCCACCCTGGGTGCATTTTGCCTCCACAGGCATGAAGATCCTTCAGTCCTCTCTGTGTGAAGATGCCACTAAATCAAGAAACAGCCTTCAAAGAAGAGAGAGAACCTAGCCAGGGAGATAAGACTCAGCTCTTGTGTTTAGCACCAGCTCCCCAAACAGCCATGCCTCCTTTTTGCACAGGAACATGAAGCTGTAGGAATACTTTGGCTCCAGAAAGCTCTCTCCTAGTGCAGAGAGCCTCAGTTCACCAGCTAACCCAGGAAAACAACACCAACCAAGACTGAGGGCTTTTGGTGCTCTCTCAAACCATGCCCCCTCTCACAGGACAAGGAGAGAGGAAATGAGTTCTGTCCAGCATCACAGTGTACAGAAAGCAGTAACTTCTCCAACAATCCAATCCAGCTCTGTAGGTCTGAATCTGTAGGTCAAGCATAAGCATGCCTATGCTGTTATTTCACATGGGTCCTGCTTTGGCCATTGTAAGGCTCTGGGAACCACCAACCAACCACAGTAACTGAATCCTCACAGGCCTCAGGTACCACTGTACCTCCCACAGCCAGCAACAGATTCTCTCAATTAGGATGCATACTGGGCTCAGGAAACTTCAAAACCTCGATGCTTAGGCACAAAATCGGGCTAGGGCTTAGAGGAGCTCATTCACACCCCCAGGCACCCACCTGACGTTTCCCCCAGCTTTCTGTATCCGCATTCGCTCCTCATACTGGGTGGGGTTATGCTCCTTACTGAGGCTTAAGGCTGTGTGCTTCTGACTCTCCTCATTGTAACGACACAGAATCGCCTGTGCTGACAAAAGACCATCATCAAACAACTGCAGCAACAGCTTCTTGGGAGAGCCCCAAACTGGAGTGAATGGTCCTGCAACAGGCCAGGGACTGCTGCCCAGGGCTGCTTCTCAGGGCTCATTCCCAGGCAGGAGGTGCTGTTCAGTGCTTTTATCTGATCTGGATGCAAGGGCACCATTACCAAGTTTGCTGATGATACCAAATTGGGAGTGCTGTGGACAAGAGGCCAACAGCGGGATCTGCACCACTGGGCAGTGCCAGTGGGATCTGCACATCTGCACCACTGGGCAGTGCCAGTGGGATCTGCACATCTGCACCACTGGGCAGTGCCAGAGGCACAGGATTACTAAGCCCAGGTGCTGGAATCTGCAGCCAGGCTGGAGCAGTGCTGAGCACCAGTGTGAGCTGGGCCAGGAGTGCTGGGGAGCTGCCCTGCTGGGAGGATCTGGGGGGGATGCTTGATGGCCAGGAGGGCAAATTCCATCCTGGGGGCATCTGAGACAACGTGGCCAGAGGGTCAGGAGAGGGGATGGCCTGGCTGGGAAGGTGCTGGAGTGTGTCCAGAGGAGGAGAACCAGCTGGTGCTGGAAGGTGGGACCTGGGAGGAGGCTGAGGGCTCTGGGTTTGTCTGGTTTGGAGAGAAGGAGGCTGAGGGACAACCTTACCCCCCTCTGCAGCTTTCTGAGGAGGGGGCATGGAGAGGGAAGTGCTGATCTCATGGGAATGCTGATCTCAAAGCAGGGCCAGGGAGGCTCAGGCTGACACTAGGAAGTGTTCCTTTATAGAGCATAAAACCAAATACTGCACCAGGCTTCCTGGAGAGGTGGCTGATGCCCCAGACTGTCAGTGTTTGAGTGTTTAACTAGTATAACTTTAGGGCAGCCCTGAACTAGCAAGGCAGTTGGACCAGGTGGTTGTCACAGGTCCCTTCCAACTGAAATATTCTCCTCTTGATACTGAGATATTTAGCACCATCAAGAGAGAGCTTTCACACATTGTTTTACACTATGGGAGACAACACAGGAGTACTCTGTACCCACCCAAAAGATGATGCTTTGTAGGAACAGCTGAGTTGCTCAGGACAACTCAGACATCCCAAACAAACAAACCAGCCCACAAAGCTCTGGGCAGAACAAAGATGCCATCAGTGGTCTCCATTGTGCTTACCCGGCTGTCCCCGAGGTTGGCTATGTAGAGAATATTGTCAACAGCTAGGACACAAGTAGCTGTGGAGCCATCCTTCCATGCTGGCTTCCTGAAGGGAACCAAAATGAGATTATTAAAGGGGAAAAACAACACAATAAAGTCACAGACTGCTCCTGGGGACTCAAAGAAGCGGCCTGTGCCAACACACAGCAATCAGGCAGCACAAGCCCAGAGCAGCTGCCTGCTAGCAGCTCAGGTTGGTGACAAACAGCAAACTGGACAAGGACAGAGGATCTACACACACTACAGATTTCTGAATGCACAGCCAATGCCCAGCTGGTGTAAATACTGCCAACCACAGCTCCCACACCAACTCTTCCTCACGCTCAGCTCCCAGGAAACCTCATATGTGAGCAGAACAGGCTCAGCCCTGATGGCTGCCCAAAAGCTATAGCACCATGAGCAAACAAGCACACCACACTTCTCCTTGGTCTCCTTCTGCTTCTCTGCAGCAGAAATGCTTTCTTTTTTTCCTTACATTTTCTTTCATTTTTCCACAGTATCCCTGCCCCCTCCCCCACCTCAGCAGCACCAGCACTTGCTCAGTCGCTCTCCTCCTATTTCACTTCCTGTAGTTAAGCTTTTATCTCTCTAAGTCTAGGTAAAATGAGAAGCATTTCTTAGATTACAGCTGCCAGACTAGTCCTGTCCACAAAAAAGCCTGGCTATGATGCCATTCTTCACTGACACTAGCTTTGAGGCTAATTTCTAGACATATTTCACCCAGATTTTCCTTACTTTGAAGGTGTGGCTGAATGAACATGATTCATTTCACCATCAATAATACAGCTACTGCTAGCAATCCTTTGTCATGCTTTGCCACAAGTCATGTTTCTGACCAGAGGATGGTTTCAGAAAGACACTATTGTGACAGACTCAAGAAAGCATCTTCCTTTTGCCTGGTCAAACCTGTTGTTCTGATTAGGCTTAAGAGACTGAGCCAGTCTGCAATTTATTTAAAATTGAAAGCAATCAGAGATTTTCAGGGAATTGCAGAATGAAATGCATTAACAGTCTTTGCATCTGTGATAGAGGTGTCACTGTGAAATAATAACAGTAAAAAAACCAAACCAAATGCGTGTGAAGGATTGGTAACAAAGTGACTGTATTTGAAATGCAATCTACACCTTCCCTAGTCCACACAGTTGGTGTGTCAGTTCAGCAGAGACTGAGGGAAGGTCAGGGTGCCTGGCACTCCACACCCAGCTGCAAGGCAGGCTGGCATTTACCCCACAGGGGGACAGTCTTCATCAACATCTGTTTTCTAAAGAGTTGAAGAAAGCCAGATTTAAATTTACATTGGGAGATGGAGGTCTTCCAACACAGGGCAATAAAAGCTGCCTCAGGGATGTGTTCCAGCCTGGCAAGCACAGCTCTAAAGAAAACTTAGTGGCCTCTATAGATCCCTTCCTTCCACGTGCTGATGGCATCCACAGAGATCCCATCTCAGGCAGTATGGGACAAGTCCCTTCAGCAACATGGCAACTCTTTAAAAAGAAGCCAAACAAGATGCCCTGATAAGAACAGAGGTGATCCTTGGACCTGTTTTCCTTCCTTCATGAGGAACATGTATTTTAGTCTAAGGGATCCTACAGACTGCTTACCATAGAGTAAGACCAGCACATGCCATGATCTAGTTGCAGCAAGCACTCAGCTGGCAGAGTCACAGCCTGGCACAGTGGAACTGTGTGCAGTTTTGCCAAAACACAGGCATGGCACAAGGAAGGTTTCCTCTACCCTGCCCACAATTCAGACCGCAGAGATGCACACTAAGAAATACAGATGAACAGAAAAGTATTTGCACTTACTGGCTGGATGCCTGCTTTAGAAACTCTTCATCTGTGTGTTTGAAGGTGTCCAAAAGGCATCTCTTCACAGTTTTCTCCACGCTGGCTACCTCACCTGTCAGAGAAAACACCAACTCAAGCTCCAGGTAAAACACACCTGATCTATCCTAGTCTGTCCCTTTGCTCACCCAACATTCAGTCAGGCAGAGCATCTCTTGGACTCTGCAGAGCAGCTGGGGCACTCCCTGGGCTTACCCTACCACAAATCTATGCAACAGCGTATGTGGAGAATTTATGACATAAACCTCTCCACCACAGGAGTATTTTCACACCTGATGTGGCACTGCCAAAACTGACAACAGCACATCTCACACTTGTTTAGAGAGTTACAATTGGCTACTTGCATCCTTGTGCCAAAAGGGCTTCCAGCCCTCTCCTGCAGCAGACACAGAAGTCTTGCAAGCCCTCTGGGACTAAGGGATGAGCACTGTAGGACTACACCCAAACAAAGCAGTTTCCCTTATCTACTGGCAAGGCAAAAAGGTGATGTTTGTCCTACAGCCCTTATTCCACTCCTCTCACCTTTTGGAAATTTCTTGATCAGGTTTTGGTGCAGATTCTGTGCTGCAAACTTTGATGCTCGGACTCCCCCGTGGCCATCGAAGACGGCGAAGTACGAGACACGTGTGCTGTGAGGAACAAAAAGTACCAGAACAGGCTAAGAAAGGCCAGGAGCCAGGAAATGGGACCCAGTATGTCCCTCTCCATAATGCCCTGCCCTGTGTCAGCCAGACCAAAAATCCCACACTCCAAGGCACAAAAGGTAGCAGGTCTCTGAGCTCACGTATTCAGCATTTACATGGTTTATGTGTTCCAGCACTGAGCTGAGAACTTTCTTGTAATTTTCCATACCTCAAGAAAATGAAGGGCTAAAGGGTTTACAGACCTCAACTTGGCATAAAAGCAGATAAACATTTTACCTTAAGGACACTGCAACTCTCCAGCATTACAGACATCAGTCTAGCCAATCCTACAGTACCTTCCATGCCTAAGCTTGTTCCAACTATGCTACAGACAAAAACTTGGATCTCTCAGAGCACAAATCACTTGGGACAGTACTAGCTCAGAAGCTAAATCCAGTATCAGGGTGATGCTTCAGAACATTCTTTTAATTTTACATACCCACTTATATTTGGGTAATAGAGGATCAACAACTAGAGTTATCAGGCCCTCATGAAGTCAGTGACTGAATTCACTAAGTACCCCTCAAAGGGAGGTTTTTGTACACACCAGCCCTGAGTACTGCCTGGGAACACAGCTAGCTGATGATTCACCCCAGGTCTCCCAAGAACAAGCCCAAACCATGCACCACAAGACAGGCAGATGAGCATCAGCTGCTCAAAGCATGAAGGATCATCTCAAGGGCTTAGCTGAAGCAAGCTGGAGCTCCCTCACCCCCAGGATGGCTGTTCTGGCAGCTGGGGCCCACTTACATTTGGGAGGGCAGAGGCCGACATTCCTCGGTGATGTCGTTTAAGATGACATGTGCATCCTGCATGTCTTCCCTCTCACCTTTTCTCTCTGCCACGTAACCCTTTAATCCAAGGATGCCCACTGATCCTAAAGGGGAATAAAGCAGACACAAGCATGCAAATCAAACTCCTCTGTCTCCTCAGCTCAGGCTAAAAACCAGTAAACTCTCAGCTTTCAGAGCCCTGTCCTGGCAGTGCAGCCCTCATCCTACAACAACACCTAGCAACTGCTGCTAAACAGGACATGTTTTATTTTGTAACCTGGGTTTTTATGTGTCCCCAAGGTCAGCAGCTCTAAAAGCAGCCTGCCCTCATTTTCACAGGCAGCTGTAGCCAAGCAGGACTGCTGGGCATGGGACAGGACTCTTACCAAACAGGGGCTGGGCAGGGGAAGCACGTGGCACTGAACCAGCAGATTAAGTAAAGCACAGCTTTAAAGAGTGCACTAAGGACAGGAAATCCAGGTCTGATGTTCCCAGGACATATCCTTTCCTATCCCTGAACACATCTTACTCCCAAAGCTGCAGCACAGCTGGCACTGAAGCCAAAGGCCCTGTATGTAACAAGCCTGTCTCTCCCCCTCCCTGGCATCCTTAGCAGCCAGCAGAGATGTGTGGATGTGGCAAAAGAAAGCGGTGTGGATCCAGCCTCACAGAGGTTCCACACCCAATCCCCCTCTTGGCAGCACAAGCACTTGTCCTGCCAGTGCTGAGGTGCCTGCTGCTCAGCTCCTGCTGCTTCAGCAGGGACACTAACAAGACCCAGGGGAAAGAGCAGACAGAGGAGCTCCAGGAGCTTCCACAGGCCTCTGCAGCAGTTTGTTTCCTACAAGAGGCTGAAAAGGCAAACAGACAGAAGAACCAAAGCTCAGCTTTGTTCTGGACTTACTCAGCCCAACACCAAAAGTACAAATTGAGTACATTTGTTTTCAAACTGTCTGAAAACCTTTACAAACTTTCTTTTCCACAAGTTCTTCCCTGCCATTCTTCTCTTCCTCCTCCTCCAAGGACTTTCTCTTCTGCCCTTTCTCTTGGCTCCCTGCTGATGAGACTTGCTTAGTAGCACTGGAGGCTGGAAGAAAGCAAAAATGCAGGTGGCTCAAGTGTTCCAGGACTGTTTTATTTGCAAAAATTCAGCAGCAAGTCCTTTTGTACCAAAGCACACTCAGGAGTGCAGGCCCACATACTTACACAGCATCAAGTGACCACAGTCATTACTGAACAACCCACAGGTTTTATTCCTTAGCCTTTTTTTTTTTTTTCCAGTTAATTGCTCAGGAAGTTAATGTTACAGGCTGGAACATTTCTATATTATTATTATTATTTTCCTCTATGATCTCTGCCCACAACAATGCAAAGAAACTTATTTTATTACTTTGAATGTGCATATTTTAGAGGGTTCAGAAGAAGGCTACAAATTAAAGCTAACAAGCAAAACCTGATGTCAGAACTCTTTTTCCCTCTGGAGATTTAGGCTCCAGTGGGTATAGTGAATGATCTCAGCTCCTCCCAGGTGACAGCAAGCACATGGCTGCATGAAGAAAGCCTTGCCAGAGCAGCAGTGTGGGTTTGAAGCCAGCAATGGACAAGGAGGCAGTCCATGCCTACAGCAGAAAAGCAGCCAGGGCAGTGGCTGCACCAGGCTACCTCCCCTCCCAAAGCAGAGAGCTTTCAGACAGAGAATGAGGCTCCCCAAAAGACAGCACTGTACTTCTGGGAACAGGCCTAATTTTAAGATTCAGAATCCTGATTTAAACAACTGGGGCACAAATTGCCATGACACATGTCAGCCAATCTGGACTGGAGAAATAAGCACCAGGTTAACTTGCTATGTGTGCAACACAACAGGCTGCATGGTGGGCTTTTCCCAGGGAGGGGTGGCCCAGCAAAGGCTGAGGACACAGCTCCTTACCTGGGTCACTACTGCTGGCTGGTGGGAGGCCATCAAAGAGCAAAGAGCCTTCTTTTCCTAGAGCACAAGAAGACAAAATTAACAAAACACCTTTGTTCCTTTCAGGGAATAATGCTTTGCCTATATCTCTCCTGAGGTGAGGAAATTATGCCAGTTCACCAAAAAGAGCCAAATTTCTGCTTCTGTTACTAGTCAGGCAAATCCAGGCCTTGCATTTGTTCCAGGGAACACTTTTATGGAATGCTTTATAGAACATATGTGGAACATCTATAACACCCTGGTTATAAAAAAACCCAAACAGGATGCAGCTGGTCTGCATACCAGCACTGATAACCCTGCTGCGTTTATTCTGTCTAACAAAGAACAGGATTTACACACATTTCATCTGAAAGAGATGCTGATGCAGAAAACACAGAAAACCAAACGAATGGCAGGAAGAGAACACCCATACCTGAGTCAGCACTGCTGGATGGTGGGAGATCATCAAACAGAAGAGGCCCTTTATGAGCATCTTTCCCTGCAAGGCACCAGGGCAGAGTAAGGAACCACTGCAGGCCCTCCTGGGGGGAGTTGTTCTAAAAGGACTGTCCCCAAGCACAGGTGTGGTAAACCAGGAGAGCCTTACTTCCACCTCTAATTTTAGCAGCTTCTACACAAGCAAGATAGCCACCTGCCTGGGGCAGAGATAAACTTTTATCCTGAGAACAGATTTTTGGTGTTTTTTTGCTAGCAATCCATAAGCTTGCATTGACATCCCTCAGCAGCACGGCGAGGGGAAAGGCTCCAAGATGATCAAAACCGCGGAGAACCGCAGTTCATACAGAACGTGCAAAAACGCGGACTAAAATGCAGCGGAGCGAGTCGCAGAGGGATAAAAACCCCACCAAACCCACCAAACCCGGGAATTTCTTCAGCGATTTTTCACCCGTCCCCTCACCCTCTCCCTTGCCCCTCAAGCTCCCTGTGGAGGCGGCCTGGCTGCGCGCGGAGCCACGCTACCCCCGGCCGAGCTGCAGCAGAGCCGGCGGGGCCCGCAGCCCGTCAGG
>WEIU01008063.1:43162-84449 GCA_013389925.1 Aegithalos caudatus | reverse complement strand
AAGGACACGTGCTAGTCGCCTCCACCAATCGCAGGCTGGATCGTGCTGTCAGTCAGTGCCGCGGACCCGCCTCCTGCCCCGCCGGGCTGAGCAGGCCCGCGAGGGGGCGCTCCCTCGTTGAGGTGGGCGCTGCCGGCCCTCAGGTGTCCCCTCCCGTCCCCCCTGCTCTGCCGCCCCGCCAGCCCCGGAGAGGACGCTCAGCGCACGGGAATTGCGTTAAATGCGACATTTATTTCAGAACCGAACAAGCCTCACGTGCGCACGGACGGCCAGGACCCGCAGTACCGCCCCCCCGGCACACGGCAGGGAACGGCGGCGGGAACCGGAGAGCGAGGAGGGCGGCCTCCCTCCTCCTCTGGCCCCAGCCTGCCCGCCGGTGCCCGCCTGCCTTCCGTGCCACCCGCTGCCCTGTGGAATTTCCCTTCCCGTTGGGCTTATAGTCGTGCTCGAACCTCCGGTTTGCATTCCTTGCCGAGGGGAGGGGTGCCAGGGCCGTGACGAGGAGCGCGGTGCTGGTCAGAGCGCTGCTGGTAAGATGGCAAGTGGCCCGTGTGCCCCATCCAGCGGGCAGCTCTGTTTGCCTCAGCTCCCACCTCCAGCCGAGCCGCTTGCTCTGCAGGTTTGCTGGCCTCAGGCATGGCTCGGCTCTAGCTGGAGGATGCCCCTCAGCTGGCTGCGTCTTGTCTGTGGCACAGGCAGCACCGCACAGCCCTGGCCAGTGAACCTGTGTCTGGTCCCTGACAGACACTGGTCCCGTCTCTGCCACAAGTTGCCTCCGTTCTGGAAGAGCCTCCCCTCAGGTACCCCCTGTTTCTCTACCCTTAGCCCCTTACACTGAAATTTGGGATGGTACCAACCAGTCCTTACTCAGAGCACAGGAGCCAGGATGTTACAGCAGCCTGGGCCCCTGCATTGCCCCAGCTCAGCCTCTCTGTGCCTCCAGGTTGGCACCTCTTCATACAGAAAGGGCACAAGTCGGCCTCCAGGTCTTAAAAGGATCACAGAGAGGAAAATAGCCCAGTTTGCTGGGGAGCTTGTCCTGGGCAGGGGAGCTGGGCTGAGAGGAGCAGCCCCACTGCAGATTTGGGCTGTAGTAATGGGGTAGGATGCCCAAGGATCTATGGTGAGGCCAGGCAGAACCAGCATGTGCTCAAGAAGAATCCCCAAACTCTGTCACCTGAAACCCGAGCTAAAGGGTGCCTGATACGCAGCAAGGGGGCCAGTGCAAGCCTCTGCTCCTCTGCCGTGTCCCTGCCTGTCCGTGCCCCCCACAACACGAGTGTAACGAGAAGACAGCACCACGTCCCACACACACACACACACACACACACACACACACCCCACAGACAGTGCAGGGAAGTGCGGCAGAGCCGAGGCGCAGCCGTGCTGGACGAGAGACAGGAGAGCTGGGGAACTGCCTGGGAGATGCACAGAGGAAGATGCTCAGCTTCCAACACGGAGCTGTGCCAGATGCTGCTGGCCACTTGGGAAGCCCTGAACAAAAACATCTAACCATGGGTGAGAGATGGGAGAAGAGAGAGAGCTGCTGGAGGAGGTGGGAAGCAGTGATGGCTGGAGGAGAAGGTATTTTCAGCAAAAACACCTCCGATACAGGAAGCCCCCAGATTAACATGCTGATGGAGGCAGGGTGGAGGGAGGCGGGTGCTCGCTTCTGCAGCAGAGGAAGAGTGAGAAAACACCAGCTATAACAGAAAAAAAGAAGCCCCATCCCCACCCTGACACCCTTTGATCTGCTTTGAGTCTGTGATCCTGCAGGGAGAAGAAGGGATGTGCAAGCCCTTTTGGGAAAGGGCAAGAAGGATCCTGTAGGGTGGGATGGTCATTCCTAGTCATGGCTCCTGGGGAACTTTCCCATTCCGCCTGAACCTCCACACTCCCTGCAGGGTTGGGGTCCTTGATATCCTGCCCTAAGAGTGGGAAATCCCTTTGGATGAGACATCTGGGTGTCCCAGGCTGGGATAGTGGAGGTGGCCCAAGTGCTTTCGGTTGGCAAGGATAGCCCAGCATGGTGTGCCATGAGCCATACCCAGAGCTCTCCACTTCCCTCCAGTAGGACCAAGCTCCAAAGTGCAGTGACCCACCTGCAGGGACATGGATGCCCTGGCCAGTTGAGACTGCGGGCTCCTCCCTTCCAGAGGTAGATGGGACAGGTAGGAATTGCCTTCTTTGGGAAGACATGGTGGGCTGTCTGGCCACTGCTCAGGGGAAAAGTAGTTTAAGCTGTAGGGGAAGGCAAAGCAAAAAGTTGGGGAAGGGCATAGAATGAGGGTGAGAGCTGCGCTGCTGCCAGGCACAAGCCAGGGATGTCCCGGGGAAGGCATCTCCGGAACCCCAGCCTAACACCAAGGCTCTCCCCTGCCTGGGGGAGGCATTGGCTGGGGGCCAGGACTCAACTTAGGGGATTTTTTTTTTTGTGTTGTAAATAGAAATAAATACTTTATAAATATAATCTTAAAGTACTGACATCTGATCTTACTCTGCTGTCTCTTGCAGAAACACCGGTAAATTAGGGAAACCCCACATCTAAATTACCACTTTCCCTTCGCCTGAGGGCAATTCCTCCTGCTCTCCCAGCTCTGAGCTTTGCTGCATTCCCATCTCTCTAGATCAAAGACCAGCTTTTAGCCAAAACCACCCTTCTCACTCCCTCCCCTCTGATAGGGACCTTTTTTGGAGCGTTAGATGGTGTGATATGAAGGTCACCCACGGAGGGACAGGCAGAAGATGGCACGTGCACAAGGAATCCTGCCCAGGCGGGTCCAGGCTGTTGCAGCTACAAACAGAAGTGAGTTTCCCCTGTGAAGCTGTGAATCAAGACAGATCCTTCCATGGAGCAGAGAGCTGGGGCAGCAGATGGTGTGAAAGATCAGATATTAACATGGGGAGTCTTCAGACAGAATCAGCTATCTTGATCCTGTTGGCAGATGGATGAGGTGGAGGGTGTTTTTCAGGCTAGATTCTCATCTGAGCTGTTCTCCTTCTGGACAGCTTGGATCTGATTTGGAAAACAAGGGACAAAAGGTGTTAAGAAATGTGGACAAGGAGAGGTGTGGACTCCTAGGTTCAGTGTTCTACCTCCAGGCTGATACTTGAATCCAGACAGCTGGAGGGACATAAAATTAATGTCTCTTTAGCCAGAGCACACAGGTTTCTGTGCATTTATTCCTATTCCCCTAGTTTTGCCACTTGAGGCGATCTCAAGAAGTCCATGAAATGGTCTTGTTGAGGACTGAAAACGTTTAGTGCAGGTAGCTTGGTGTGCAGATTTGAGCTGCAGGGGTGGGAGCCTGAGGCAAGTCTGAACTGCCGATCGTTTGCATCACAAAGGGCACAGGGACCTGCGGCACAGCCGCGTGGAGAGTGCCCTTAGACTAAGAGGGTGTAAAAGCCCAGGGTTTCCTTTGTTCAGGGTCCTTTCTCAGAGGCACCCAGCTCCAGCTGTTACTTTGTTATTGCACCATGATTGAATTATTTTAAGGATTGAGATGTCTGAGACTCTGCTATGTGAAACCTGTGACTGAGCCAGTTAGGAAACCTTGGCTGAGCGTGTGTGTGTGTGTGTGTGTGTGTGTGTGTGTGTGTGTGTGTGTGTGTGTCTGTGTCTGTGTGTCTGTGTCTGTGTCTGTGTGTCTGTGTGTGGTGAGTGTAGGGAGTCAAGCAAGGCCCCTGAAAACACCTGCTGCAAAGGGACCTCGCTCCCAGCTCAGGTGGTGCATGGCTTCCAGAGTAGCTCCTGGATGGTCAGACAGGAAAGTTTCTTTAACAGTCTCAAAAACTCTGTGGGATCATCTCAAGAACAGTGACAGGCCGGTGGCCGTGCCGCCAGGCGTGGATGTTGCTTTGAGCTCAGCACAACGCTACCTCTGTACCACCTGGAATCTGGCCCTAGACTGAGGCATTTAAATGTGGATGAGCTGAATTCAAAATTAATATGGTCCAAGTTTTGCCAGCTGAAAGCCTGCCCAGGCAGAGCTCTGCTCAGGAGATGCTCCCCACACCTGGCTGGAGGCTGTAGCAGGGAAAGCACTGGGAGCCTGCAGCCACCTCAGCAATGACTTTCTCTGCCTCCCCCTTCCCCCAGCTGCCCCTGGTACCTTATGGATCCAGCCAGGAGAGGGTTGAAAGCGTAGAGCCAGTCGTGCATGTCTTTGTCACTGCTCGCCTGCAGCAGGATGCCCCGGTGCTCCGTGCACACCGCAAACGTGTTCGGGGTCTGCAAGGGGAGAGCCAGAGCTTAGTCCTTCACTCACCGGGGTGTGCAGAGTGGGGCTGGCTCCCAGTGCCCTACCTTGAGCATGGCCTGCTGGTCCTCGCTGTACTCCACCTGGGCCTTGGAGAGGTTGAGTATGGCCCTCTCGACCGCATCCTTGTCCGAGTTGTAGATGTAGACGTACGGACGCCGGACCACCACAAAGCGTTTCACCCATCCATTGGTGTGAGGCTCCAGGAAGTGCAGGTAGCCCTTTTTGGAGACGATGGGACTGTAGAAGGGATCAGGGTAAGAGGTGGGATACAGACCATGAGGAGGTGGCAATGGTAGGTCATGGACCCCCTGCCCATAGGTGTTCCCCTTGCTGGCTGCCCCACGTGCTCCTACCTGACTCGAATCTCCTGGATGTCAGGCACCAGCAACCGCTGGGGCTCCTTCTCCTCCTCAGGCCGGCGGGCTGGGGACTTCTTCTGCTCTCCTTCTATCACAGGCTCCAGATCGGGACTCTCTGCCCTGGACGAAATCTGGGGGGGTCTGGGGAAGGAGGAGAGGATGGAATATAGGAAGAGTGAGGGCTAGGGAACATCCATAGACAAGGACTGTGTCCCAGCGATACAGCTGCTCTGCTTGGGATATGTCACCAGAACCTCCCAGCCAGCTTCTTACCTGACTTCCATGGCATTGTAACATCCTTCCACCAGTGATGGGCAGGTCGAGGAGGGGGTGAGAGTGGTGACCCCAAGAACTGGCATGGAAGGGTCTCTCATCAAGGTCACAGACATTTCAGACAGCTGTGGAGTAATGGAGATGTGAACTAGAGTTTCTGCACAAAGCCAGGCACATGAAAAGGAGCAGGCTCCTGCTCAGACAGGGAGAGGCCAGACCCCTGGCAGGGCAGGGCCTTCTTCTGGCATAGTCCTGAGAGCCACCGGTTCTGGGGAAAACCAGAGGGCGCAGACACCCCCAGAGGAGGCACGACTTGTGCCGTAGTGCCCACCTGGCCAATCCCCTGCCAGCCACACATCCCTCCTTGGCCCCACCAGCCCAGCAGAGCCTGGGTCAGCAGCAGTACCTTGCTCTCACTGGCGCTAATGCAGACGTGGCTGTGGCTGTATTCCCTGTTGAAGGTGTGCGTGAGCAGGCGCAAGCACTGCAGAGAGAGGAGGAGGACAGTGGGACACGAGGCACATCCCACCCCCCACCCTTCTTGGGCTTTCTCCCGCCACAACCCCCAGCCCTCCTGTGGAAGCCACTTCCTGGCTTCATCCCCGCAAGCTGGGTTTGCTGCAGGATGCTACCTTCACAGCCAGCTCCTTCTGCCTCTCGCTGGGGGTCTCAGGGGGAGAGGTGCGGCCTTCAGGCACGCCGTCAGCAGAGAGCGGGGAGGAGATGCAGGAGGTGCTTCGAGACTCAGAATCCTCACTGGAGCAGGGGGACAGGGTCTCCATGCCCAGCCGCTGGGTCGTCTCCAGCTTCTCGCGCAGTAACAGGTAGTGTCTTGTCTTCTCCACCTGGGCACAGGCACCCAGGCTCAGGGGTGGCCCTTTCCCCTGTACCCAGGCCCCCTTAACCCCATTTGCTCATTAGCTTTGGATCTGCTGGGGCCTGGCTGGCAGCGATGCACAGGAGTACTGGCATCACAGCCCCGTTCCCGCCTTCTCCCACAACTGAGTGGTGGGGAATCCCCCCAGCATCAGTGGAGCTGTGAATGGCACTGTTTCAGCCCATTTCTAGCCCAGACTCTCACTTCTTGCAGAAGGCTGAGTTTCTCCAGCTCCCACTGATGGTCAAGGATGAGGCTGTCACTGCGGGGCCGCCAGCCAGCCAGGTTCTCCTCTCCCCGGACGTAGGCTACAGAGGTGTCCAGCACACGCCGGCGCCTTCTCTGCATGCCTGTGAGCACAGACACACAGCTGGGGAGACAGACACACAGCCCCTAACCCAAAGGCCTGGCTGTGCCTTCCTGCCCCAGCTGAATACCTGGGCAGAGGCGTGGCACCCACCTGGGCTGCCGGCATCAGCCACGCGGCAGAGGCTGAGCTCGTAAACTCCTGTCACGCGGTTGCTGTGAGCAAAGAGAGACAAAACATTACTGGCTTTGTCCCATCCCCACACCCCAATTTTTTTAGCCAGGCTGCTGGGGTGCCCTAGAAAAGCTCCACTCCCTAGGTGCTGGTCTCCCGTCCCCAACAGGAGTGTTCTGATACCTCTCAGAAGCCCGCAGGCTGCCACTGCCAAAAAGATTGCGGATGGAGCGTGAGGCAGGAAGTTTGGCATCCCGGGAGTAGAAAACCATGCAGAAGTCTTTGGTGATGACGGCGGGCTGAGTGCAGTTCTCCATCTGCAGTAGGGCAGAGGGAGGCATCAGGGGTGCTGCAGGGTAGCAGCCCAGCAGGTCTCTCCCACCCCTGTGCACAGCAGGTTCCAGTCCTGGGGTCCCATATGGCCCCAAGCACCAAGTTGAACCCTGCACCCCATAAGCACTAGCTAAGGAAGGGCTCAGGCTGGCTGCAGTACCAGACTTTTTTAATTTATAGTGATCCCAGCCAAGGTCCTTGCCTCGATGTAAGCTGACAGGGTGATGTAGATCTTCTCCCGGTAAGGGGTAACACGGTTGAGCAGCAGCGAGTTGTGCATGGAGCTATCCCACGCCGCCTCAAACTGGTAGAAAGTCCTGCCAAAAAAACCCAGCACGGCCAGTAAAACAACCTCCCTGGAACCCCTGGCAGGCAAGCAAGAAGATGTCATTGTCCCACCCCACAGCGCTGCAGCAGGCCTGCAAGGACACACAGACATACATGCGCAGTGGGGACAGATGGGGACAGCCACTCCAGAGGACACAGGCTCAAGGCAAAGGGCACAAGGCATGGTGGGAAGAGGACACGGCACCCTTGAAATGGCCAATGGACCAGGGTTTTGTGGAGGAGGAACCGCAGGAGGAGTGGGGTCTCAGATGGGGCGCAGGCAAGGCAGAGCAGGCTAGGAAGGCAAAGGAGGGCAAAGGAGGGTTCATGCCCCACCCCTGTGTTCAGAGCGGGGGTTGCCACCCCCACTGCACCCGGGCCAGTCCCCACCATCCAGCCTGGGGCACAGCACCTCCCAGGCCCTGCCAGGAGCAACTGTCGCCATTCGGGTGATGATGGCCAGAAGGGAAAGGAGGGAGGATGCTCAGCACTGGGGATGTGCTGCCAGCCCACCTCTGGGAGCACAGCCCCCCCACCAGCCAGGTCCCCTTCCCCAGGGCTGCCCCTGTCTGCCAGCCCTGGGCCCCAGTGAGAAGCTGGGGACCATGGTTTGGTGGCTGGCCCCTGTCAGGCTGTCTCCCCTGGCTCTTGCTCTCCCCTCATTGCCAGCCCCATTCCCACGCTGCTGCCTCAGGCCCCTTTGCTGTGTTTTCCATCACTCCCAGGCTGGGAGAAGGAGCAGGGGACACCTGGTCCCACTCACCCATGCCTACAGGACCCCAGAAATGATGGCACAGCTCACCCAGATCAAGAGTGGCAGCTGCCCTCCTTGGGTTGAGCAACCGAGGGTGAGGAAGCAGGAGGTGGCTCTGGTGAGAGAGCCTGGGGGGTCCCCATTTCACCCCCTGCACCACTCCTGGGCTCCCTCCCGGGTTAGCCTTGGCTTTATGGTACACCCGCTCCCCAAAACCGCCCAGAGCTGCTGCGGCCTCGGCTCCTGCCTGAGCATCCTCAAGAAGCTGTGGTTCAGCCATATCTCAACGAGAACACTTCAGCACATCCCTGAAGCAGCATCCAGGTAGCTGAGGAGCAATTTTAACAAGAGCCAGGGCATCCAGCGGGAGTAGGGAGAGGTTCTAGACTGCAACTTCCCCCATGTTGGAAGAGGGAGAGTGACGCTTTTCAAAAGGTGTACAAAATACATAACCCCACCGGCGTGAGACACAGCCAAGGCGAAGGATTGCTTTGCAGACACGGGTTGCTTAAGAAAAGAGCGCTCCCCAAGGAGGAGGAGGAGAAGAGGAGCCTCAGGGGAGGGGAGAAAGAGCAAAAAGCAAAGGGAGGAGGCAAAGGGGAAAAAGAGAAAAGCAGGAGGGACCAGACCGAGCAGGTGCGCGTGAAATACCTAGTGTCATTTCCCAGCGAAATGCTATAAGTGGAAGGTGACCCAAGGACAGACACACACATGTACACACACAGAGAAACGACAGGTCAGAAGAGCCCCTCTTGAAGGGACTCACACGTAATAGCACCGCTGGCCAAGGGAGCTCCAGCCTAGCTGTACCCAAAATGGGAACCAAAAGGAGCTCAGCCAGGGCAGACAGAGGCTTACCAGCCTGGGTGAAAATCCTCTGCCTCCCGCTTTCCTCATGGCCCAGCAGCTAGGAAGGAAGCATATGTGCTCCCTATGCCCTTAACTCTGCCCTTGTGCCATCCCAGAGCAAGGAGCTCCCACCCAGCGCAGTCCCCTGGGATGCTGCCAGCTGGGGGGATGAGACATCCCACTGCCACTCACACAGCAGACTTTTTGGCCCATCCCCTGGTCCACAAAGAATGAATCACTGTGCTGAGACACCATAGGCAGCACCAGTGTGAACCCACCTCTCTTGCAGTGGGGGGCTGGAACAAAGCTGTATCCACTTTTCTGCACCCTGGGAGGGGACAGAATGCTGCTGCAGGCACAGCTCTGCCCTCAGGTATCTCTGAGCACGACCAGCTTTGAGTTGCCATAGGGAGGACAACCTTCAGGCACAAAGTTATGTGCCAGGACTTGGGACGTTCCATCCCTTGTCTGACAGGCACGTGCTCCTCTTCTTCTGCCATGGGCCACCGTGGTGGGCCCCTTCCCTGAGGCCTCAACAATGCTCCCATCCAGAGGCTGATGGCACATCCACAAATCTGGCACCTCTCGTGCATATGCCAGGCTCACCCAGTGGTCCCAGCTGAAGCCTGCAGTCCCCAGAGAGCCACTGCCCCTTTACACAGGAGTACAACAGTCAGTGCCACTTGTGTACCCACTGTCACACCCGCATACAAACACACGCTGCCTGTATGCCACACCTACACACACAGGACCACACACAGGGTGGGCAGCTGCTGCCACACCAACTGCAGTGCTGCCATCATTGCCAGGTGCCCAGGAAAGGGCAGGACAAGCCCCAAAACTTCCACTGTCCTCACCAGCCCTGCAGCTACTCCAAGCAGCATCAGGGGCTGAGCTGGGGCTGGGGCAGGAGACAATGTAGGGTCCGGCACACTCGGTGCCGGATGCCAGAAAAGATGGGAGAGTAGCGAAGTTGAAAAGCAAGAATAAAACCCAAATCAGGCAATGGAGACGCAGGCGTGCGAGGGGGAGCGGCAGCCAGCCAGAGCGTGGCCCAAACGAACAGCAAAAGGGGTCGAGTGAGCAAGAGGTGCCAGCGCAGGAGGGAGGAGGGATGGGGCATGTGAAGGGATGAGGGGCTGGATGTCCAAGTGCTGCCTCTGGCGGGAGTGAGCGTGCCGAGGCAAGGGGGAAGAAAGAAAGAAAGGAGAGAAGAAGGAGGGGTGGAAAAAAAACCAATGGAAACAAATAATACCTAGGCATATCCGAATCAAGAAACTGCCTGCGAAAACACAAAACAATCACATGGTTAGTGTGGGCTTAGATGGGCAGTAGCAGCTGAGGGAAGCGAGGGGGGACACCAGGCACTGCCCCCCGCGCCTCCGCCCTGGGCGCTCGATGCAGGGATGGATGCGTGCTGAGGAGAGAGCTGAACCACTCTCCCAGCCTCTTCCTGAGTGGCTCCGGGGGGCTGGAGAGGCTGCAGAGGGGAAGCCAGGGCTGCTCCAGGCAATGGAGGCTGCGTGGCACAAGGCAGCAAAGCGGGGAGCGCAAGCGGCTTGGAGGAGGGTGAAGTGGGCACTGGCTCTGCTCTCTGCCTTCCTTCTGCCTGTCCTCACAGCTGCAGGGCGAAGCATGCATGTCTGCATGTGGAGTGGAAGTGGGGGGCATTGCAGCTAGCGCCCTGAAGGCAGCTGGCCAGCCCCTCCTCCCTCTGCCTTGCCATGGGCAGGCTCCATGGAATAGATATGGGACAGATGTGACACCACTTCGTGCCCCCAAATAGGGCCTCAGTCTCCACGCTCCTCTCCACACCCAAAGTATCCCCCCAAGCCTGAGCCATGTCCCCTTGTCCTGCAGGACCCATGGGGTGGAAGGCAGAGCAGGAGGCACATCCCTCCTGCCAGGCTACCTTAGGCATGCTGAAGATCCCATATGGCTGCATCTGGGACCAGACAATCAAACAGATCAGGAGCTGACAAAAAACTGCACGGCCCCAAGAGCCCACAGGTGCCACAGCCACCCAGCTCCCAGCAAGAAACCACCACTGCTCCACTGGGCTGGGCCCTCCTCGTCTGACCATCTCCATCTGGCCTCCTTCTGTATCCCCAAGGCTGTGACAAGTCTCCTGCTCCGACACTTGTAGGTGTGCCTGACCCCAGGACTCACCTCTGCTGCCCAGATACTCTGTGCGGGTTGCTCTGCCACGTCCAGGAGCTTCCCTGAGAGTGCTCAGGGTACCAAATCCTATCCAGACCCCCCTCATTTCCCCAAAAACACCTTGCCTTGGGACAGGCCTCCTTGGGACAGTGGTGATCACAAAGCAGATAAAGGAAAAAGTGGTCCCCATTCCTCTCCAGGATGTTCCTACACCAGTGACCACAACGCACACAGCCAAGGACCAGTCCTGCTGCTCCCAGTGCTGGCAATGACCATCCCGGTCTTGTTGCAGCTGCCTGCATGCACACATTCTGGCCAGAGACCCCACCAGATCCCCAAGTTCCACCAGTAGCCCTGGTGCAGAGGAGAGCTCTGCCCTCCATCCCTATGACTCCCCGTGCCACTGCAGAACTCACACAGAGAGATCTTGGAGATAAAAACCTTCTGGTCCCACTTCCTTCGCACCCTGCCAAACCTCCAGTGGGGACACCTTTAAGCAACCTGGTCTAGTGGAAGGTGTCCCTGCCTGTAGCAGGGGGTTTGGAATGCGATTATCTTTAGAGTCCCTTTCAGCCCAAACCACTCTGTGGTTCTATCATGGCCCCCTGGGACAAGCAGGAAGGGATGGACATCCCTGAAGTCACCCACAGTGGGTGGGGATGGCTTTCCTGCATTACTTACACACAGAGAGGGATCTGCCATGGGTGCCAAGTGGCCTTTCCAGCAATATTGCTGGGACACAGGACAAATAGCCCTTCCCACTAGCCATGGAGTTGGGACATCCTCCTGGCATCAGCACCAATTGCCTCCTTGTGCCAGCCCATCACAGCCAGCACCAGAGAGCAGGACCCCCACATAAGTTCCCTTTAGTGCCCTCCCCAGCACAGCAAGGCCTTGGGGAGGAGGAGGAGGAAAGGGGGTTGGCAGCCCTGTACCCCAAGACCCTGTGCAGCTTCAGAAAAACCCGGCCTCAAGACAGCAGGGGGTCAGCAGAAGGGCCAAGAGCCTTCAGGGGAGAGAGGGGCTGCTACTCAACCCCTCCATCCCTCACCACAGCAGGGGAAGAGCAAGAATCAAAGCATCACGCACCGGTCATCCTGGGAGGGGTGGATGTACCCAGAGGAGAGGATGTTCAGGGACAGAATGTTGGGGTCGATGAGCGACTCGTCTGCTTCTGGGGTGTTCCGGATTCGACCTGCAAATGCAGCACAGAGTTGCCTCTGAGGTGACAGGCAGTGGCCTTGTGAGGGTCCCCGTGAAGGCAGGGGCAGACTGCCTGCCTGCAGCCCCCCATGCCATTCAGTCCACTGCTGGTCATTCAGCACCAGAGATCCTGGTCCAGCTCCTGGACATGGTGACAGGGGCTGAGGTGTCCTGCCCACGCAGTGTCCCAGTGTCATCTGCCAGGCAGCCGCTGCTTTACTATTGCAGGGCAGGAGGGGAGACAAGGCATAAAGCTCCATGTGGGAACATGGGAGTGTGTGCAAGAAGCAGTCTGAGAGGATGCCTGGGAGCTCAGTGGGCTGGGGGCTGGCTTGGCTTACCCACAACCAGCTCCCGTACTTCCTTCCAGTGGATGAGGCTGCCTGTTTCATGCACCAAGGTGACACTGATTCTCCTCTGGATGCCCTGAGACCCACGAGGCCAGAGAGAAGGGACAGTAGTTAACACAGGTCCCAGCAGGAGTCAGCTAGGACAGCATCTTGGGCAGAGAGTACCTGATGAAGGAGGAAGGTCCCATGGCATGGCATGCCTCCACGGTGGTCCACAACAGCAGGGATGTAGCTGGAAGAGAGGATTGCAGCATGACACAGAATCCTGCCAGCCTGCCCAGAGGTGCTGAGCCCTGAGTAGTTCCCTTGCTGCTTCCCAATCCCTCTCCCTCTCCCTCTCCTTCTCCCTGCAGGGCTTACTCTCCATTGGCCTCCAGCTCACAGATCTCAAAGAAGACCATCAGGTCGTACTTGCACTGGCAGGGGCCAGCGCTGGGCCGAGTCATGGTGCTCAGCTTTGTTGCAGGCACTGCAGTGGGTCAGAAAAGACAGGTAAGATGTGGAGCCTGCTGCTGGCACTTGGATTGAGGCGTATGATGGCAGGAAAAGGGCAGAGCAGGAGAGGACCTCAGAGCATGCACAGAGACAGCAACAAGAGCCTCATCCCAGGGACCTTGCTGATCACTGGTGTGCTTTCTCCCTTGCCCAGCACGGGGTGTCAGCAAGAGACTGGCCTCACCCATCCCCAGGATGCGCACAGTGTGCCTGCAGTCTTGGCATGGACACGTCCAAAAACACACAGTGCTGTTCCAGGCACTGCCGGGGAACAACCAGAGGGAGGTTTCCCCTTTGCTGGTGTTTTGACTGTACAGCCAAACCCCCACATTTGGGGTCTCAGCAGCCATGCACAACTGGGATCCTGCCACCCCTGTGGGACACTGGGGCCACCTGAGCCACCCAGGGCAAGGAACCTCCTCCCTGCTGCTCTGCAGGAGGTGAGGTGGGGGCTTTCCATCTGTTGAGTACTGAGGAAATGCGTGTTTAGGGCTTTTGAGAGCTGTGGCCCACAGTACAATTTGTGCTGCCTCTGGGGTCCTAACTGGTCCCTCTGGGGAAGAGGACACCCACCCAACAGGGGAACAATGGGTGGACACAGGAGGAGGCGGCCAGGTTCCCTACCTGGTTTGGAGAGTGGCATCACACGGGGGAAGTGGCGTCGGGATGGCCTCAGTGGGCTGCAGACAGAACCAGCGTGGTTATAGCACCCCCAGGGAGCCCCAAACCCAGCCAGCCCCACCTGGCCCCACTCAGGGGCTACCCTGGCTCCCCAGGCAGCCACTGCACCCAGCACAGACAGGGGCTGGGGGTGGCCCAGATGTGCCCACCTCAGGACATCCTTGCAGAGAGGCGGGAAGGGGTGCTGCTGGTAATGGCCAAACACCTCAAACACAATTGGCTGGCTCTTGATGTATTCGATGAAAGATTTTGTCACCTCCACAGCAATCTAGAAGAGAAAGAGCTGCTGAGCCACTGACAGTGCAGTTTAGCTGAGAAAGGGGATAAAGCCAGCAACAGCACCTGGGATGTGGAAGGGTGTAAGACTGTCAGTCCCCTGCATCCCTCAGGCATTCCTCCCCCCATTCAGGGATGCTCTCCCCACCATGTCCACTGCAGTGAAATCCCAGCCTTTTCAGGTGGATGACAGTGGCTTTTGGTGTTTTTCCTGCATGTCCACCATGTCTAAGTCTGGCTTAGCTGGGTGTCTGTGAGGAGCTGGGAAAGCCAGGAGGAAGCTGCTTCCCTGGGAGAGGATCCAGCCAATGGCTCTGCAGAGACCCCAGCAGCTGCAGGAGCAAAGGGGTGGTGGAAGAGGGGTACGCACATTTTGGACATGATAGAAGCCCAGGGGTGGCCCTCGTCCTGTGTTCTTCAAGGGTTCTGTTGAAAAGGCCTCATCGTGGCGATGGATGAAGCTGTGGAGGGAAGGAGGGTTGTTCAGGGGCTATGGGATGGGGACATGCTGGAGCAGGGAGGGGAGTGAAAGCAAGGGACCACAATGAAAGCGTATTCTCCCTAGGACTGCTGCCTGCACTCTTGGCTGGCATAGGACTCCCTGAAGCTGATGGTAGTCTCTCCTTGCCTTTTGCCAGTGACTAAACAAGTGCTTGGGCAGATTTCACAGCCCTTGGTTTTGCCTCTCCAACCACAAAGGACTCAGAGGTGGAGGAAACTTCCCAAATTCACCACAAGCTCCCAGGTGATGGCTGGAGCTTGGTGGAAGAGCAGGGAGGGGGGCCCTAGGGGCTCACTTGAACTGGCAGAAGATGTCAGCGTATTCTGCGGAGATGCTGGAGGCTTGCAGGACCGTCACACGGAAAGTGAAGATGCTGCCCAGCTTCAGGTGGTCCAAAGCCACCTCCAGAGGCCCGTCCGGAGCAGGCTTCTCCGGGCTGTCCAGAAGATCCTCTGGGGTCACTGCAGGGGGGAGGAGTTCCTTAGCAAGGCAGGGTGTCTTCCCCTCCGTGTTAGGAACATTTAGGAACAATGTTGAGATGCTGGAGCATGTCCAGAGAAGGGCAACAAGGCTGGAGAAGGGTCTGGAACACAAGTCCTGTAAGGAGCAGCTGAGGGAGCTGGGCGTGTTTAGCCTGGAGAAGAGGCTGAGGGGAGACCTCATCACCCTACTGCAACTGCCTGAAAGGAGGGTGTAGTCAGGTGGGGGTTGGTCTCTTCTCCCAGGCAACCAGTGACAGGACAAGAGGACACAGGCTTGAGCTGCACCAGGGGAGGCTTAGGTTGAACATCAGGAATAAGTTTTTCACAGAAAGGATGATTAGGCGCTGGAGTGGGCTGCCCAGGGAGGTGGTGGAGTCACTGTCCCTGGAGGTATTTAAGCCTGGATGTGGCACTCAGGGCCATGGTAGTTGACAAGGTGGTGTCAGGTCATAGGTTGAACCCAATGATCTCACAGGCTTTTCCCAACCTGGCTGACTTCATGATTCCGTGATCCTGTCTGCCAGCAGCCCCTCATTAGAGCAGTGGGCTGTCAGTGCCAGGGAGGGTACAAGAGGCTGGGGGCAGGGAGCCACTCCCAAACTGCCTGTCACAGCTCCTCACCTGCACAGGTGTTGTTGTTGACTTCATCGGCGGACGGACCCACGTCGCTGACCTGGCCTTGACCTTCCACTATGCGCAGCTCCTCCTGAGAGGTCCCCGAGCGAGACATCCCCACAGCTGGACACGACTCTGACTGGAACTGTGCCAGGAGAGGAGTTCAGGGATGCTGGTGGTCCCCAGGCTGGTCCTGCTTGCACCACTGCCAGCATCCCAAGCACCCAGGCACTCCAGCTCTCCTCTCCCATCCCTGACAGCCACCCTGGGACACGGGTGAGAGCAGGATGCACTGCTGGGTGCCCAAGGCCTTGGTCCGCCTGGTGGACCAAGAACACATTCCTTTTCCTCCACCTCTAGGAGCCTGGGGGTCCCCATGGGGAAGCACTGAGGTGGCAGGCAGGGATCTGGGGTCCATGGGCATCCACCAAGAGCCGGCCCCACCTTACCTTCTCGAAGTGCTGGTCGTCAAAGGAGATCTTGGCTGTCCCTGATTGCCGCACACCAGAGCCATAGTCGGGGGCTTCTTCATCCGCTGGAGGAGGGATAGGGGTGAGCCAGCAAAGGGGGTGCAGGGGGTGCAAGGGGCACATTTTTCAGGGGGGGTTCCCTCCTACCTGAGATGGCCTGGACAGCCACTCGCAGGAAGCCCTTCACCTCGCCCTTCTCGCTGACGATGGCCACGCGGTGGACCAGGGGCACGGGGTAGAGGAGGTTGCTCAGGTAGACAAAGGCCCTGCCAGAGAAGGGGGGGACACACAACAGGGGGGAGAGCGGTCACTGCTCCCACCCGTGAGTGCCCAGGCACGGCTGGCGTGGCCGGCAGCGGCCGGGATCCCAGGTCACTGCTCAGGGCGCGACCGCAGCGCTGCAAAGCAAAACTAAAGAGAAGGCAGCCAGGGCCAGGCGAAGGGGCTGGGGGCAGCGGGCAGGCAGCGTGCCGCGGGCAGGAGGGCGGGCAGGAGGGTGGCACACGCCATGGACAACACCACAGGACACACCAGGCTTGCAGACCTCTCCGACTGTCACCTCCATGGCAGGCGGGAGGGGAGAGGGCTGCGCTGGTGCCACCGTGAAGCCGTAGGGCGAGAGAACCTTCTGTGTGGTAGAGAGCTGGAGAACTTGGGCAGGAGGTGCTGCAACACGACTGGGGGCGCAGCTGCGGAGTCACCACGGGGAGGACAGGGGCAAGACGGGGGGAAGGAAGGGTGACAAGGGAGATGGAGGCTGTCAGCAGTGAAGGAGATCAGAGGACAAGGTCCTGGACCTCCAGAGGTGAACCTGCTGGGGGTTCATGGCCCTGGCTCTGCCCGCAGTGTTGGAGACCACTGGGAGGGAGGCTGCATGGTGTGGCTGGCAGCATTGTGTGTTGTGTGTCCCCCCTCTCCATCCCTTCACACATATGGCTTCAGGGTCCTGGGCCACCTGCCAGCACATCACAGGGACAGACTTGCCTGGCAAGTCTGAGCCCCCCTGCTCTCCTCTGCAGCATCCAGGTTACCAATGCTACCACGGTGAGGTGCTGTGCCAGAGTCCAACACGATGGCTGCACCATGTCTCTGTCAGCACCTCCTGTCGGGTCACTGCTCTCTGCTTCTCAAGTGCTGCCTCCCTCCACCTCACCACCAGCTTCCAATGGTCATCCAGCTCTGGCCACGGTGGCATGCCGTACCCTCCACAGTGACAAGTCGCCTTTGGCACCAAGCTCCCTGCCAAAAGGCATGAGCTAGCAGCACCACTTCCAGCAAGATGGGGCATGGGGTGCCTGGCACCTCTCCCTGTGGCACCTGCCAGCGTCTTGACGTGCGGTGGGGTGGGATGGTGCCAGGGGCTGGCCAGGACATCTCTGCTTCAGGAGGCTCCCGTGAGGGTTGCATCTCCAGGCGGCTGCTGTGCTGCTCAGGGCATCCCAGCCTCACGGGAATCTTCATATTCACTGGCACCCCAAAGTGCCTAGGGGGCTCTTGCAGCCCTGCACTTGCATCCTGACCCCCAGGTCCGGAGATTCCCCCTGCTCTGGTGACTCCCATTGACCTTCAGCTGTTCCTCAAGGCTTTTTCCACCCAAAGCATCTCAAAGGACTCAAGTTGTGGAAGCAGGTGATGCCAAATCATTATCTCCTGATGGGCCCGTCTCAACCCATCTCTTCTCAGATGCCATTGGGAACAAGCAGTCAGACCATGCCAGGGCTTCCCAGCGGGATCTCGTGCCTGGGGCAGAGCCCTGTGACCAGAGGGAACCCTCTGAAGCGCAGGGATCTGTGTGCACCCACCCACCTGAAATCACCGGGCAGCTGGAGTGGAAGCAAAGGACTGGAAAGGGCAGGGAAGAGTGGGAAGGAGGTGGGGCAGGCAGGGAGGAGGGGGACAAGTGTGTCACTAGAGGAAGGAGGGCAGGGACACTAACCACAAGATTGGTGAGGTGCAAAGATGGCATGCTCAGATCAAAGAAAAGCCTTTCCAAAGGAAGACAAAAGTGAAATAACCCCAATTTTTGCTAAAGCTTTGAAGAGATAGAGCCAGCAGCTAAAAAAGAATAAAAAACCCTTAAAATAACCAAAATTAAAAAAAATTGGAGAGAGAGAAAGAGAAAGAGAAAGAGAGAGAGAGAGAGAGAGAGAGAGAGAGAGAGAAAGAGAAAGAGNAGAAAGAAAGAAAGAAAGAAAGAAAGAAAGAAAGAAAGAAAGAAAGAAAGAAAGAAAGAAAGAAAGAAAGAAAGAAAGAAAGAAAGAAAGAAAGAAAGAGAAAATGAAAGACAAGGATCCAATCATAAACCAATCCAAGCACACTTCACAAGAAATGTGGCCGGCGGAGCTGCTGCGCGGGGAGCCAAACCCAGGGCAGACTCAAAAGAAGTCAGGAGGCACCAAGCTCTGGGGAACACGCCCCCGGCATGGAGTGGGGCCGCTGCCACAGGGCCTTATTTGGTTTTTTGAGGTGCCCTTTAGAGTTTTGGGGTTGTTTTGATATATTTTTTTCTTTTAAATAAGGAAAAAGGAAAAAATAAAATAAAAGGAGAAGAACCCAGCTCTTTCGGTCTGAGGCTGCAGGACTCTTACCCCACCTCCACCCTCTCTGCCTGCTTTGGTCCCTCCTTCCCACCATGCTGCCTGGCTCTGGCACATCGAGGAAGAGGAGCCCCAGCTCACCCGAGTCAGGGAGCCCCTGCCTGAGGCAAAGGCTCTCAGAAGAGCTCATGGTGCACATGCCCTTGGGAAAACCCCAGAGAAAGCTGGCAGCTCCTCATACCATTCTAGGGATGGGCAGATGGCTCCAGGTTTGGTGACACAACCAAGTTTGGGGTAGCTGGTGGCCTTCTCCAAGCCAAGACTGCTGGAGCCCAAGAGGGTCTCCAGCCAACAGGTATGAGAAATCAAAGTTTCTTATTCTTGGCTCCCAGCTAAAGAGGAGCTGGAGCCTACACCCAGGTCCCCACAACCTCCCTGGACATCTCCTATGGCAATTTGGCAGGTATGGCCCCAAGCCAAGCACCGTCTAGAGCTGGGAAGAGCAAACACTGCCTTTGGCACTCTGTTCTGCACCCTGCTCTCCACTCCCCTCCGCTTCATCCCCCCACAACCACTTGGGGACATCCAAGCCTCCAAATTCAGGGAGGCTCACACTGACCAATGCAGCTGGGATAGCCAAGCCAGTGCCAGAGGCACACAGGGCTTTGAAGTGCCTGCGTGTCCCCAGTCAGTGGCACCATAGGGTCATCCCAAGTCAGGTGAGAGGTGGTCCTTCCTGGGACAGAAATGCCCGGGAGACCAAGACCCCCAGGTGGCTCCTTTGGTGTCAGAGACACAGAAGAGCTCCCTTTCTCAGGGGCTCTCCCAAAAAGGTACCCACATAAAGGAAGTCACCCTCCACCTTCCCCTGCCATCCCTCACCACCGCTATGCTTCCCACAGCCCTACCTCAGAGGGAGCCTCACCAGCCCGCCAGGAGCCCGGGCTTGGCGGCAATCCCAGCCGGCCACCCCCTGCACCTCCGGGATGCCCCGGAGGTGGGAGTCGTGTCCAAAAGCAGTTCCCTCATGCGAAAGAGCTAGGTCCTTCCCGGCATGCTCTCCTAAAACCTCACCAACCTTCCTACTAAACTGAACAGGGGGAAGCGGTCGTAAAATGGATCCCGGCCATCACACAGCGGGCACTCCGGAAAGATGTCTTCCTCCAGGTCCTCCTCCTCCTCCTCCTCCTCCTCCTGCCCCTGGTGCTGCTCGTCAGCAGGCTCGGTGATGTCGGAGTCGGGGTTCGAGAAGGTAGGGGAGGGGGTGAGATCAGCCATGCGCTCGCTCATGCATGTGTTGAAAAGAGGAGAGCTGTTGCAGCCAGAGATATCTGAACTAAGGTTAGTACAACAAGATAGAAGACATGTTAACACCAGCTGTTCCAAACAGAAAGAACAGGAATTTTGCTTTTTTTGTGGTTTTGGTTTTTTTTTTTGTTTTTTNTTTTTTTTTTTTTTGTTAGGTTTTGGGGTGAGTTTTTTTCTGTTTAAATCAAGGGACACTGGGAACAAAGACCTGCCCATCTGGTGAATCTCTAAAGCCACCAACAGCCAGACAAAAGACCAACCCATGGAACCAGTGTGGATGTTGGGTGACCACCTTTGCCAGCTTTGCAGGGAATGCAGGGACAGGTGGCGGAAAGGCTTGCCAATACCCCTGCTTCTTGGAGAGAATCCCTCCTTGTGCTACAGCACGGGGGAATGCCTCCAGGCCACGCAGCTCAGCCCCCTGCTCCCCCTGTCCTGCCCCTGCCCCAGCCTCCTCCAGAGTGGCCCATCCTCATTGCTGGCACCGCACCCTTCCATCGGGCGTGCAGGAAGCGCATGGAGACACGCGGCACACACTGTACAGACGGATGCTCAGACACCAGCACGTGCACAGGGACACATGCCCGCCGCGGCCGGGGTCACAATGGCACACGTGTCCTGCCTGCTGCACAGCCACGGCCCCTGCACCCCCCGAGCCTGGGGCCCGTGGCTCTCAGCACTGGGTTGTGGCAGGCAGCAGGAGCGTTGCCAGCAGCTCGTGGGTCCCTCGTGACGCTGGCAGCCAACACGGAGGAGAGCCGCCACACTGGAGTCCCACTGGGGGATGAATGCCCCGCACGTGGTGGGCAGTGCTGGCAGCGAATCCTCCTGTGGGACCATCTAGGGGTCCCAGCCACGCCTCCAAGGAGCCAAAGCGCTCACCTGCCGACCAGCCTGAACCAGGGAAAGCGGTCGTAGAAAGGGTCTCCGCCAGTCACCACATTGTCGCAGTCCTCAATGACGCTGGAAGGCACTTCTGCTGCTCGGTCATACATCTCACGCATCAGGTCCAGGCGCTGCCTGCAGGGACGGGGGACGCCCATGGTGGCAGTGAGACACGGGCTGTGGGCACCTGAACCCTCCTGGCACATCCGTCTCTCACCCACCTCAGCTTCTCCAGGGTCCAGTAATGTGTTGCCCCGTTCTTCTGGTCCTGCACCTCTACAGCCACAATGGTCCGGGGGAACGGCCGCTTCTCCCGGTCCTTGGCAGCATCGGGAGGCAGCAGGTCGGGAGGGAGAGGCGAGTACAGCGTGTCCGTGAGGAGCACAAACTGGAACTGCACCTGGAGAGGGGCAGAGGGGTTGGTGAGACACCTGTGAGAGCAGAAGGCTCCATGTGCTGCCTCTGGCGACCTCTCCTCAGCACTTCTGGCTGCCTGTTCTTGTGGCCTCTGCAGTGGGTGCTGCAGCAAGGCAGAAAGGAGCCCAGCCACCCACCTTCTTTTTCAGCTCCACGCTGATGGCATTGGCCTCCTTGAGGAAGATGGCGTTGCCCCAGAGCAGGTCACGGAGGGAGGTGAACTGGTACCACTTCCACTTCCTAAAGGCCCAGAGGGCGAGCTCGAATTCCCGCTCTGTCCACTGCACTGTAGGGACATGGAGGAACAGTCACTACCCGGACATCAACCCACAGCTCACTCTTCATGCTCCCACAGAGCGCATCAAAGCCTCTCTGAGGGTGGTGGCTCCCAGCCCTCACCTTCATCCTCAGGTTCTTCCTCCTCTTCATTTGCCTCAGGGTAATATCTAGAATCCATCTGCTTCTGCAAAGCCTCCAGTTTGCTCTCATAGTCCTGGGAGAAACAAGAAGAGAGGTGATGCAACCCACTGGTGTGGCCTTCCTTCATGCTGCTACATCACACTCCTCTTCCCTGCAGGAACACAGCCTCCTCCCTCCTCTGGATCAGTGCTTGTGATGACAACTCCAGGATCAAGAGATTTGCCCTTGTTTTTAGAACACAAATCCACCCCACACAAACATCTGCCAGGATTTCGGTCCTGCCTGGGCAGCCTGACAAGGAGCCATGTCCTCGCCACCTACCAGCCTCTGCTGCTCCAGAAGGTAATTTGCCTCTTCCCGCTCCCGCCGGTACTGGTCCTCCAGTTCCTGGAGCCTGGGTGGAAACGGGGAAGGAGACAATGACCAACCTGGAAGCGAACACCCAACTCCCTGGCACCTCAGCCGACGCCCTCACCGCTGCTCCATCTCCTGTTTCATGTCGATGCCCTGCTTCTCCAGCAGCTCCCTCTGGGCAAACGCCCAGTCCACGGGCTCTGCGGGGGTCTCGGCGCATGGGGTCCGCTCCCGCTCCTGCCGAGCCTGCTCGGGGTGGTTGAAGCGGAAGACGTGGCTCTTCCCCATGATGATGCGGTTTCCTGCAGTGAGGATGATGTGCACAGGGTGGGGGAAAGGTGTGGGTTTAATGTGGACAAGCACAGGGCCCCCGTGGGAGGGAGGAAGGTGGGCTGGAGCAGCTCTGGCATGCCAGCCCCAGGGACCCACCTGAGCGCAGGATGCTGGGCTCTGTCACCTTCTTGCCGTTCACATAGGTGTCAGCACCTTCACAGGGCTCCAGGGTCACTATCACTGTGGAGATGACGGGAAGGGGACAGGGGAGGGGAGGTAAGGTGGAAGCAGGAGGATAAATCCTGCACATCCTGCTCCAGCAGCCTCAGGAAGGGAGAGCCACCTCAGCCAGCACCCCAGGTGTGGGTGGTACCCACCAGCAGCACCCACACTGTGGGCAGCTAACAGGACTCAGCCAACCTCATTTTAATCAGAGCGGTCCCAAGGAATAAAGGCAGCTAGAGATTGCATGTGAGAGGAGACCCAGAGCCTCCAGAAGGCAAATCCGTGCTCCCCAGGCTCATCTCCCACAGCCCCTTCACACCCAGGTTCTTGACATTTTGTGCTCCACATCCTGAGCAGGGGAATCACCTACAGTCTGCTCAGCCATCCTGCCCATGTCTCCTCACCTTACTTTCTTCCCACATGCCTTGTGTGAGCTCCCCTCCCAGCCATGAGGGATGTAGCTCATCTGGAAGCATGGAGAGGCCATAGCCATGCAGTAAAGCCCAACTAGTTTGAGGAGGGCAGGACATTCAGCTGAGGGCAGGGGCTGAGGACATGCAGAGGGATGTGTCCCCAGGGCAGTGAAGCTCCTCCAGACAAGCAATACCTTCTCCAGTTTTGGTGTCACTGCGGAACAGGCAGTGCTCTTCTTTAATGAAGTGCCCGCTGAGAACAATGTCCTGCCTCTTCTCAGCATCTTCCCGGCCAACCCTGCAGGGGAAATCTAGCTCAATCCTCCCTCAAAGCAGCTCCTCCTGAGTCTCCCCCCAGCCCCATCCTAGGATCTGACAGGAGCAACCCCTGGTGCACTTCAAGACCAAAATCTTGGGGGTTTGCACTTTGGGGATGCCCTGGGAACAGCGCCCAGCCTGGGGACAGCTGTCACCCCCCTGCCCACCTGGGGAAGTCAGGCACTGAGATATGGACAATGCTCCCACGGCTCCATGGGACCTGGCCCTCACCTTGTTATCCCATCCTTGATGTAGTAGAGAAGACACTCGGACATGAGCGGATCCTCGTTCAGGTTGACCAAGTGCGGTGTCTGGGAGAGACAAACAAGGAGTCATCCCTGTGTGTCCTGCCTACCAGGCACCCAGGGGTGCTCTGGAGGAAGGTGGGAGCTCAGCAGCACTGCAGGCTGCCTCTGCACAGGCTCTCCTGTCCTCTGTATCTTCAGGGTGACACATCCAGATGGGTGCTTTTCCAGGGGACTGCAGAGAACCCAGAGGCTGGCATGAAGATGCCCTGCTTCCACAAGCTTCCTTGCTTTCCTCCTCATAGGTCTGAGACCTAGTTACTTTTCCTCTGGTCACCTTCAAAAATTCATGTTCCAAACAGGCCCAACACAAAGCCAAAACCTTCCCATGGGGAATCCCTGATATGGCTCAAGAGTCTCCTGGGGCAGGAGCCTTCTCACCTTTGCTGTGTCTTACAGAATCATGGAATGGTTTGGGTTGGAAGGGACATAAAAACACATCTTGTGTCACCCCGCTGCCATGGGTAGGGACATCTTCCATTAGACCTGGTTGCTCCAAACCCCATCTAACCTGGCCTTGAACAATTCCAGGAATGGGGCAGGCACAGTTTCTCCGAGCAACCTGTGCCAGGGCCTCATCACCATCACAGGGAAGAATTTCTTCCCAATACCTAATTGGGACGCATCATAAATCTAGGACATTAATCTAACCCTGCCCTCTGCATCATAAAGTCACTCTAGGACATTATTCTAACCCTGCCCTCTTCCAGGTCAAAAAGGAAGTAGAAATGGCTGTTTTCCTCCACTTGTATACTGGATGATGCATCCAAAAAGCAGGTCCCAGAGTTTCATCCAAAAGCAATGCAGACTAAATTTCACCTTCTGGTCTTCTTCCTAACAGGTCCCTAAGAGCCCTTTCTTCCCCTGGGTCAAAAACCACTTTTTTCTTGAGAAGAGGAAAATTTCCCCCAGCCCTCTCTGGCCACAGCCAGCTTCGCTGCTGGGATTACACCTTCAGGAAACAGGGGCAGTCCCAAGAGTATCAGTGGGAGAAGTTCTGAGTTTACCAGACCGGATAGGGGCTGTAAGGAACACCTTATCAGCCTGCTGAGACCCACCATGCAGAGGGGGCCCTCAGCATGGTGCCACGAGCCTTGGCTGATAGCAGAGACTCACTGCAAACAGGGCAGCAGAGCTGGAGGTCAAGGGAAAGGTGGGCTCTTCTCCATGGTGGCTGGCAGAAGTTGGCTGTAACATTTAACCTCTGCTCCCACTAGATAGACATACAGCCCTGGGGGCTGAGACTTCCTTCACTTGCAGTTTTTGTCCAGATTTGTAAGGCTGGTGATGGCCTTCCACTGAGCTCCTGGAGCCGTAACCACCCCAGCCATGGCACACGGAAAGACAGCAAAGTGCAATGCCCGTAACAAAATGGAGTTTGCACACTGTCAAAACTAACTTTCCTCACCAGCCACTGGAGAAGTCAGAAGAGTTTCCACCTGCCAGAGGGCTGAAGAGCAAGGAGGCACCAAGACCACCACAGCAATTCCCCACCTCCAAGACCAACCTGCTTTGGGGAATAAACCCCCACGCTTCCTACCCAGAGGTCTGGAGTCCTAACAGGCAGCAGCTGGGACAAGAAACAAAGACAACAGTGTACAAGTTTAACCTAAAAGTCAACTGGGCTGCATAAGGGGAAGGCTGTGAAGTCTTTATCACCACCTGATCTGGGGACACACACACTTCAGAGGTTTGGCCAAGCCAAATGCTACAAGCAATAAAGAGATGGAATATTCGCCCACCCACATTTCTTAGCAAGGACTTGCTGGTTACAGGGGCAGCAATTTTAAATATCTGAAAGTATGAAGTTTTATAAGTTAACACTGAAGTCCAAGAGAGCGATCATAAGCAAATACCCTCACGAAGGGGGACAGCACACCAGCAGTGGAGGGGGACATTTACCCATGTGTTTCTACCCATGTTTGTACCCAGCAGGCTCAATGCTGGCATTTCCCCCAGAAATTTCAGAGCCCAGAAAAGGCTAGTGATAGTACATAGGACTGCCCAGCTGTGACAGAGCAGATCAGAAGGGAGCTTCAGGGGTACAAACCAGTCCCCAGGAAGAAGAGAATAGGATGATCCTACCTTTTTAGGAGAGAAAACACCCAAGGTGCCTCCATCCTCCCTCATGGCCACCCCCATTTCGGCCAGCAACGCTTCCCTGAAGGAGCAAGAGAAAGAAGTGCCTGTCAAAACTCTGTGCACCCCTGGGGCCAGCACTAGGATGGAAGCCCATGGTTTGTCCCATGGATTGCAATGCAGGGCTTGCTACAGCTCTCATCACAATTCAGGTGGGTTTCTCAGGGCAGCCCACCTCTGTGCAAGCTGACATGGTGGGTACTGGGGTCCCCAGGGGGCAACCCAGGGTCCAGCTGCACGTTCAAATTGTTTGTCTGCTCCAGGAAACTCAACTGCTCTAACAAAGTGCAGAGGATGGGAAATGCCCAAGGGACATCACTTNATCCGTATTGCTTCTGTCCTGCGCAGCTTCTCCTCCCATGTCTCATTCAGCTCTGCAATGATCTTCTCTGTTTCCTGGCAAGGGAGGGTTAAACAGGGGGTTAGTGCATAGTGTGGGCAGCACACCTGCCACTCTGCCCAGTTCTGCCCAGCATGCTTCAGTGGGACACAGGGCCCAGTCCCAGGCTTGTTTATACGAGCTGCAGCAGCATTTCGCCCACAGCTTTCTATCAGTCCCACCTTCAAAGAGTGAGACACAAAGACCAGCCTCTCCATTCCCTCGCTGCCAGCCCACTCCTGCCCCATGCTGGACCAGGAGCACTCCTCCCAGGACGGGAGTGCCCATCCCAAGCCCAAAGCACCTGTCCCACAGGCCAAAGGCTGCCATCCCCCACAAGGCAGCACCAGGAAGACCCTACAACACCCAAACCCTCAGTCTGAGCAAGCTGTAACTCTGTCCACTCTGCAAGAGCCTGTCTGAGTATTGCTTCTCATGAGGATCACCCTTCATGGGTTTCCAGAAAACACCGAGCTCCCTATGCAAGCTGCAGTGCATTGAGGGGAAAGGGAGAGGGAGAGGAGAAAGGGGAAAGGAACCAGGGCACCAGCCTTTTACCTTAAGTCTTTCAATTGCCTCTTCGCTGCCCGGGGCAAACATGATGCGCTCGTGGAGGCTGGCTACCGAGGCAGCACGGCTGGACAAGGCAGAGAGGGAGGAAGAGGGGCTGATCCCAGCAATGGCATTGGTCACTGTGGAGAGATTGTCATGGCCGTGACTCAGCTCTGCCCCTCTAGCATCATTATTGTTCTCAAAGTCGGACACATCTACGGGCGTGGAAGGAGGGATGGGCCGGGGAAAGACACACGGACAGGATGACAGAGAAAGACAGAGACAAGAAAAGCTGTTGGGAAAAAAAAAGAGTGGCCGGTGCATCGAGAAAAAAAGCCAGGAATTACAGGAAAAGGCACAGGCAACAGAGCAGCAGCACAGACAGCAACAGGGCAAGGGCAGGCACTCCCTTCCCCAGCCAGGGCAGCCCCACAGGGAACAGGGCTGTTTGGTGAAGCAGATGCTGGAAGCAGCCCCTGGGCCCCCAGGGACACTTTTTGGCAACCTCAGGTCCTGCATCCATCGGGTCTGGGATCAAATGTCCTCCCCAAGTATGTGTCACTGCTTCTGTCATCCTCTCCATCTCATACAGCCTGGGTGGTTTTCCCTGCCCAGATGTCCCAGATTAGCCAGATCTGGGAGCAGAGATTGAGAAGGGGAGGAGATGAGAGGGGGTGGCTCTCTGCCCTAGGGGTCAGGCAGCCAGGGCAGGAGAAGCGGCAGGATTCCCTCACAGGCTCTGCTCAAAGGAAGCCCACGGCCTGCTGGAGCAGCACTTTGGCCAGGCAGCCAGAGAATGAAGCCAGGACTACAGGCAGTGCTGCTTGCCAGCTGGCACCCCAAGAGTCAGCTGTGGTGGCTTAGGACCCAGGAGTGGGAGATGCTCCTCCAGCCCTGAGGAGTTACTGGTTCTCAGAGCAGTGTGCCAGAGGCAGGCAGGGCACAGGTCAGCAGGTGCAGGATTAGTCACCCATCTGCATTAGCCCACATCCAGGGAAGCTGAGCCAGGAGGGGACAACCAGGCCTCTGTCTCCTCAGCAGGCTGGCCACAGCCTGGCTGCACTGCCTGACCCGGGGTGGGACAGGGCCATAGTGCTTATCCATGGGCCAAAGCCTTCTGGCCGCCACCACCCACCAGTGCATCAGTAGAGCACCATTCCATCCCACCCGAGGGCCGTGCCAGGCTCCAGTCCCAGTGAGGCACAGCACCAGCAGAAGCAGCAGCAGCAGCAGCAGCGACAGGAAACATCGCAGCAGCATGAAGGAGGAGGTCCCCGTGCTGACTGGGCCCTTGGCATGACCAAGTGGGAGGACACTGGTCCCTCCAGCATCAGCCCAAGTGCTAACCACGGCTCTGGCACCACCCCCTGTGCCAGCTCCCTGAGGATGGGCAGCCTGCAGGCACACATGGCTCCATCAGCAGGGGCTGGCTTCAGGAGCCCTCCCCATGCTGCACGGGTGCCCCTGGGCACAGCCTAGATCTCCAAAAAGCTGGGAAGCAACAGAGAGTACCAGTGATGGGGAATACACACATTTGGATCCTCCCGCAGCAGGATGGGCTAAGAGAGAAAGAGAGGGCAGGGAGCGGGGGTAAGACAGAGAGAACAGAACAAGAGGGGGTTCATCTCAGTAGGATATCAGACAGCATGGGGAGGGGAGCCCATGGGCACGTGCAGTCCCACTAACACCTTCCTGGCACCTCTGCTGGGTGCTGGATGCTGAAGATGGTGGGTGGAAGGGAAGAAGGGAAGGTTTGCTGGGCGGAAAGCAGCTCCCCCACGACAGGAAGGGGTTGGGGGCTGTGAACATGCGTGCAGGGGCTCACCAGAGGCAGCACGATGCTGCCCTGGGGCCAGTGTAGCAGGATGCAGGGAGGCTGCTGGGACATCGGCCCTGCAGGCCAGCGGGACCTCAGCCCATTGCTGCCTGGAGCCACTGGCAGAGAGCAACCATGGTACCTACTGTCAATGATGTCCCCGAGGCCCTGGGCGTAGAGAAGGTCACGCAGACGTGCCACCTCGTCCTTCAGCTCACGGATGAGTTTGTTGTTGGGGTCCTCGTTGATGACAGCGTTGCAGCGGATCTGCTTGGCACGGTCAGCGTACCTAGGGAAGGGCAGGGTCTTGAACTACAGTGAGAACAGGGGCAAAACCCCAGCTGCTGGGCAAGCAAGAGTGTTGCAGACTCCCCCCAGCAAGCGATCCTTTGGAGGATCCCAGTGCCGGGACAATCCTTCGGCGTTTTGTGTAGGGTTGCACGTTCCCTCCACAGTACACCCCAGCCAGGGACACCACAGAGGTGACACAGGGACATCCACAGAGCATGTGGCAGTGCCTGGGCCTCAGATAGCCTCCCCTGTTCTTGCCCACTGCCGGGAGAACGAGGGCACTTCTTCTTACCTGAGGGTGCTGAGGGTCTCATCGTAGTTGATGTCAGCAGGACTGAGAGCAGCGACCATGGCAGTTCTGGAGTTGCCTCCTGCCCAGGAAGATACACACACCCATGAGGGAGATGCTGGTCCCTGTGCCCCCTGTCACACCCTGCTTGGCAGCCACACCCATCCCCACACCACCCCCCCCAGCTGTCCTCACCCAGGTTCTCCCGCAGCAGCCAGGTCAGCACCGAGTCTCGGTAGGGAATGAAATCCGTCTTTTTCTTCTTCTTGTTCTGGGAAGGGAAGAGCAAAGGGAAGGGCTGTCAAGCTGCCTGCTCTCCTCAAAGGGAAGGTGACAGCTGGTCCCCAGCCACGGGGACTCGGAACAGGATGGCTCTTCCCAGCCACTGCAACCTTGGGCATCTTTGCAGAGGTCCACAGGTCCTGCCTGTGAAACACCCTGAGGTTGTTTAAGGCTGGCTACTGAAATCCTCAGAGGGAGGAGGAGGCTGAAGAATCTGCCAGCCCCCAGGAGAAGAATGGCTGGAGTCCAGGCAAGTCTCACTCCCAAACCACCCTGCAACCCACTCCCACCCCCTCGTACTGTGCTCAAAACCAACCCCCCCATCCCCATCTGGCCTGGGCACTTACCTTGTTTGGCCCTGAATCCTGCAAAGGAAAGGGAGAGACTATTTAAGGGAGCTGCTTTTTCCCTTGGCACCCACCACACACCCCCAGCCCTCAAGTAGAGAGTGGCACAGGTCCCCATGCAGATGGCTTCTTCATCAGCCCAGCTTGTCCCAGCCACAGAGACAGCTTGGGATGTGTCTGCCCACCCCTTGGAGCTGGGATGCTCCATCCCTCCGAGCTGAGCCCACCCCTACTAGTCCAAGCCCATTTCCCCCTGGTGCCACTGTTTGTCTGTTCTCCAGCTACCTACCATTTCAGCCAGGGCAGAGATGACTTTCCCCAGAGTGGTCAAGGACTTGTTGATGTTTGCTCCTTCCTGGTTAGAAGAGGAAAAGCCCAGATGTTCAGGCCCCATTTCAGAGGCACATTAAAGCCCAGGAGAAAATTAGGAGAAAATATCCAGTATTCCAAGTGTGGGCAAAGTGCAGTCTTTGGTTACTGGTCTTACTGGGTAACCAGCACACCCCAGCTGGCACTCACAGTGAAAATGGCACTAGGCAGCTTTCAAACACAATCCTGTCAAGGATTTTGGCGGTGCAGTGGGCAAGGAAGCAGGCAAGGAAAGGAGATGTTCTGGCTGGGGATGAGGGAGGAGGAGCTGGTGTCCCCACCAGCAGAAGGGGATGTCAGGTCAGCTCTCACCTTTAGCCTGGTGCCCTTGGCGCCTGTGGAATCAGCTCGCTCACTCCCGGCCAGATCCACCAAGCTGATTTTGCTGACCTGCAGGCAGAGGGAAGGCTGTCAGCCCTGTGGGCACAGCAAACCTTGCCCAGCATGAAGCCACAACCTGTTGCAGGATGACACGGCTCTGAGGGCAGCAGTGGGCTCTGCAGGGTCACCCTTGCAGGAGTTGCTCAGGAGCAGGGCTAGTACCCTTGCAGGCAGGGCTGAAGGGCACCAGCTGCCAAATATCCTGTCCAGGGGCCGGTCCCTCAAGGGACCATGAACCTAGAATGTGCCTGGGACTTATCTCCCTCCTGCTCCAATCCTCCACCAGGCTGCACCACCTCGTCCCAAGTGCTGATGAAAGAACACCAAAGCCCTTCCTGGATCCATGTGGGTTCCCCTGAGTCCTTCAGGCCCTGCTCTCACCTTCTCAGTGGTGATGTCTGTCTCGGCATCGTGCCGCTTCTGGGTGAAGATGATGTTGAACACGGCGTGGGAGCGGCTGCTGGTCTCATTCATGTTGGTGGCAGCCACTGTGCTGCAGGGAGAGTAGGGCAGGGAGGTGTGACACTCTGTGAGAGACACTGGAGAGGCTGGTGACAGGGCCAGGGCTCATGCTAGGATAGGGTACATGGTGGGAAGGCAAGTCTGGAGGATAAGAGAGGACTCGGGGAGAAGATGTGCACAAGTTCAGGCTTTTTCCTGCTGTCTCCAGTGCACTTGGAAAGCAGAAGGAAGGTCAGGTGGGGCAACCCAACACCCAGCAAGGAGGGGACTGCCACTTCCAGAGCAGCTGGACTGGCAAAGTAAGGAAGTGAAGCAGGACCTTGTAGAAGTGACAGCAAGCTTCCCAAACCCTGCCCATCTCCTCCTTCTCCAACTCACCGGGCTTTGTTTCCAGAGTCCATAAGGTCCTGGATGTCATTGTAGGAGGTCACAGCCAGCTTAGAAAGGTCCTCAACATATGGACCCATAAGGGGATGCTCCCTCACCCGCAGGTTCCCCTTGTTCTTGGGGTTCAGCAGGTCCCTCACACGTTCGCAGTAGATCTCCATGTAACTCACCTAGAGTAGAGGGCACGGGCAGAGCTAGCAGAATGAGCCACCCAGGCATTCCCCAAAGAGGGGTCTGCACTCTGGAACAACCTGTGGAGCCAGGTGGGAAGCTGGGAATGGGCTGGGCAGGCAGTGGGGTGCCTACCTCCACAGAATAGGACATGTTGTCGTTCGTTGTGTCATTGATGCGGGAGAAGAGGTCCTCACACAGCTGCAGACAGAAGAGCCAGGCTCAGCCCCCTACCAGCAGGACGCTCCTGCCTGGGGTGCCCAGGATTTCTACCTTTTCACCCCCAAAACCAGCCAATGACTGCCAGAATGGCTCCTGGGGAGCTGGCAGAGCCCCCCCGTGCTGATGTGTATCCCCAGAGCCGTGCCACGTCCTGCCGGGCCAGCGTGCGGCAGCTCCTGGTGAGCAGCTCAGCACCTGGACCACTGCTGCTCACATACACTGGCCTTGTGTGGCCAGACCATAGTCCAGCCAGTCTTGGAGAGCCTGGATGACCCTCCCTGAGCCCTTCCTGGCAGAGCCATGCCAGCTCACTGTCACAGATCTTAGCAAAACCTGGCCTCACTCCCACCCTGCTGCCCTCTTTCCTCCCAGCTCTGCTTTTCCTTTGGGCATCCCTTTGGGATGAGGGGGACAGGTAGTTTTTCCCCAGGCATACCTGTGGGATGATGCCTTGCTGGTCCTTCTCCTGCTTGCCCATCATGGTGTAGGATTTTCCAGCTCCTGTCTGCCCATAGGCAAAGATGCACACATTGTAGCCTTCGAAGGCGTGCTGCAGCATCTCCTCGCCAATGTCCCTGTACACTTGCTTCTGGGATGCATAATTGATGTCTGCAGGCTGCACAGAGGAGGGGGACATGGAGAAATTTGGCAAGGAGGCCCCCTTGCCTCTCCCCAGCCCAGCCTTTGAGGTAGGCTCAGGCCTCCCAGTACTTACCGTAGTGTGGGACCAGTAGGAATAGTCAAAGCTGAAGCTTTTTGGTGTCTCTTTGGGCTGTTTTGGGTTCAGGATAGCTAGGGACAAACAGATGGGAACATGAGGCCACCAGCCACCCATGGTACACCTGCCCCACCCCCTTCCCCCCTCTGTGTGGGAGGGATAAAGAGTGATGGGATTCAATCCAAAACAGTCCTGAGAGGTGGACTGGGACCTTTCAGCTCTGCAGATGGGACTAGAACCCCCAGACCCCAACTCTGAAAGCAGAGGAGGTGGGTGCCAGGGCCAGCAGAGCCCAGGGAACAGGGCAGAGCCTTGCCCAAACATCCTGCTGGACACAGTGAGGGGGACACGACTCCTTCCCCGAGGTTCCCTCCTGCTGTGGCACCTGTCCATGGGAGCCCAGCACTGGCACAGGAGGATCCCAGCCTTTCTCTCCCCGTAGCTGGGGCAGTGTGTCCAAAGCTCCCATGCTGGCCCCGCCACCTGTGGGGTGGGAGCAGCTGCAAGCCTGTCAGGGCTCCCCTAGAGCCCCTCTGGCTCCTGCCTCTGCAGGTCCCCAGCCCCAGCAGGGTGATTAATGCCTCATGTCACACCACCAGCGGAAACAAGAGTCTGCTTTTGTCATCCCCTGATGAAAAGGACGTTGCTATGGAAATTGGAGACTGCATCACTGCTCTTCCTCATGCGATGTTTTTTTCCTCCTGTAGAGCATTTATGATGTGGGGTTTTTTTCTGAAACAACAGATGCATCAGAAGAAACCCAAACCAGCGGGTAATCACAAGATTCAGCCACCAGCCATGCTGGGTGACAATGAAGTGACATTGAGGCTTGTGCAGCACAGTTCCCGTGCCCACTGCTCCAGCTGCTCCCTGCCACCAACAGGGATGAAGAAGCCATGAGCCCTGAGCTTTCTCCACCCCAGCCTGCTCTGCCCTTCGGTCAGCCAAGGCTGGAACCCACTCCTGATTCCAGCTGGGCCCTTCCTGAGCAGCCCCAGGCACGGTGCAGCTCACTACCGTGCTCTCTGATGTCCAGATGTGTAGTGTTACACATATGGATGTTTTCTACTCTGAATCCCTCCTCCATTACCACAATGGATGCACCTTCTACTCCCCTGGAAAGGCTCCACCACTTCTCACCTGAGAACAACCCAGCCCTGCCTGCAACAGCAGTGAGGCACACTGAGGAAGGGTGGGAAGTGGGGTCAGGATCCAGCCCTGACCACAAAGCCACAGCGTGGTGCCTCTGAGATGCTCCTTAGCACAGACAGAAGCCCAGCTCTGGCACCAAAGAGGGGCTGGCACGGCCTCCCTGCCTGCCTACCTGCTGCAGACAGCCTGACTCCAGTGCTTGGGAGACCTGCTGCATTCCAGGCAGGCTAATTACCAAGAGAAAGGGCTGGGAAGTAACAACTGGCAATCCTGCAGCAGCCATCAGGGATGTGGAGGCCCCTGGAAGGGCAGGTCTTTGTGGGCAGGCACAGTGGCTGCCCATTCCTGACCCCTGCCAATGCCTGGCTGTTGTGCCGAGGGCATTGCAGAGAGAAGCAGGAGTAGAGGTCGTGCAAGGAGTGGGATGGAGCATCTCTGATGGCTCCTGGTGTTCATCCTGGCAGCTCCACTGTGCCATCTGCTCACCAGGTCTGTCTGCCCCAGAGAGGAGACACTGACCACAGCGAGCAGGAGTGAAGTTGGGCCATGGGACGGGCAGGATGGAGCTGCACAAGGTGCCTGCTCTGCATCCCAGTGCCAGCCCATGCTGGGCACAGGGCAGGGAAGCAGCTGGGGATGGCACCAAGCGGCTCCAGTATCCCAGCTGCAGCTGCCCAGCTGGCATGGGAAACCAGAGACTGAGGCAGGGGAGAAGGGAGCATCTCAAGAGCGGGCATCTCCTGTCCTGAGCTGGAACACTCTTCCCACGCCCCTGTCATTCCCATTTATTTGCCTGCAGGCAGATGGATGCTGCTGGTGGAATTTTTCTTTTCCTGTGACCAGGCATATAGGACTTCTGCAAAAGTTTAATGCTCTGGGCCACTGGGATTCCAAAGGCAAGGAGGGGTGTGGAGGTGAAGACAAACATAGAGACAAGGGGGCAGGAAGGAGGAAAACTTCTGGAGATGTCCCTCACCTTGCCCTGAAGAGCCAGCAGCATTGCAGAGCCCAGTGAGTGGGCAGGCGTGAAGCAGAACCCACATCAGAGAAAATAATCACCACATTTTAAAGGAGGCAGAGGCATAGCTCCAGACAGAGAACATGAATGGTCTTGTGGGATCAAAGCCAGGGTCTCCTCCACACCATCCTGGTGGGAGCCATCAGGAGAGGGGCCGGGAGTGCTGGTACCCACGGAGTGCAGGGCACCACAGGAACAAAGCAGCAGTGTTGGTGAGCAGGTGGGTGGCTGTGGCAGCTGGAAGTTTGCAGGCAAAAGGACAGCAGAGAAAGGCTGATCCCACCCTGGGCCCTACTGCCTCCCACGGGGCTCGATGCATTAGGCAGGAGAAGAACCTGCCTCCCTGCCCCAGCACACACAAAGGTCTCTGTAAATAATCCTGGGAAGGGGAAAACTTGCTCTCACTCCCCTCAGACATGTTTATCTTTGGCTCCTCTGCAAGGAGCTGGGGGATTGAGACTGTCCTGCTCTGCTGGCACTACTGGCATCCTCCTGCCTCCACCAGCCACAGCAGCAGCAGGGTCCTGAGCCCCCCACACTTGCTCCCCAGCCCCCAGCCAAGAGGATTAGCCAGTGGTTTGTCCATTCATGGAGAAAATCCTGGCTGTCAGCAAATGGCTCCTGCCCACAGCTCTGCTGCCCTCCCTGGTGCTGGAGGGGTGGGGGCACAGCCAGGGTGTGCAGCGCGAGCAGGGACAGAGAGCTCTGAGCAAAAACAGCCACGGTGGAAGTGGGGGATACCTGATGCTCTTGACTGGGACTGGGCCATGACAGGTCCCACCCATCACAACCAGAATGGGGAACATCTACCCCACCTATTCCCTGGCCCTTGGGGAGGTGGGAAGCTCTTGTGTGGACAAGAGGCTTCCTCACCATGAGGGCAGAAGCTCTGCATCCCAGGCAGATGGAGAACCCCTGTCCATGAAGGGAGAACCCCCACAGGATGCCAGAGACCAGCAGATGCTGCCCCACAGACTTCCCATTCCTGCTCCCTAGGCCTGGGGTGGCAGGGGGGTCCCAGAGTCACCCTGCACCCTTGGGTGCCCTCCTCTCCCCACGGCAGGGTTGTCATGGCAGCCAGCACGGCGGGGGTGGCTGGCACCGGTGTCTCACCCACCGCCGGTGACGCAGGCAGCCCCAGGCAGGCAGGCAGGGAGTTATTTTAGACACTGCCCCATCTGGAGGCTTCCAGAGCCAAAGAGGAGGGATTTGACTGCCATTCCCACACCGTACTGCCAGCAGCTGTTATTTAAAGCGGGGCAAAGGCCACGCAGGCTCCTGACAGGACACGGAGCCCCAACCCCCCACCCTGAGCACACCATTCCCTCAGCAAATCCTCCTCCCACCCCTCCATCCTGCTGCTGTTGCATCTCCAAGAGCCCCAGAGAAGCAGGGATGGGTCCTGGCATGCTGCAGTGAGTAGTACCTGGCCAGGCAGTGCTGCCAAAAACCACCTGCTGGCCCAGGCATAGCCTCAAGGCCAGGTTGGATGTGGAAGTGCCTGATCTACAGCGGAAGGTTGGAACGAGATCATCTTTAACATCCCTTCCAAACAAAGCCCTCCTGTGATTCTGTGATTCCTCCCTCATTCCCTACTGGGGAATACTGCCCCTTTCACTGTCACCAACATCCAAGGGCTCAGTGCCATGTAGATCCCACCATGGCCATTTCAACGGCAAGACTGCATTTTTCCATGGGAAGCTGACATCCTCCCCACATTTCCTCCTCCAAACGACTCGAGATGCTTCAGGCATCCTCAGCAAGGATCCCCGTTGGCCAGCGCTTGCTGCTGCGGCCACACCACATGTGCTCCTTCCCAAGCAGCACCCAAAGCCCCCCTGCCCCTGAGGCACTCACTGGTGGTGCTTCCCGACATCTGGATGATGCATTTCGACTCCCGGCTCATCTCCCGGGAATTGAAGGGCCGGACGCGCACCGCCACCTTCACCGACGCTCCCGCCATGGCGCCGGCCGCCCGGGGGCACTGCTAGGGAGGAGCAGCGGCTGTCCTGCAAAAGGGAGGAAAAGGGGCTTAGGAAAACCTGCATTCCAATCCACGTCTTGCAACTGTGCGGGATGAATGGAAAGCCTGTGCAAGGAAACGTCCTGGGAACGCTGTCTTGTCTCTGCCTGAAAGATGACATTTTGTTTCGTACCTCGATCTGCCCTCCTTTTACCTCTTCCCTCTCCCTGTCATACCTCAGGTCGGGAGCCCCAGCTCAGTCCCAGGGGCCATCCCTGCCCCTTTCCCAGGGCAGCACCGGAGCCTCCATCACCCTGCAGCATCACTTGAAGGCGCTGTCAGCATCAGCACAACCCCCAAGGAGCAGCTTTTTCATCCCAGGGTGCCGGTGGCACCGACAGGTATCCCCTAATCTGCAAGTCCACAGGTGCCTGCCTGTTACCCCAGCCTCCTGCCTCCACTCCAAGCCCAGCAAAGCAGGGCCTGGGCAGCAGGACAGAGCGGGGCAGGGAGGAAAGCGCCAGCATTCCATTGAGAAAGGAGGCGGTTGTTGGACACAGTCGCTGGCATGTGCCTCCCATTCAGCTCCCACAAAGCAGACGTGCAGTATCAGCACAGCAGCCCTTCCTGAGAAGCCAGTGGCCATTGCACTCAGCTGAAGCTCCCAGTTTACCATCATATTTCCAGTCCTTTTACTAAAAAAAAATATTAATTGCAAATCTCACAAGACAAAAGAAACCCCTCACCAACACCTCCCAGTGCAGTTGTCCATCCCAGCACTGATGCCCAGGTGCTCTGTAGGCCATTCCCAATTAAGCCTCATGAGCACTGGCCAAAAAATTATCCTGGGACCCTTCCTCTGATGGCTGCATCCTTCGGGATCCTTTTGGACCTGGCAAAATCCCTTCCTGCCTTCTAACATCGATCCCCTTTTCCTGCCTTTCCTTGCTCCTTGGCTCCCCATGCTGAGCCTGGTGGTGAAAATGGAGCACAGGACCCCTCAGAAAATGGGCAGGAACTGCTCCTACAGCATCCCACCTGCAAAGGTGTGTGTGAATTCCCTAATGCTTTTCCAAGCTGGGTTTTGCCAGCAGGATATTTGCACCGGGAGAAAGGAGATCAGGGAGAAATGAGATCGTTGGTGAGCACTGGCACAGCTCTGGTTACATGGGCCATGACCAGAAGGAAGGAAGTGGAGCAGTAAGGAGGGATCTTAAACATGAGATGTGTTTTCCCCTAGTGGAAATGAAAAATTCAGTAGAATTTGTGGAAAAAGATGGGGGGGGAGGGCGGGGAGAGGGAAGATAAACCAAATCCACAGATTTTAAAGTATCCCAAGAGAAGGGATATCTTTAAAACTACCTGAGGTTTGACAGCTCTGGTTTGATTTCCAAGGGGGTGAGAGAAAACCATAGACACAGTGGAAAAATTTTCATCAAGAAAGTGTTACAAGCTTGGCACTGCCTTTCAGAAACCCTTTGCCTATTTTATAAGTGAGCTGGCATGTCCAACAGCATGCAGAGACAAAGCTTCTTCTGTTGGAGTTCCCAAACCCTCCTCTTATCTCCCCGCTGGGATGGCTCTGGAGCTCCCACTGTGCTCAGCCAGTGATCACACCCATAAATTCCAGAGTTCAAGCATTTGGTCTGAGGCTTTCTTGAGCTTGGATTATTTTAAGCAGGTGTTTAACACCACCCTTGAGTCCCTAAGCCAGCAAGTGGTCTGATGCCTGCCAGTGACCTCTGCCTCCCCATTCAGATGGGGGAAAGGAAAAATTAAACAGAAGTGCTTGCCAAAGAGGAATGAAGAAGTTGTTTTTCCCATGAAATGATTGGATATATTCCCATGTGGAAGGGCTGCATCTTCACGAGGCCATCAGCTCGAGCTGCTCCACCCTGTGGCACCACTCAAGGACAATGGATTCATCCCCGGGCCAAATCCCATCTGCACCTGACAACTGCCCATGTCAAACATTTCCCTACCAGGACTCTGAAGAGGTGGGGAAGGTCCCTGGGCTCCTGCCTCCTGCACAGCCCCAGAACAGCAACACCCATCAGTGAGCTGACCAGCCCCAAGGACTACCTGCTGCCTGCCACAGGCCACCTCAGCCCCTGCTCTTATCCCCTCCCACCCCTGTGCCATTCCCAGCCACTCCAGCTCCATCACTTCCCATGAAGAAACTCTAGTTTCTCCTTTGAACCACTTTTCCATGTGCCTCATCCTGCTGTGTACCTTCCATTGGTGCTGCTTTCCTTTCTTTGCCTTCTCCTGCCTCATCAGCCCCACACCCCGTGCCCCCCACTGTTGCTGGCCATGGAAAACCCCCTTCTCAGCAGCAGGGCCTTTTCTCTCTCCCTGCCATCCACAGGCTACATCCCAGTGTATTTCCATCTTGCCTGGTGGTGTGAGTTCCTCTCCTGGCCAGTATTCCCTGCTGCAGAGCCTCAGTTCCATTTTCTGCAGAGCTTCAGTTCCATTTTCAGCTTCCTTGGTGGGCAGTGTGCTGCTTCCCTCTGCTTTCCCTCTGCTCCTCTGCAGCTCTCCATCCCTGCCATAGCAGCACAAGGACCCCAGGTGACATTGTGCGTGCCCTTGGGGACCACCAGCAGACACTGACCCAGCTGCTTCTCTCCTTCCTTTCCTTCCCCTGACTCACTTCCCTGTGAGTCAGGGAAGCAGGAATTCAGCCTGCACCCATGGCATCACCGGTCATGGGCACTCAGCATCCTGTACAGAGCTGGGCCAGGGGCAGGGCCAGGCAGCCTCCCCAGCCTGGGGGCAGCCAGAGCAGCCACCCTGCTTAATCTGCTGCCATCGAGAGAAATTCGATAAGCCATGAGCAGCCTTTTGCTGGGAGCATGCCAGCACCAGAGCCCCGCTCCCTGCTCCCTCCCTGCCGCCTCCCAGGGCTCCCCTGCACGCAAGGGAGGTTGCAGAGAGGAAACTGGGGCCAAGGGGAACATCTGGACCTGTCCCCAATTCTGCAGGGCATCTCTTCCCCCACTTCCCGTGCAGCCTGCTGGCTCTGCCCATCCCTATGACACACCAGTCACCCCTGGTGAGGAGCAAAAGGCCCGGAGAGCCATGATTAACTGGATCAGCTAAGATTAATTGGGCAGAGATTAGCTAATGAAACTGGTCTTAAGTCCAAGGGCTACCAACTGGCAGTCTCTCCTGCTGAGAGGTGACAAATAGGACAGGGAGCATTGTCCCCAAGTGCCACCAACCAGCAAGCTCTTCCCCAAAGGATGCTAAGGAAGGTGCCCTGCTGCCGGTGCCCCAGCTCCAGCAGATGACGAACTGCCTGCACCCAGGGAAATGCAAGGTGAGTTTCCCTTTGTCTGCACACATCCAGCCCCATGTCACCTCAGTGGCGAGGGTGGATGCCCCGTTTGGCTGCACCAGTGTATTCTCAGCAGCTGCCAGGCTTTGTTATGGTGAGCCCTTCCCCTGCACCCTTTGTTGGGGCCCCCCAGCTCTGACTGGGGACCCTGGGGCTCTGTCCTGCCTCTAGGGCAGCAGGGGACACGTTGCTGGATGACACGGCACCATCACTGCTGCCAGCCAAGCTCCTCACACACCTCCCGCCCCACACAGGGCAAGGGGCCATGACAGTGCAGATTTCTCCAGAGCAGCACCTGCAGGCAGGGAAGCAGCTCAGAGGACAGTCCAGGACAAGGGCAAATGCCCCCCATGCTCAGATGAAACCCAGCCCCATCACAGGCACCCTGCCCCATGCCTCCTCACCTCCTGCCCACCCCAATGGGGGGCACAGCTTCAGGGCAGAGTTTGCAGATCCCTGAAAATTTCCATAGAGATTCAGATTACAGGTAGCAAATATAAGGACATGGATGAGGGGTTCTGCTCCCTATCTCTACTGCAAAATAACCCCACCCCCCCATCCCTGCTGCCTCCATCCTCTCTTCCAGACACTCAAACCCAAAGCAGGGACAAGCTGCACTGAAAAAGCAGTGAGCTCCAGTGGGTGCCCAGCATTGCCGAGACAGAGAGGGGGCAGAAAACAGATTCCCACACGACCCAGGCCTTGAAGGGCTGCAGCTCTTGCCACATGCAGGGAGCTGGAGGGTGGTGGCAGCATCTTTGCCAGCGCCAGCTGCCACCTCCCAGACAAAATGGAGGTCAGCAGCAGCCTGCCGAGATGGCAGAGCCACCACACCCCTGGCCATACCCAGGGGAGGGGGAGGCTCTGCTGCCTCCCTGCCCCCCAGCGCCACCTGCATGGGGCTGCTCTGGGTGCTGGGATGGAAGGGTGCCCGGCTGTGGGGTGGTACGGGGGATGCTCGGCTGGTTCCTTGTTCTCCCCGAGCGCTGATGCTGTCGCACGGGACCTGAGCGGGCAGGAGGGCGGCTCACACAAGGTCTGCAGGATCATGGGGAGGGGTCACTGCCCCGCGAGGGGGAGGAGGAGGAGGAGGAAGAGGAGGAGAAGAAAGCAGAGGAGCAAGACAATAGGGCAGGTGCACGGCTGCTCCCTGCGAACGTGGATGACCAAACGTGGAGCTCTGCACTACCCCGCACCCCGGGAGCAGCCCCTTCAGCAGCCAGCAGCCACTGCGCTGGCCCGCAGTGACATGGCGTCCCGTGTCCAGCCACTCCACAGCGCAAGGTCACCGGCAGCTGCTCGTCCTTGGGGGCCAAGGAGAGTCTTAGCATCGCAGCATCTTTGCCAGCTACCCGCGGCGAGAGCCCCAGGTGGGGCATCCGCCACTCCCTCCAGCGCTGCTGTTTAACTCTGAAGCATTATGATGATGACGCAAGATGGCTCAGCTGCATAACCACAGCCGTCTGCCCCGGAGGGAAGAGCAGGGGTGACAAGAGGTTTCTGTGCCCCCCGCCATCGGCAGCGGGGATGGCATCCTCCCCCTTCGCACCCCGGCTGGGATGCGAGGCGTCTTCTCGTCCGCGAGCAGCTCCCCCACCCCTGCTAGATCCTTCTGGAAGATGGGGCGGCACCCGGCGGTCACCGCGCTGGGGACCCGAGGGCAGTGTCCCCACAAACACAGCTTCGAGCATCGGGGGGCTCCGCAAAATAGCCACCGACCACAGCCCCCTCCCGCCCCGCGGGACCCTCGGGGATGCGCATCCCGCTCCCACCCGCCACGCCTCGCCCCCGCCGGAGCC
>WEIU01008063.1:25340-42695 GCA_013389925.1 Aegithalos caudatus | reverse complement strand
ACGGCCGCTCCTGCCCATCTGCGGCCGGAATTCAGAGCCAGCGCAGAAAGCGGATTATTCCTTCGTGCCAGCTGTTTCCAGCAGCACGGCCACCCTCGCCCCATGGCAGCCCCGCGTCCCCTCCCCGCCCCAACCGTGCCCCAAATCTCCCTAGAGGACAGGCAGCTGGGAGATCTTCATCCGATATGTCGTCATCGCTTTGGTGGGATGATGGCTGGGCAGCAGTCCCCAGGCTGACTGTGGCTTCCATTATCTGCCCCCAGCTCCTCTCAGTGGCAGCCACCCAGCTGCTGGGCAGATGTGCTCTCACCTGGCACTGTTGCCATGCCTCTGTCCCATATGCCTTCAGCAGCAGCCACTGGTGCCAGTTCTGCTGGATGGGAATTCTCACCCCTGTGCTGTCATCCCTAGCCAAAGCTTTGCTCACTGAGGGGCTCCAATGGGCAGGGACCCACTCGTGGATCTGCTAAAGCTGGCAGCAGGCAGCTTGTTTGCATTTCAGGATGGGGATGGCAGAGAACATGCCACACAGTTGGGCACAATGCAATGTGCTGTAGGTAAGCACAGCAGGTAACAGAATATCAAACTGCCACGTGGGGCCTCTGGCATCATCAGGATACACTGGGATGCCCGTGATCCAGGCTGAGCCTGCAGAGCACAGCTCTCTGTGGCAGGGACTGTGTCCGTGTCCCAGTCCATAGCCCTGGTGCACATCAGCCAGCTGGCCAGCCTCCTTCAGGCTGTCACCCAGCCAGGTGTCCCTCTGCAAGGCAGGTTCCTGGTCAGGGAGCCCTGGTCAGGAGGAACTTTTTTGTGCAGGAGGAGCTATGACCATGGCAGCTGTGCCAGACCAGTCTCTGCACAACCATCCCATGGCACAGGATCTCAGTGCCCAGAGCAGGGATCCCACCTGCTGGGATACTGTTGGGAAACATTAGTCCTGGTGTTGTGGGGGCCATGGGGACAGCGACTGCCTGGGGGCTTGCACTCCCAGAGGCTGGCATACCTGGAGAGCAATGAGCACTAGTAAGTGGGCATCCCCCAAAGTGAGGGGCCCAAGACAGCAGGGACAGCGCTGGTGACACATTAACCAGACAGAGAAGGCAGCCAGGGGTAGAGTCCAGACTGGTAGGGGGGAGCACCGAATTCTGGGTCAAGGTCCGTGGGGACAACTGGACACTGCTGGCACGGGATACACCGTGCTGCAATGCTGGCAGCTGCTCAGGCAGCCTCCACTGCTCCTCTTCTCTGGGCTCAGCTCCTGGGGACAGCACGTCGTGCCATGGCCACCAGCCTGCTCCGCGTTTCCCCGCCGGAGGAGCTGCTCCGGCCCCTGGCCGTGCCAGAGAGGCTGCTCCTGGGGCCAGGGCCCAGCAACGTGCCCCGCCGCATCCAGGCTGCGGGAGGGCGGCCGCTCCTGGGCCACATGCACCCTGAAGTGCTGCAGGTGAGCCGCCCCGGCCCAGCTTTCCTTCCCTCCCGTCCTCTTCCTCACCCCCAGGAGGGGCTGGAACGGCTCTGCTGGGGCAGGAGGAGTGATAACAGTGCTGGCTGCCGCAGGTGATGGATGAGATCAAGGCAGGCATCCAGTACGCCTTCCAGACACAGAACAGGCTGACCCTGGCCATCAGCGGCAGCGGCCACTGTGCCATGGAGGCCGCCCTCTTCAACCTGCTCGAGCGAGGTGACACCGTGCTGGTGGCCATCAATGGCATCTGGGGACAACGTGCTGCCAACATTGCCAGGAGGCTGGGTATGCTGGGAACAGGCAGGTGGTGTGGCAGGGCTGAGGGGACTGGGCTTGGAGGCAGGATGGCCCGCCTTGCCATCCCAATCCTGGCAGTGCTTGGTGACACAGCTTACAAAAGCAAGGAGCGCTCAGCTAGAGAGCACTCCAGGTTTTTTCCAAGAATGATGACACTCCATTTGTGGTGCTTGATGGCTTTTCCCCTGGGCAAATCTGCAGGAGGCCAGACCCTGGCAGGTGGCTCTGCTCCTGGTTCGTGTGTGACCAGTTTCCCCATGGAGCTGGTAGGTGACTGCCCAGTGGGAAGCGTGCCCAAACCTCACTCTCCTTTGCCCAATTCCTCCCAGGAGCCAATGTCTGTGAGCTGCTGAAACCTCCGGGCAAGTACTTCACTCCACAAGACATTGAGCAGGTGAGTGCTGGCCACTCTGCAGAGGGCACAAGCTGACCTCCAGTGTGGTCACCTTCCCTCTGTGTCATGCAGGGCCTGGTGCAGCACAAACCTCTGGTGCTCTTCATCACCCACGGCGAGTCCTCCACGGGGGTGCTGCAGCCACTGGAGGGGCTGGGCGAGCTGTGCCACCGGTCAGTGCGTGGTGGGCACCTCAAGGTCACCACTTGGGATTTGGGCTGGGAATTTATGTGTGCTGGGCATTTCTCTGGCTCTGTTGTCCTGGAAGCAGTTGGTGCCAGTGAGACATGCAGCCCCTGTGGGGGCCAGGATGCCAGGGCTGCAGGCAGAGATGTGGCAAGAGGAGGTGGCAGGAGCACCGGGCTGAGCCCTGTCCTCCCACAGGCACGGCTGCCTGCTGCTTGTGGACTCAGTGGCATCGCTTGGGGGAGCCCCCATTTTCATGGACCAGCAGGGTAAGTGCCACAGTGCCATCATAGGCAACCAGGGGACAAAGGGGCTCTTGCCTGGGACAAGGAGAGAGCAGTGGGATCAGCCCTTCTGCCTGCATTTTGGCTAGCAGCTCTAGAAACTGGTCCAGCTGCAGCCAGAGTGCCTGTTCCCCTTGGGGATCCATCAGCAGTGCCAGGGGCCCTCCCAAAGCAGCCTGAACACAAGTAGGACCTGCCATGTGTGCCATCCTTGTGCCTCCCACCCACCACTTGCAGTTTGGTCAGAGGGCTCAGCATTTTCCTGCTGGGAGCCTCTGAATCCTAAGGAGTTTTCTCCCTCTTGGGCAGAGATCGATATCCTGTACTCGGGCTCCCAGAAAGTCCTCAACGCACCCCCTGGCAGTGCCCCCATCTCATTCAGTGAGCGAGCCAGGTAAGAGCAGCCCAGCCTCACCAGGGTGGAAGGTGATGGGGCTGGGAGAGGCCATCACCTCTCTCTCTCCTTTGCCAGCCACCTGCTTCAGTCCCTCTCTGTGGAGAGGACACCCAGCAGCAGTGCTATGGGGGTAGAGCCCATCCCATCCCTGGGCAGTGACTGGGAGCTGCAGCCAATCTCTGTGCTCACTTTAGGGGAGTCCTCCTTCCCACAGGGCCGATCCCACCTTGGATCTGGTGGGGTCAAGGTCCCACCTCTCCCCCGTGCTCTGTTTCACCAGGGAGAAGCTGCTGAGGAGGAAGACAAAGCCCCCGTCCTTCTACCTGGACATGGGCTGGTTGGCAAACTACTGGGGCTGTGACGGGGAGCCGCGGAGGTGAGGGCAGGCTCTCTTGTTACAGACGGCTGCAACCACTCCCCACCCAGCCTTTGTCCTGCCTCAGGGGCTGCCTGCCCTTCAGGGCTCAGGCCCTGCCTCCCCATCACCCTGCTCTGCGCTGGGTGATGAGGAGGGAGGATGCTGTGCCTCAGTTTCCCCGAACACAAGCAAGGGGCTGCTGTGCTGCAGCCAAGCTGAAGCCCTGTGGGTGCCCCTTGAGTTTTGCAGGTACCACCACACGGCACCCATCAACAGCTTCTTCAGCTTGCGGGAAGGCTTGGCCATGCTGGCCGAACTGGTGAGTGGCACCAGGCAGGCAGGGGAGCACCAGCAGTGCCCCGTGGGGCTTGGAGGGACTGTGAGTGCCAGGAGATGCCTGTCAGCAGCAGAGACCTTCTCTCTGCTCTCTGCCCACAGGGTCTGGAGAGATCATGGGAGCGACACCGGGCCAACTGCACCCTGCTGTGCCAGGGGCTGCTTGACATGGGGCTTGAGCTCTTTGTGGAGGAGGAGGTGGGTGAAGGGCAAGCCCACCACCACCACAGAGCAGAGCAGCGTGAGGACACAGCCCTGTGCAGCTGGAGATGTGCCTGGGCAGCTTTTGATGCCAGAGAAAAATCTCCCCCCTCAGTGATGCTCTCTCCTGGCAGTGTGCTGGGGTCACCAGGGGCCGTGGGACTGAAAGCAGTTTCTCTGTTCCTCAGAAGGCCAGACTTCCCACCATCACCACTGTCAGGGTGCCCGAGGGCTACAACTGGAAGGACATCACGGCCTTTCTGATGGACAACCACGGCATGGAGATCGCTGGGGGCCTGGGCCCCACGGTGGGCAAGGTGGGCAGAGCCCTCCCCCCATTCAGTGCCACTCTCTGGCTGCACAGCGTCTGTGGCTGGCTGTGTCCCATTGCCCGGAGCAACGCATAGCAGCACAACCACACACAATCACCAGCTAATTGAATAACCACGCACGTAATTAGCGGGGTGACACCTCTTTATTGGGAACGGTGTGTTAAATACGAGCAAGGGAGCTGTGCACAACCCCACAGGCTGGCCGTGCGTCCCCCGCTCCACCCGGAGCTGCTGAGGCACAGACACTCACCCTTCTCCTCCCAGGTCCTGCGCATCGGCCTCATGGGCTGCAACTCAACCAGTGACAACGTGGACCGAGTACTTCGAGCCCTGCAGGATGCCCTGAAGCGCTGCCACCGCAGCAGGCTGTGAGCACCCCTGGTGGGGAGGCTGGGGGAGGTGGCCTGGCACTGCCCCGCATGCCTGGCTGCGGGCAGCTGGCAGCAGAGGGACTCCACTGCCTCCCTGGGATGCCGGCAGGAGACACGGGGACATCCAGCAAGCCAAGGCACAGTGGAAAGCAGCTGGGATAGCAGGGGACATGGAGGAGAGGGCTGTGCTCAGCTGATGTGAGACGTGGCTCAAAACCACTTCTCCCATCATTCCCCAATGGCCTGGCCCCTCAGTTCTTTCCCTTCCCCTGGCCCCAGGGCATGGTGCCCCTCAGCAAGCTGACAGAGGGCTGGATGCAGGATCCGACCGTAGGTCCCTTCCCCTCCCATCACCAACAACCTCAGCCCTCCCTACCCTGCAGTGCAGAATGCCAGCCCTCCCCTCCAGGCTCTGTGCCATGAAGCACCCGGTGCCCAGGTCCACCTGGGCAGCCAAGAGGCAGTGTGTGCCCCCAGCTGCAGCACATGTGCTCTCTCCCCACGTACCACCTTTCCTCAATAAAATGACACAGCAGCACGCTGCTCCCTGGCCCTGTAGCTCTCCTTGCACACCTCCCCCTCCCAAAGTTTTGAGACACCCCAGTGGGGCAGCAGCAGGGTCCCACTCAGCTCTGCTGAGGGATTTCCTGACGGATCTTGGAGAGGAGCCGGGACACTGCTGAGCGGCGTGCGCTGTCCTGGATCCGGTACACCTGAAACTAAAGGCAGGTGGGAAGTGAGGGGAGAGGGCTCCCTGCTCTGCTTGAGCTTCCTGCCCCAGCACTGCCAGCGTCCCATAGCCTCCACAGCACGCCAGAGGGCTCGGTGGGGCCAATTGCAGTGCAGCCCAAGCTTCCTGGCCCAGGTGGCTTCTGGTGCTGCCTCGAGTTCAGCTGGAGGGCTGGGCTTACCTGGCTGAGCAGCATGTCAAAGTAGGCTGTGTCCCAGTAGGACCCATCCTGGGTGGGGAGCTGCAGGAGGGCTCGGGTTTCAGGGTCTGCCTGCCAGCTGCCACTAAACCCATGGAGGCCAAAATGGAAGTGGAGGAAGCGCTGGGGGTCCCAGGCAAAGCTCTCGACTTTATGGTAGATGGTGGCAAGGTCTGGGGCTGCTCCTTGGAAGAGGTTTTCCTCTGGGTTCAGGAAATGGGGCAGGTGCTGGGTGGCCAGGCAGCGGAGAAGGATCACCAAGAGCCTGTAGACAGAGCCCTCCAGGTCCTGCCAGTCCTCTGGGGAGGGGAAGAGCTCCGTGCTCCACAGCAGCACCATCTGTGGGGAGGGAGAGAAGAGCACAGGATCAGACACAAGACCTGATCCCAGGAAGGAGATCCCTTGCAGGTCACCATGAAACCACTTGTGGGGCTGAATCCATGGGGGCTGGAGCAGGTGATACCCTTCTGAAGGCCAGATACATACATCTGCCCTTTTTCTTAAAAAAGAAAAACCACAACCACCTCCCTCAAAACATCAAAGAATGCAACACAAAGCAAAGTACATGGGATTTGGGTCACTTGGAGCTGGAGCCATTCTGTAAGCAAAAAACATATTTGCCTCCTTCTTGACCCTATCTTGAAGAGCCATCAAAAAGCAGGACACACCTGGATTGTGCCACCAGGTGCTGTCCTCAACATGGCCGGTTGGCACGGCTCCAGAGTGTTGAAAACAGGTTGGGTGGGGGGAGGAGGTTTTTTCTCAGCAGAAATGCCACCCTCAGCCCTATACAGGCACATCCCAGCACACCAGGGAACAGAGATGCCATCCTGCAGACACAGGCAGCCAGAGCCAGGGATGGTGCCCTGCACAGCAGTGCAGAGCCCCAGCTCTGGACACACAGTGTCTCCAGCTGGAGGTTGCTGGTTCAATCCAAGGAAGAAGGATCAAAGCCCTCCAATGGTGGCTGGCAGCAGCACATGTCCATTCCAGACACAGCCATGGGCTGGTACACCCCAAAGCCATGGGCTGGTACACCCCAAAGCCATGGGCTGCTACACCCAAAGCACTGCAGGCACACACCTTTGTTGTTTGGGTTCTTGTGCAGGGGAGCAGCCTTGGCTCTGCTTGCCAACCAGCAGAAGCAACCTACCTTCAGGTGGTTGAAGGTAAGAGTGCCTTTCCCGCCCTCCCCTCCCCAGTCCTGGGCACGGAGCTGGTCGAGCAGGCGAAGGCTATCCAGACGCAGTCCCTTCAGGGTGTCCACTCCTCGGAGCAGCTTCAGGATGGGGAGGTGGGTGGAGGATCTGGAGGAAGAGAGTGAGGTCTGCTGGGAGGGGAGGTGAAGACCTGCATCCTCCCAGGATGGGGGAATGTCTGCAGTGACTCAGTGTGTGGGGGGGATCCCTCCACACCACACATGTGGTCCCAAGTCAATGCAGCATCTTGGATCTACCTCCTGCACTTGCCTCTGGCAGAGCAGAACTTCAGAGGTGTGGAGTGAGTCAGAAATCCTGCCCTCCTGGGAGGATCAAGAGTGGGGCAAAGTGGGGTTGTGCTCCCCTGTGTGTGGTGGGGAGGGGAGGCTGGATTGGTCCCCAACAAGGGGCCGAGCATCCATCTGACCACCCTTTTCCCAAAATAAATGTGGACTGGTCCAGCTGGCTTCTCAGCCCCTCTGTGGGGCTGGGTAGTTGTGCTGTCAGGCAAGATAGGTCAGTCCAGCCCCATTTTGTCCTGCAGCCCACCTTAGGAGGCACCTCATCACCCTGATGCTGCCAGGTGCCTAGGCTTGTCTCTGAAGCCCAAGCAGGGATCTCAGAACTGCCACCCTCTGCACAGTCAGGGTGCAGCTCCAGTGAAAATTTTCAGGGAGCTCCTTTAGTTGTATTCCTTTCCTATTCCTTTAGTTGTATATCTTTCCCTATGCTGTCTGAAACCTGGCTGAGGTTTTTTTTCTCCAACACAGGGAAGTGGGTTTGGGTATCATGAGGGGCTGACTTCAACCCCTTGCTGACAAGTCCCTGCCCTTTCCCAACTTCTTTTTGCCTACACCAGCAATGCTGCCAGCCAGGGGGGAATCCTTGCCTCAGGATCACCCCGCTGTGCATGCAGCTGAGCCTCTTACCTCCAGCAGTGAGGAGAGGCAGGGACAAAGTGGGCCTCTTCTGTGGCCTTCCTGAGGCTGCCTTCAGGGAAGCCCCCGTCTCTCCACCGCCTCTGGAGCTGGAGCGGCTCTTGCTGCCTCCTCACCACTGGAACAATGTCAAAGCGAATGGTCTTCCAGCTGCCGCGGATCAGCAGGGAGAGCTCCATGGCATCTTCCCGCAGGTTTTCAGCACTGATGTCACCTAGAGGCAGAGGGTTTGGCAGCAGGGAGGTGAGCGCAGCCGGTCCCGCAGGCTGAACCAGGTGTGTGCTGCAGCACCCGTGGCCATGTCCCACCCCACTCGACTCAGCCCTTTCCAGTGCTGCAGTCTGGTTGCAGTTCCTTGGGTAAAACCCCTCTCTCAGCCGTGCTGGGGTGGTTTTACAGGAAGAAGCCTCGAAGGGCTCAAGGTCAGGCACATCAGGAAGTCTCAAGCAATCAAACTGAGCTGTGCTTCTGGGTGACCGAGCAGTGCCAAGAAAAGCAAGGCAGTCCAAGAAAAATGGATCAGGAAAGGTTCCTTGCTTTGTGGGTCTGGAGGAAGATGAAGGTCACTGACTGGCTTGGCCAGTTGGAGGAAGGAGGGGATAGTGGGCTTGCTGGGACTGAGTTAAGAGACTTTCAAATCCACTGGCCTCTCACATCACCCTTTCATCACCCCCTGGTTGAGCTTTACTTCAAGGAGCACATTGGGAGATGAAAATGCATGTAAAAGCATATGGAAGTGCTATGGGCATTTCCCAGGGTCCCCTCCCACCACATTTTCCGAGAACACTGCTGCCAGCTGGGGCCCATGTGTTGACAGGGTCAGACCCGTGCCCCAGGGTCCCGGTCCAGCTCTCATGCACTCCCAGCTCACTCTCCAAAAAGCCTCCTCCAGGGAGCAGGGGGCACTTGGAGGCCAAGAGATGGAGGGGAGAATGTGGTTAGGGTAAACCAAGCCCACCACATCCTTGAGCAAACCCTACCTGGGGGCTAACAGCAGGGCTGGGCGGACCCTGCACCCAGCCAGAAGGGTGCCAAGTCCCAGGTGAAGATGCCTGAGGGCGACTCTGACACCCTGGGATGGCAGGGAATAGTTTGCATCTCCCCTTGCTTAGTTGGGGGCAAAGCCCATCCCAGCACACAGCCAGGTGCTCTATCACCTGCTCCCGTAGGTTTTGGGTGGGCCACATGCCCAGGAACTTACGTCCCAGCATGTTTGCATAGGGATCGCTGCCAAGCTGGGAAGCACTGGAGGCAGCTCCCGGCTGGGAAGCACCCTGCCAGTGTACGCACCTGGCTGAAGCAGGAAGAGGCGTTGGCAGTGCACGATGGCTGAAACAAGGAGCTCTTTCAAGTGCTGGAGGATTTTGCCTGGAAGCAGGCACCCCACACCCCCTCCTCCGCGCTCCATCACATCCACATCACCAGTCCAGTCCTCCAAATCAGTCCCTGGAGAGCAAACTCCCAGATAGCAGGTGTCCAGCTCTGAAGGATGCCTGCCTGGAGCGTCCCTGCTCTGCCGTGCCAGCACACGCAGGGTATCGCCGTCGATGCGCAGGGGCATCTCCAGAGTGACAGCATCCTCAGAGGCACAGAGAGCAAACTCCAAGGCTTCCAGGTTCCTGGCGTAGTCCACAAGGAAGCGTGGTTCCCTGGCGTGGACATTCTCCAACAGGGTGAGCAGGATGTCCTCAGCCCGCTGGAAATGCTCCATCCGCTGCCTCTCGCGGGACACGATCACCCCAAGGTAGCTGTGCCAGAGGGAAGTGTTGGCTTCCATGGCAGCTCTGCTACTATCTTACGCTGCTCCGAGTGAAGGTGCGTGGGCAGGGCGGGCAGGGCTGGCTGCCGTCGCGGGGCGGGCGGAGGGAAGCAGAGCCGGGCGTTGACAAGCACCAGCGCTGGGTGGCTCCCAGGGAGAGGTACAGGGCAAACCCAGGGCGAGGGCTTGAGTCACACCGTCGTCCCTTTTCCGGCAGTACAGAAGGGTGACAGTGCGTGCTCAGCAGGAGGGTCACGGCAGGGTAACGCTGTGCTCTCCCCGACACCCCTTGGGTGCCGGCAGCACCCTGTCACAGCCAGTGTCAGGGGAAGGGACCCACTGTCCTCCCGCCCCAGCTTCACTCTTCCTGCTCCCCGCCTGTGTGGCACTCACAGGAGCCGGGGAAAACTCCTCCTGGAGCTGGGCCGTATGGCGAGGTTGTGGAAGGGCTGCAGGACCCTGAGCCTGCCTTGGCAGCCCTGCAGGCTCAATGCAACTCTGTCAACACCAGGTTCGGGCTCCATCAGGCTCCAGCTTCCCAGGTGCGGCAGCCCCGGCTCCCCTCTCTAGGAGCGAGCCCGCCCCTCAACACACGGGTTCCCTGCCCGTGTGTGGGCTGCGGGGGGATCGAGCCGGGAGGACACACGGAGCGGGGCTTTCCACCCCAAAGTCGCCGTGGGGAGGGGTCGGAGCGGCGGGGCCGGTCCGAGCGGTGCCTCAGCCCAGCCGCTGCCGTGCCCCGGGCCCGCTCCGCCCTTGGGTTTCGCTGCATCCCGAGCTGCCTGCGGTCGTACCCTCAGACCTGCCCCCGCTTCTCCCCATCTCCCCGCACAGCCCGGAACGGGGATTTCTGGACACGTTATCTTTTTGAGTGCCGTCACCTTCCCGAGCTTCGCAGGCCTGGATTAATTACAGCTGGGAGGTTGGGCTCTCCCAGCCGGACAGTGTTGTTCAGCCGTCCCAGGCTCTCCTGCGAACTGATTGTGCCCTTGGTCAGAGCAGGGAAGGGAATGGGGAGGTGGGGGAGGCTCCGTGGCAGCAGGGGGCCCGAGAGGAGCGTGGGGACCGCTCCTAAGGAAGGGAGGGAGCGTGCCATGGGGCTTGTGGCTGGTCCTCCCACCTCCTGCAGCTCGTGCTTATCCTTTTAAACAGCCCAGATGAGGTTTATGGATCTCCCCAGGGGTTATATCCAGTTTGTCCTTGTCCCCGCGGCTGAGGAGCTGCCCTGCAGGTAGGGGTCTGTCCCTCGTGTTCATCCACCCTTCTGCCAGCTGACTGAAGGGGCTCTTCTTTCCAAGGGTCAGGGCTTCCACCTGCAGAGCATCCTTGAGCACCTCCAGTTCCAGTCATTGAGCCTGCACTGGGCTTCTCCCTTCTTTGAGGCTATAGGTGCTCTGAGCTGGGGAGACTCAGCCAGATTTTAAACCCTGACAGTGGGTGATGTGCTCTGCATCTCCTTAGCTTCAGGTTTCACCCCATCTGAGCAGGGGATGCTCAGTCCCCCATACCAATGGCTGTCTCAGCCAGGGCTGAGGGGACAGGTCTCACCCTCCTTCATCATGTGGGAAGACAAGCTGGCTGGTGTCTCAGAGAGGGGCCAAAAGCAGCAGACCCCATCAGAGTGGCTTGAGCTCATCCTGAAGGATGCTGTGCCCAAGTCAGGCAAGACAGATAACTGCTTAATGCCCTGTTGTGGGAAAAAAGAAGACAGAGAGATGCAGGCCAGCACTTTTCTGGGGATGATGGGGCATGGCTCACTGCTGGCAGGGTTGCTGTGTGCCTATGGAGCATCATTTTGTCATGGATGGAGTCTCTGCTGCAGCAGCCAGGACATTCCTTCTGTCAGTGCCGGGCAGGAATGCTGGAGGAGGCTGTGGGCGTCATGCAGAAGCTGAACTGAGGGCCAGGAGTGGTTGTCTAGGAAGGTAAGGCTGGGACAAGGAAACATGTCTGTACCCCAGATGTCTTGGTGCTAGCAGGGTAACCCTGCCCTCTTGCCACAGTGCTGGCTAGCCCACAGTGTGACCCTGACATCCTGCTGCCAGAGCTCTGATGTCAGGAAGAGCCAGTTTGATGTGATCCCCTTGACTCATCTCTGCTTTTGACACCTGCATTGTTTGGTGCCACAGCCAAGAGGCTGGTGCTGCAAATGCTGCTTTCCTGCAGACTGGGACCTCTCCTTTTCCTCTTTTCATCCTTTCCTCCTTCCCTTACTGCCTTTCCCTTCCTCCTTTCTTCCTCTTTCCCTCCTTCCTGTTCTTCACCCTGTTTTTCTCTTTTCCTATTCCCCTTTCCCCTTCCTCTACCACTTCCTCTCCCCTTCTCATTCCCTCCTCTTCCCCATAGGCCAGGGGCAGGTCCTGGAGGAGCCTTTTCCTGGCTGCTGCCAGGCACAGGCAGCACAGTGAGTGAACCTGCTTGCAGGCACTCTGTGAGAAGCAAGAGTGATGCTGAGCAGTGGCACATCTGGTGACAAAGCTGGCCAGCCACAAGAGGCGGGAGCAGCTGGAGGTGCTGGCAGATGCTGAGCAATGCTCTGAGCAGGAGGGAGCAGAGCTGGGCTGGGGAGGGGATGGTGTAGGTGAGGTGGTGGGTGCAGAAGCTCCATCCCATGTGGATGGGTGGCTGAGCCTTGTCTGGGGCTGTGCTGCATGGGATGAGCCATAGGGCAGGGACACTGCATGGCTGGGCATTTGGGGCAGCACCTGGAGACTCAACCCTGCAATCAGCCCAAGCTGAGCATACCTCCATTGGCCCCAAAAGAGCAGGAAAAATTCCTAGCGAGAAGGTCAGTTAGGCTGTGGAAGACATGGCTGGAGTGCAGAGTGTCTGGACAAGTCACTGGAGGCTGGTGGCAAGTGCCCTGGTACTGGCAGGGAGTCTGGCCTGAATGAGCTAATCACTGTTTCCATCTCAGTGTTTTACAGTTCCACGAATTTTTGCCGTGTTAGAAACAGGAGAGAGAAAACACCATCCCCCCTACAAGCAAGAGAGAGGAAAAAAACCTGGGTAATGGGAGCACTTGGCACAGCACTAGTGGGCAGGAGTTAAAATGAGCCCCCAGTGCCCCTCATCCAGCTTGTCTCTCTGTAGGGCTGTGCAGTGTGACTGCTGCACCCCAAACCCTACAAGATGTACTGGGTTGCTGCTCTGGTGGGTTGAGGAGATGGTAGGGCACAGGGGCACTGGGATGCTGGAGCTGGGTTGTGCTCTGCCCCAGAACTTCTGCACCCCACAAGCCCCCAGAGTGGCATGGCCCCCAGCAAAGCAGCTGAGATGGGGAGGGGGGACAAAAGCAGGGAAGGTAGAGAGGAAGAGAGAGTAATTTAACATGACAGGCTGTTTATTTTGGCAAAAAAAGGTCTCTTTTCAACAGATTTCAAAGCTCGGCCCTGGGGCTTGTGGGGGACCACACAGAGGGGTGGGAGATGAGGGGTGCGAGATGGGGGGTTCAAGGGGGGGCACCCAGACTGAAAGGGAGGGAGAAGGATCCCCCATCTGTTCATCCCTGGGGCACAGCCAGGTTTTCCAGCCCCGGGTGTGCTTGCAGGCTGCAGCAGGGTGTCCCCACGGGTGCCCAGGCTCCCACACGCACATGCTTCCCTACATGCATCCACACACATTCGCACGCTCCCCCTGCCCCTGCTCCTTCCTCCCGGCCAGGGCTCAGCTGGAGTCTTGGCTTCCCCCAGTGACATTTCAAAATAGGCTGTTTATTAAAAAAAACAAAAACATAAAACGAAACCAAAAAACCCCACCAAAAACACCAGGGGGGTGAAATTGCTAGGAAAGAAATAATTGTTATAATCACATTAAGAGCTTTGGCTGTAAAACCTTTGTGAGGGTGCAGGGAAGGAGCTGGGGCTGCTCTCTGCAGGGAGTACAGGAGGCGGTTTTCCTGCCTTGTGCTCTTTTATTTTCCAGTCCTGATCCAACAACACCTCCCCTCCTCCCCTTTTCCTCCCCTTTATCCTGGGAAATGAAAACAATTTATTTAATGATGGATCATCCCTTTCTCTGGTCACTGACCTTCTGGGTGAATTTCTGCTGAGCTCGGTGGAAAACTCGAGGCTGGGTTGTGGATCCCATCTGTGGATGGGGGAGGGGGAAGCTCACCCTTATCCTTCCCAAAATCCACAGCAACAATCCTGGGGTGCGGGACAGGGCTGGCAGAGAGGGTCCCCACCGGGAAGTCCAGAAGCAGACTTTGCTGCAGGCACTACCCCTGCAGACCGGGGACTTTAAGGGCAGATATGGGGGCCACAGAGCCTTCCCACCCCTTCCCTTCTCTCCTGGAACACCCTCGGGGTGCCCAGCACCCACTGCCTTCTCCCTGACCTGGTTTGAGGATCGGGTGGGCCGGGGTGCAGCGCCGAGGTGGAAGTGGGCAATGGAGATGCGATCTCCACCCTGCCGACAGCCCTTGCTGCCCAGCGGGGCTTTTCTGGCTCGGAAGAGGTTTTGGGACCTGATGGGGACGAGGCCAGGGAGGCGTGTGGGGCTGCCCGGGGCTGCCGGCAGCAGCCCGCGATGTATTCCCGTAGGAGGCGGCTTGGCCTCGGGCCGGTCCCCGCTTTGACTGGGTTCTGTTCCCTGGGGACGGGACGGCCAGAGGAGTGAGGGGGAAAGGCAGGATCACCCCTGTCTGGGGGGAGTGGGGGTGTGTGTGCTGTCAGCACCCAGCACGCACTGCCCCGGGGCCCCCGGCAGCAGTGCTGCCCTGCATCCCTGCGGGTCCTGCTCAACCCCCAGCTGACCTGCAGAACCGGGATGGAGCGAGCCAGCATCCAGCCCCCTCCCCTCCGGCCCTTCATCTGCCACGGCCTGTTGCTCAAAGCATGGTTCTTGTAAAAATGCGTAAATATTTATACAAGAATAATTTAAAAAACATGGTCTGTCAAATAATCAAAGCGGCAGAACATCCGAGGAGCTTTCAGCCGGATTGGGAAACCCAGTGTTGCTTTCCGATGTTCTGCTGCGATGCTGGGGGTGCCCGTGGCCAGCACCAGCCCTGTGTGATGTCAGACTTGCCAAAGTGGCTTCACAGCAGGTTTGAAGTCTTCATTAAAGCTGGTGGTGGGTTGGCTGTCTCTGCCATTACCCCAGCTGCCTGCCGCAGGAGCCTCAGCCACGGATAGGGATTTTAGCAGGCTCTGGTTTCAGCCTCGTGTCCCGGTTTTGGCACCGTTCCCTGCACTGGGACTGCCCCAGAAGCCAGGGATATCCTTGGGTGGAGTGCTGTGTCCCTGTCCTCCCCTGAGATGTGTGGTGAGGCCAGGGACTGGTGTGGGGAGTGACAGGGTGGCAGCCGAGCTGGTAGGGTGACCCCTGGTGCTCCGGGTTGCTGGGGTGCTCCCTGATAGCACCCCCATCCCTCCAGAGCCAGCAGCACCCTCAGCATTTCTAAACCTTGGCTTTGCAGTGGTGAGGCAAGAACCTTGAGCCAGGGCTTCCCCAGGGAAGAGGATTTGTATCCATCTTGGTGGTTGCACCTCCCCATTTGTGCTGGCAGAGCCACAGCTCCTTTTCTGGATCCCGGTGGCACTGTATTCCTCAGCATCACTGAACAGCCCTGAGCTTCCCAGGGGAACAGCACCTGGAACCGCCCAGGCCCATGTGGGACTCCCCCAGCAGAGGGGAGGGGACACAGCTGCAACCCAGTGACATCCCTGCCACCACAGCCCAGATGACACATGGCCACCAGATGCCCGGGCTGTGGGGTGCAGGAGGGTCACAGGATGGCAGCAGGAGGCAAAAGGATGGGAGAGGGGAGGAGGTTCCCCCTGTTCTCATGGCTCTGTAGAATGGAGGCAGGCATTGCTGGGGGTTTGGGGGAGTGGGAGCTGGGTGTTGCAGTAACCTCCATCCTCCTGGCTACCCTCCAGCCCCTTCCCACCACCCACATCTATGCGCGTGATCTGTGTTGCTGCATTCTTTGAGCCTGGGCCAGATAACGAGTTCAAACCCTTTCATTAAACCTCAGCTCCCCTCAAACACCCACACTCCTCCCTGCTCTACCTGGCTGCCTCTCCCACCCTGGGGAGGGAGCTTCCAGGACCAGTTCTCCCCCACAGGAGGTGATGCTTGTGCCACACACGTGTTTGTCATCCACAGGGAACGCTCTCTGGGCTTGGCCCAATTAGCTGGGAGGGAGGGGAGAGCCAAATCCAAACCATGTGCTGACCTGCAGTCCCCTCTGCCTGAAAGCATCCATGCTGAATGCGCTCTGGATCATTAATAGCTCCCCAGGCCCCCTCCACGTGTCCCGTCCCCCGAGCACGGGGTCTGGCTGGGCTGGGGGCGGGTAGGCTTTCGTGCTCTTTCCCAATGGTTGTCCAGGACTGCCTTTTGTGGGAGGTAGTGAGCTCCACTATGGGGCAGTGAGTGGTGCCTGGGAGGAACCAGGGGGCCACTGCCTGTGGATTTGGGGCAGCCCTGAAACTGTGATGCCAAGTGGAGACAGGCTTGGGGTCAGCGGAATGATCTCTGCCTCCATTTCTCACCCCTGGAGGTGGTTCTTCGCTAGGGAGCATCTCCAGCTCTGGATGCCAGTGAAGCTGAGAGTCCAGGATACCCCTGGGACCTGCCCCATCCCCTCCACAGCCCCACAGCCTCACCAGAACTACCCACTGGGACGGGTGTGGCAGATCCTGGCCCAGTTTTGGTGGCCATCAAAGAGCTGGACACCATAAAGGTGGTGGCAGAAAGTGGCATCTGTTCCTGGAGATGGAGTAGGTGACAGAGGACAGAGCTTGGCCAGATGCTGTGGAGAAAGGGCTGCTTTCCCCCACACTCCCCCCAGCATTCTCAGCACAGAGCCCAGCTTTGCACTGGCTCCAGCTCCAGGCCCAGAGGAAACGTCTGCAGCTGGGGCCCACAGCTGTTCTCCCTGCTCCATTTACTGCTTCCAATTTAACATCCCGGGGAGCTGGGCTGGACAACATGGGGGGATATGGTGATGCTTTCCTGTGCAAAGCCTGCCTGGAAGAAAATCCTCCCGTCACTCCCCACAGGCTGCCCTTCCCCTCTCTCGAGGTAAAACCTGCCAGGGGAAGCCCAGGATGGCCCTGTGGGGTTGGTCCTGGCAGAGGGACAGCTCCTGCCACAATATGCCCGTGTTCCTTGGAAGCTGAGCTTGTGGCAAGGCCAGGAGACTGGACTTGGGAGCACAGGGCTCGTTCTGATGGGTGTGTAAGGTGGGAGATGGTGACGGCCAGAAGATGGCCCCGCAGTCACTCCCCAGGAGAGATGGGTTTCGGCTGGCAGCCCAGAGCCACAGCTTGGCTGTGGGGGAGGACGGCAGTGCCGCTGCTGCATCCCATCACGGCATCCCCCGGGGCCGGGACCGGGCTGTGCAGCCTAATGCCTTCCAGAAAACCAGCGATGAATGGCCAGGGAGGGTAATTCATATCAAACCCATAAAACCTTTATTAGCGTCCTAGGGGAGAAATCCGGATGTGGCTGCTTATTTATTTTGGATGTCTTTTTTTTTTTTTTTTTTTAACATTTTCTTCCAAGAGATTTTTAAAGTGATAGGGTCACCTCTCTGGGATCGGCAGTAGGGCTCACACAGGGTTGCCTGCTTGGGAAACATGTGGTCCCGGACCACTGGTGGATGCACTGGCATCCCAGGAGTCAAGCTGATCTTGGGGTCCAGCTTTGGAACCCATCATGAGCTGATAATTATTCAGAACCATTGGCGCTTTTAGTGGAGCTTCCCTGGGAGTAGCTCTCGACTTTCCTGGGAGCTCAGCCTCTCCCAGTCAAACCATTTCCCGGTAATAAATGTAGGGTGGGTGTGTTTGTTTTGCTTTGGGTTTTTTTTTTTCCTCCAGTAAAGACAAAGAAGCCCTTGAGCCTGGAGTGTAACCTAAAACACGGCATTCCTGAAAAGAATTTCCTGATA